>RJWH01001600.1:254384-346210 GCA_004363575.1 Solenodon paradoxus | reverse complement strand
TGATTCCCACAGGCAGTCACTCTCTGGGTGACACCACACTTCGCAGTCAAGGAAGGAAGGAGGGAAGATATACATACTGTTCTCTGAAAGGTTCATGGGCAGATTCGGCATCAACCAGGTGGGGAAGACCCAGTTCGTGTAACTGAGTGTGGGGACGGCTACTCCATGCTTCCCTTCGTTATCAGCTGAGCACCAACTGGCATCTATTAGCCAAGGTCCCTTAGAGCACCAGGTGTTTGACAGGCAGACATCAAAGCACTTGAGGGCGACGTGGGCTGCCCATCAGGCTGTGACCATGAAGACTCCTGAGACGGCCCAGGTTGGGCAGGAAAAGCCTCAGGTTGAATATGATCCCAGAGAGCAGTGGAATCAAGAAGGGAAGGGGGCATATCTAAGATAAAAATAACTGGTAATACGAATCAGACCATTATCTCCCCACTTTCCAGGCAGGCCGGTGCTCAGTGGAGATCTTTGATCAGCTTGTCCAAGTGGTCTGCGTCTTCAGATGCAAGTCTGCAGCTCTGCTTTTCTCCCCAAGGGTTCCCGAAAAGGGAACCCTTGTTTGTTTTCAGCCTCTCTTGCTCATGCTGTCTTCTGGGAGTTTGAAACATGGGCAGTGACAGGACTTTGCTTTCTTATTATTCTTTTACTTTACTAATTTGTCTCCATGGACTTTGGGGATTAACAACCCTGCTTTGGCTTAATGGCGTGAACTCACGTTTCTCCCTCTCTTCATGTTGCAGACAAACCTCTATCCCATCACGTCTCCAGAGTTAGAGAAGACTTAGAGTTCTGAAACTGCGTTGCTTGTTTTCTCCCGTCGGCGGCACAGCCTGCAGGAAGATTCAGCAGAGATGGTATTAACGATGCCTTTACAGGAACCAAGGAAAGTGATTTTACATATAGAACAAATCGTGAGTGACTTCCGTCTTATGCTGTCCTATTGTGGTATCATTATTCTCAGACATAACCAAAGATCATCTTTAAAATCTAGGAAATGCTATCATTCATATCATAATTAATTTCGATTGGACAAGAGCGCGGTGCTGGCTAATTACTGTTCAAAATGAAATATCGCCATCATCTGATGATCTGCATAACAGATCTAGCGTCTATGGGAAAGATCCTAGCACTCAGAATTTCCCCCATCTTCTTTGACCAGCTTCCAGAGAGTCAGAGAAGACGGAAAATCATGACCGAATGACGAAGACATAAATCGCAGCCACTGCTCTGTGAACAGTTGAATCAATCCATCTCATTTTCATGGAGAGTATGTTTTCTCCAGACAAAGGACTACCAGCTTTATCAGGGAGAGGTTCGTGTCCATTGCAGAGGCAGGAAATCCAGGGTTCAGAGAGGTGTAAGCCAGCAAGGTCAGACAGTGGGGCGAGGAACTGAATTCGGATCAGTTGGACACCAGAGTCCGTCCTCTGTGTGCGCCACCATCCTGCTCCTGACGCGACCCAGCTGCATCACCGATTCAATTAAACATCAAACGCTGCAGCGGCGCACCGTCGGGGAAGCAGATGTGGAAACTTCACGGCTCAGCCCTTACGGACAGTGTCGCTTAGCAGAACTAATTACGCCCAAGCTAGGCGTCCGTCCCGAGAGAGACCAGACAAAGTGTTACGTGAGCTCCTGAAAGAGATGTGTGACACCTGACTTCTGAACCCCGAAACGCTTTCCAGAAAAGACGCTGCTTATCCCACGGCCTGTTATCCCGGTCATTGGTTACAGACGGCGTGAATGTGACTATTACTCAGTAGTTTGTGTTTTTCATTAAAGGCTACGATGAGGACTGCGTCAGTGCTGAACTTCCTTCGTGTCACTGTCAGATGCTGATTTTATACATCTGGGTAGAAGGCTGAAATGGGAGCTGGGAAGGCAGCTGCAGTACCTTCCCTGTCTCGACTTTAATTGCGAAACTACCTCGTCTTGGTGCCTGCCTTAACCTTGCGGCGAGTGCTGGAATTTCCTTTAGAACACTCACCACGACTTGTAGTCTCATCTTCGGTGCATGCCCTTGAGTGGACTGTGCATTCCATGATGAAAGACACTCAGCTGGTCTGGATCATCACGGCATCTCACTAATCAGGGCCGGCAAGACCCGGCAGCGTTCAATGAAGGAATGAACGCGAGTACTATCTACCCTTTTCAAGCTGAGGGGCCTTGGAACATTTCAATAATTTGTTGAGTCTCAGTTTCCTGTGCAAAGAAACACAAAGAATTCGTGACACACAGGGCTGTGAGGATCTCTAGGAAAACCTCCTAATGGAAGCATTATTGATTAATTGGTTATTGGCTAATGATCAAGTGAAAAACCAATACTGATTACTGAGTATTTCATCGCTGTTATAATTTGTAATTAGCCTAGAGCGAGAAGCATATGATAAAACCAAAGTGAAGACAAGAGGGTAAGATGTGCTGCCTCATTTTTGAAGTGACACTTTAGACCAAATGAGAAACCTGTGTTAGAAACTGCCCCGCTGCTGAGCTGTCGACAAAAATCTGTAATTACCCCCATACCTACGTGCCACCGTGGCTTTCCCCAAAATTATCTTCTGGGACCATGACTAGCCCTAGTCTGCGGATTTGGTAATTGCTTTTACCCAATCTGAGCACAATCTGTTCCGCTACTTTTGAGTTATGCAAGGGTGAAATAAATACAGAACCAGTTTGCAAGCTACATTAAAGAAATTCAAGATGTGCTTTGCACACGGATAAAGCTGAAAAATACCTGAACTTTCAAAGTCAAAACTTCTACAAGGAAGATGATCAGGAGTAAAATTCAGAAAAACAAAAAACAAAAAACAAAAACTTGTGGCAAGAGCTGGCAATATTTTGTATTCTTCAAGTTGACCTCACAAAATGAAGCTAACTCACAAAAGAAGTAAAGATAGCCATAAATATATCCAAAAATATCTGCTCCTCCAGAGTCACACCTATAAATGTAATTTCCCTACCAATGACACTGTAACTACACTAATCATGGAATTCTTCTTGTGCAAAACACAAGGAATGGATTCGCTTTAATAATTTGCAAAAATATCACACTGCTCAACAACAGGAGAAACAGAGTCTTCTATTTTAGGTTATTTAGACTATGCATGTTTGCCAGCACATGTTGTCTTATATTTTTAATTGTACACTTTTTTGTTTCAATTTGATCCCCTTGTGACCACTATTGAAATATATCATGGAATAGGTTGTATTTGAAGAACATACAAAGATAATTTCAACCACAGGATGTTGATAAGGTCAAACAGGTAAAACAGAACTCAATTCACCACTAATTAAAAATGACCTATGTGGGGCACTCTGGTGGCACAGGTGTGAAGCCCAGGCCTGGCCATGGTCCATATACAGCCCCAGGACCCGGTTTCACTGTCCAGAATCAAGGGAACAACTAAAATGAACAACTAAATAAATAAGATGCTTCTTCCTCTTCTCTCTTCTACCCTGCCTACTCGCCTTCACTGCCTTCTTGAAAATAAAAAGATGTACCCTCAGGAAGTCATGCAATTTAATCACTGAGCTGTGGCAATACCTGGGTCACTTAGAATGTCCAGGAAAGTGAAATTTACCAGTTATAATAAATAGATAGAATGGACACAATCATAATTCCGATTAATTGCTCTGAGTAATGCTTATCAATCACAAGAAGAGCAGACCAAAAGTATTAACAATGGAAACAATCAACAACGTCCACCTTAAAATACATAGATCTACCTGCCCGCTGTTACTTAACTGAGTTACAGACTAATACCCTTAATTAATTTGAATTGTAAAGATAATGAACAATCCTGTTCTCAATGCTGAATTTATTGAGTGCATGATTAAATTCCTGTGAGAAGAACACATAGTTATCTGTGATTAGATACTGAAGATGAATTAATCTCAGGGACTTCTACTAAATGGTACTGCTGTAGATTTGTTTCACATGAAAACTCTGTGCCTCAGAATAAACCAAATATCAGACAGTGAGTCATTTGAGTAAAATATCTCAGTGACACTTAGCCTGAGTTTTTGCTTTTATTAAATTGTGGCCCCAATATCTCATATTATATGATTCACAGTTGTAATACACATTTTTCTATGTTGCTTTTAACTTGTTAGCTATTCATATCAGTCATTCTTCTGATTAGCTTTGTATCAAGCTATAATTCTCTGTATTTGCAATTGTTCTTTGCTTTCTTTTTGAATAATTTAACCCTCATTGTGACTACAGTGTTTCAAGCTAACATTTTTCATCTATTTCAGTTCTTCTAACATTGTTAGGACTTTTTCTAGAGTTTCTCAGAACTTTCCCACATTGTGATAACTACCAAAGTTTTTAAATATTTAATGAAGTAAAAATGCTTAGTCAGCAATTCACAGGATGGAATTTCACATTTCAATTCTGCTGATTTCAAAAGAGTTGATGTGCTGAAAAAATTGAGGCAGTAGCACTCAAATGTATGCATTTCTTGGAGCTACTCTTATCTGTCACCTGTTAGTATAAGAACACGATCAGAGTATCAGCACAAGATCACTGGCAACTGGTACAGTTATTAGGTTAGATGGCCATATGAAGATGTTGTATTTGAGGTCAAAATTAGAACAGGGAGGATTAGAGGGAGGGAGGGGGCAAGTGAGGGGGAGGAGGGGGCAGGTGAGGGAAGGGGAAGGGGAAGAAGGGGAAGAGGAAGGAGAAGGGGAAGAAGGAGAAAAACGGGAAGGGGTGGAAGGGGAAGGAGAAGGGGGAAAAGGGGAAGGGAAGGGGAGAAAGGGCTAGGGGAAGGAAGAGAAGAAGACAATGATGACTATGACAGTGATGACGATGACTGTGAGATTTTAACGGGATTGCATTAAACCTATATATTGCTTTGGGTAAGATGACCATTTGAATGATATTGATTCTTCCCAGTCAAGAGGAGGGGATGTCTTTTCATTTCTTTGTGTCCTCCTCTATTTCTTTTAAGAAGAACTTGTAGTTTTCATTGTATAGATCTTTTACTTCCTTTGTTAGGTATATGCCCAGGTATTTCATTCGTTTGACTTCTATTTCAAATGCTGTGATTTTCATTCTCTGGTAGCATACTGTTTGTTTATAAAAATGCAACCGATTTTTGTGCATTGACTTTGTAGTCTGCCACCTTACTGTATTCATTGATGAGTTCCAGAGTTTTTTGATAGAGTTTTTGGGCTTTTCAATATATATAACCATGTCATCTGCAAATAATGAGAGTTTCACTTCCTCCTTTCTAACTTGGATTCCTTTTATTTCTTTTTCTTGCCTAATTGCTCTGGTTAAGACCTCCAGTACAATATTAAGTAGCAGTGGTGAGAGTGGACAAACTTGCCTTGTTCCTGACCTAAGAGGAAATGCTTTCAATTTTTCACCATTGACTATGATGTTGGCTGTGGGTTTTTCATATATGGCCTTTTTGTGTTAAGGTATGAACCTTCTATTCCCATTGTGTGGAGAGTTTCATCATAAATGGGTGTTGGATCTTGTCAAAAGCTTTCTCTGTATCTATTGATGTGATTGTGGTTTTTCTCTTTGCTCTTATTGATATGGTGTATGACATTAATAGATGTACATATGTTTAACCATCCTTGCATCCCTGGGACGAATTCCACTTGGTCATGATGGATAATCTTTTTGATGCATTGTTGAATTCAGTTTCCTAATATTATGCTGGGAATTTTTACATCTGTGTTCATTAGAGATAGTGGTCTTTAATTTTCTTTCTTGGTGACATCTCTCAGCTTTTGGTATCAGTGTAATGTTAGCCTCATAAAAGGTATTTGGGAGAGTTCCCTATTCTTCAATATTTTTGAAGAGCATAAGAATAGGTGTTAATTCTTCTCTGAAGTTTTGGTAGAACTCATTGGAGAAGTCACCTGGTCCTGGGCTTTTATTTTGGGGGAGGCCCTTGATTACTTCTTCCATATCTTTGCTTGTAATTGTTCTGTTCAAGTTTTCCAGTTCTGCTGGGTTCAGTCTTAGTAGACTATACTTTTCTAGATATCTGTCCATGTCCTCAAGGTTGTCCATTTTGGTGACATAGAGCTGTTTGTAGTAGTCTGTGATGATGTTTTGAATTTCTGTGGTATCTATTGTAACTTCTCCCCTTTCATTTATGATTCTGGTTATGAGAGTTTTCTCCCTTTTTTTTCTTTGTGAGTCTAGCCAAAGGCTTGTTAATTTTGTTTATATTTTCAAAGAACCAACTTTTGGTTTCATTGATCTTCCGGATTATCTTTTTGTTTTCTATTTCATTTATTTCTGCTTGAATTTTGATTATTTCCTTTCTTCTGCTGATTTTTGGCTTTAATTATTCTTCTTTCTCTAGTTGTTTTAAATGTAAAGTTGTTTATTTGTTATTTTTCTTGTTTCTTGGATAGACGTGGATTGTGATGACCTTTCCCCTTAGTACCACTTTTGCTGCATCCCATGGATTCTGGTAGCTCATGTCCTCATTCTCTTTTGTCTCTAAGTATTTTTTAAGTTCCTCTTTGATATTCTCTTTTATCCAAAAGTCCTTCAGGAGCATATTGTTGAGTTTCCAATTGGCTTGGGGTCTTTTAGCTTTCTTTTTGTGGTTGATTTCCAATTTTAGGTCACTGTGGTCAGAGAAGATACTTGGTATGACTTCAAACTTTGTAAATTTGTTGAGAGATGTTTTGTGTCCCAGAATATGATCTATCCTTGAGAATGTTCCCTGAGCATTTGAGAAGAAAGTGAAATCTGCAGCCACTGGGTGAAGTGATAGGTATATGTCTATTAGACCTGTCTGTTGCAGATTGTCACTTAAAGTGTCTCTTTCCCTGTAATTTTCTGCCTGGTTGATCTGTCCATTGTTGTAAGTGGGATGTTAAAGTCCCCCACTTTATTGTGTTGCTGTCAATGTCTCTCTTCGGGTCTAATAATACTTGCTTGATATATTCGATGCTCCTTCATTTGGTGCATATATGTTAGTAAGCATTATGTCTTCCTGCTAGATTGATCAATAATTATATAGTCCATCTCTGTCTTTTGTTATGCTTTTTAGATGGAAGTCCATTTTATCTGAAATGAGTATAGCTGTTGTTGCCATTTCGAGGTTGCCATTCAACTGTAGGATTGTCTTCCAGTCACTGACTTTGGGTCTTTACCTTTTGGAAGAAGGTTGATTTCCTGAATACAGCAGAAGGTTGGATTATGCTTTTAATCCATTCAGCCACTCTGCGCTGTTTAACTGGTGAGTTCAGTCCATTAATGTTTAGGGTTATTATTGATATATAGCTGCCTAGTATCATTTTATAATCTGTCTTTTGTATGTTGCTCCAGATGATGACTTTGTTCTCTTTCTCTTTTTAGGCTGGATGAGTACAGTTATGTTTTGACTGATTTTACCTTTTGTTTTCTTCTTTGCTTTCTCCCTGGGGATGTATTTTGAGGTTGCCCTGAAGTTAGCATTCACAGTTCTATGTTTACTAACTAATTTTATTTGAAAGCATGTTAGTCTTCCACTCATTCTAACTATCCACAGTTTTTGTTCTCTTCTCTTCCTCCTTGTTTTTAATATTTGCTGTCTTACTGTTTTTCTATGTGGTTTCTTTATGCTTTATAGAGCATCCTTTAATATTTTTTGTAAAACTGGTTTAGTGGTGATGTACTCCTTTAACTTTTGCTTATCAGAAAAGGTCTTTTTTTTAAAAAAAATCATTCCTTCAGTTCTGAATGATAATCTTGCTGAATATAGTAACCTAGGTTGAAAATCCTTTCCTTTCGGCACTTTGAATATATTATGCCATTCCCTTCTGGCCTGTAGAGTTTATTTTGAGAAGTCTGCTGACAACCTTACTGGGGCTCCTCTGTATGTGACACGTTTTTCTCTGACTGCTTTTAATTGTCTTTCTTTATCTTGTATTTTTGACATTTTTATGATGATGCATCTAGGTGTATTCTGTTTGGGTTTCTTTTATTAGGAACTCTTTGAGCTTCCTGGATCTGGGGGCTTGCTTCATTCTTCAAATGTGGAAGTTCTCATCTATTATATCTTCAAATATTGTTTCTGCCCCCTTTTTTCTCTCTTCCCTGGGACTCTTATGATGCAAATATTGTTCCTTTTGATGTTATCCCAGAGATCTCCAATGCTGTCTTGAATTCTTTGAATTCATTTTATCTCTTTGCTGGTTTTCTTGACTGAGTCCTCCATCCTGTCTTCCTAATCACTGATTCTGTTGGAAGCTTCATGCATCCTATTGCTGAGCCCCTCTATTGAGTTCTTTAATTCAGCCATCGTGTCTCTTACCTGTTTGATGTATTGTTTTAATTCTTCTTTGCTTCCTGACATTCTTGTTTGCTGCCTCTACTGATTTCTGGATTCCCATGAGTATGTTAATCACCGTTACCCTAAATTCCTCTTCAGGTAATTTATATCATCTGCTGTACTCATATTTTCCCTGGGTTTTTACTTGGATCCATCATTTTACCTATATTTCTCTGTGCCTTTGCTCTATTCAGCATTCTGTTTATACTTCTGAGGGTTCAGTTTTCCTGGCGCTGCGTAGGTTTGACTTGCCCAGAATTGGCAATCAACCTGCAGTTTTGCCTCTACCCACAAGGTGGCGCTAGAGGGTAGCACTGAGGTTTGGGGCTGCTTTCTCACTGTATTCCAGTGGGTGGGGCATCCGATGGGCGGGATTTCCGGTGGGCAGATGTGCAGTGGGCAGGATTTCTATTCAATGGACCCCAGGCTCTGTCAAGAAATGGTTGTGGGAGGGCTTTGACTTGGCCAATTTCTAGTATGGCTACACCCAGTGCAATTTCACCACCCAGTCTCCAGCTCAGCTCCCAGTGTACTGGCTTTCCTTTCACCTCCTACCAAATGGGTCCTCCATGGCTCCTCATCTCAGTCCCACTGGGCCCGCCTCTTGCTGCCTCCGCAGCTGGTCCCGAAATTCCAGCCTCCACCCCATGGCATGTCTGGAGACCCTCGAGCTCTGTCCCAAACCCAAATAAATGGCTCAGCTGAGAACCTTGCTGGTGTCCTCACCCCTGTTAGTCATCATTAATACGTCTCCAGCTGAAGTGCCCATTGTGTCTTGGTGTTTTTCTCAGGAAAACAGGTGATTTCTTTTGTTGCTGTTTCTTTTGGTGTCTGTGGAGGATGCAAAAGTGCATCCTTGCAAGTCACCATCTGGAAGTTGATCCTACCTGCTCTAGTTTTATTCCTCTCAAGTCCCTTCTTAACACAGTTATAAGAATAAAGATTCTAAAATACAGTAGTTCTGAAATAATGATTCTAAAACCTTTTGAATGATCATTCTGCAAACTATAAAATACAATTTTCTTAAAATGGTAAGAGTATTCCTTAGGACACCAATAATAATAACAACAATACCTTATTATTATTATACATATTATATATTCACCCATATTAAAGGCGAAATTAAATTTACTGGAGTCTTTCAGAAGGAAATCATGTTTCTGGAGGAAAATTAACATGAACGACTCAGAAAAAAGCAGAAGTGACATTTCTCTATGTTTCAAGTTCATTTTTGCTGAAGTGTAGTGTTTTTCAGTGCCCTTTCTATGATCTGACCTTTTTCCTATGATAAAAATCATGGAAGATCACAGTTTCCACGTTTTACATCTTAGTTCTTCAAATATTTGATGAAGCAAAAACAATCGCATGAAAAATGGGACCTATGGAATAAGTGGAAAATGTGCTTGTCTAAAGAGATCCTTAACTCATTTCAGTTCAAATACTGAATTCTTAACAATCAATGACTGAACCAAAACCAGGGGCAAGGTCACATAGGAGACTAGTGTCTACCATTTATCAACACCCATACCTGAACAGTATCAATAATATATATACATTTCTTATTTAATTTTCATGAAAAATTATAAAACTAAAGCATGAAATCATTTGCCTTGACTTGCACATTTGATGTAGCCAGGATCTAAATTCAGGAGTTTGGACTCCAAACTTTATCTATATAAAAAATTTCCTTTCTTGCTGCACACAAAAATATGCATAATAAGATGTTCTGTGTTGGGGTCAATGGGTGGGTGGACAATGTCCACTGATACAAAAGGATACACATTTCCTAACAACAGCTACATTCTATGAGCAAATCCTGTTGGCTCTATATTTAAATTATTTCAAGAAACTGATTTGATGTTATTTTTTTCCCCTTGGATCAAGTCAGTAGGACCTGTCTTCTGCCTCACCACCTCCTAATTGATCTATTATTGCTCTGGTTGCTCAGCCCTTGGCTCCCAACTCCCCACACCACCAATCTAATCTCAAAATAGCAGGCAGAGAGGTTTGGATAACATCTAAGTCCAAATATCTCATTCAGAGTAAAAGCCAAAGCCCTTCTAGGAGCCTTGAAGACTCCACAAGATATACATTTCTGCCTGCCTCTCATAAACTTCCTCATCTCCTTTTATTCACCTCTCACTTATCTCACAAAACCCCAACCTTAGATGAACTCAAATATTCATTTTATATTCTTAATGATTAGACTCTTAGCACTTCTAGAGAAATGCATGAAACAGTGTAGATTAATCCCATTACAAATGTCTGAACACCAGTCCTAAATAAGTAAGCAACACTGTTCTGCTGTCCACCTTTTCTTGTGTAGTCTCTTACTCTCCATTCATGAAATATTGTACTATTTTTAGTAGCACTGGTTTTACCTCAATTATCTAACCATTCACCTGAAGAGCATCTTGTTTGCTTCCATGTTTGAATAATGACAAATAAAGTTACTATCAACACTTGTGTACAGATTTTCATGTGATTTTCAACTACTCTGTGTTATTACCAAGGAGCATGATTGCAAACTGTCTTCTAAACTGACTATATCATTTTTTATTCCAACCAGCAATGAGTGAATGTTCCTGCTGTTCCGTATCCTTAGGGGCATTTGATATCATCAGTGGTTTGGATTTTAGCCATTATAATAGTTATGTGGTAATATCTCATTGTTAACTTATTTTGCGATTACACAATGAGATAAGATGTGAAAGAAAATTCTACCTCATATCTCATGAGGGAAGTGCCAACTGTCTATCTTCCTTGGTGAGCTGTCTGTTTAGAATTTTTGCTCAATTTAAAATTGGGTTGTCTTTTTCTCCTGTTGTTGAGGTTATTTTTCTTCTTGTTTGTTTTCTTTAAAGAGAGGAGGAAGGGAACGGAGGAAGAAACAGGAAGAAAGGAAGAGAAAGAGATACTTTAAAAATTCATTTGTTTTTGTTTCTCCTTTCTCTCCCCTTTGGGATTTACGTTTACATGATCTATGGCTCAGGCACTATGCCTGTGACTGAGCCACCAGGCACACCTCTCATGTTGAACTTTAAGATTCCTTTTTGCATGAGTTCTTCATAAATATTTTTCCACTGTCTATTTGTTCTCTTATCTTTTGATATCTACTTTTTTTTAAACTAAACTTTTCTATCCTCATCCTTCACCTCAATCACTTAATTTCCATCTTCATTCCCACTTCCACTGGGTTTCTTCCAAAGACTAGAGTAGAATGGGCTATATTATCAAATCCAGTGTTTGTTTATTAGATTTTATTTTATCTGATGGTTGAGTAGCACTTGGAATAATGGAGCACTCTTTCTTTAAACAGATCTGGACCTTTGTGGCATAACCATCTCTTGATTTTCCTCTCTCCTTCCTGACACCCCTTCTCTCAACTATGTTATTTTCTTCTTGGTTAAACATTGGACTTTCTCAACAGTGAGGGTTTAGATCAGCAGGATGCACACTGTAATGAGATGACTCC
The DNA here is from genome assembly GCA_004363575.1 of Solenodon paradoxus. Classification (NCBI taxonomy): domain Eukaryota; kingdom Metazoa; phylum Chordata; class Mammalia; order Eulipotyphla; family Solenodontidae; genus Solenodon; species Solenodon paradoxus. Next base: position 334,435 of record RJWH01001600.1, on the reverse strand, counting down.
ATTTTTGTAATAGACTTCCTTCTAAGTCTTGTTCAAATTCCAACCACACACAATCAAGTGACCATGTCATATATTTTCTGGGATGCTTGGAGACTCTGAAACCAACTCTGTCCATATCTTCTTCAAGCTCTACCTTTCATGCTTTTCCAATTCTCCCATACCAGTGAGTGGTACCACCCCCAAGGATGTGGAGCAGCCAACCACTTAGTGGTTATTTTTGTCTCTTCCCTAACCTTATCATTTAATACAATTCCATGCAATTTGTACTTCTAGTTCTTTAGTCTTTGCACTTTTCCTCCACTCCACCCACATCCACTTAGCACAGTCACTGGCACCAGAACACTGGAACACTTCTTCCTCATACACTCTCCCACTCTAAATTCTTTTCCACATTGAAACCAGAGAGATCTTTTCAAAACACATATTTGATTTACTATTTGAAACTGCTCAATTGAAACACCACACTTGCTTTTAGGATAAAGTAAAATATTATTACAAAGATTAATATCCTTATATAAATTATATCCAGTGTCATCTCACACCCCATTCCCCCAACTTGTTTTATCTTCTAGCCTCATTGCACATGCCATGCTCTCCCAATCAATTGGAACCTAGTGTTCTGATACTACTGTACATAGGTCTTTACCTCTCTTCTCAGTTGATTCACTTTTAATAGAATTCATACCTAACCATATTAGTCAGGGTTCTCAAGAGAAATGGAAGTGATAGGATAAGATAGGGTAGGGTAGGATAGGGGAGGACAGGATAGGATCAGATAGGGCAGGGCAGGGCAGGACAGAATAGATATGATAAATAGATAGATAGATAGATAGATATGGAGGGATGATAGGTAGATAACAGATAGGTAGATACATAGATAAATGGAGATCAAGAGGTTTTTGTGATAATTGTCTGACACGATTAAGAAGGCTGAGATATGCCATGATATACCATCTCCAACTGGAGATTCAAGAAAACCAGTGGTATAATACAGTCCAAGTTTGAAGATATAAGAAGATATAAAAAGTTTGGAGATCCAAGAATGCTAGTGGTATAATGCAATCCAATTGTGAAGATATAAGAACCAGAGGCATTAATAGTGTAATTTCCAGTCTGAAATAAAAAGGCCTGGGAATCAGTGGGGCCAGAATGTAAGTTCTGGACTGCAAGGGCTAGAGGACTAGGAGTTCTGATGTTTGAAAACAGGAGAAGATGAATATACCAGTTCAGAGAAAGACAGAACATCTGCCCTTCCTCTTCCTTTGTGTTCTATTTTGGCTTTCAGAGGAGGGATCATATCCACCCACAATGGTTAAAGGAGGTCTAAACTCAATCTGCTGGTCAAATGCTAATCTCATTCCACAGACCCTCACTAACAAACCCAGGAGTGGTTTAGTTACTGTCTGGGCACCCCTTCATCCAATCAAGTTCACACAAAATTAACCATCACTCTCAGCTTGAGCATTACATTCTTAGGCAGTCTTTTCTCATTAAGTCAAATCCTCAAAACATTGCAGTTGAAATTCGGCATTTATTTACATGCTTGAATGTTTGTTCAAACTCCTTCTCACCTTGACGATTTTATGCTCTACCAGGGACTCCATGCATCTGTCCTTATTTATGTTCTGTATCCTTAGAACCTAATTCTGATGCTGAATCACTGAACACATGAATAAATCTTCTTTATGGCCTTGTTGTTATTTTCAAGTCCCTCTAGGATCCTTTATGCTCATATCTATATAGAGAAATTAAAATAGTGGTAAATTAGTGTTATTTTGCTTCTCTGAGTTGTAGTTCTTGAAGTATGTGTAAAAACCAGGTGTAGTTAACATCCTATTACTGGGCTTTTTGACATTTGTAATCCCCTATTCCTCTAATTACCATAGGAACTTAAATATTGGTCTTGCTGTGCAAAATAATGTGACATCAAGGCATTTTGCAAATCCAAGTGCTGTGCAGCTCTTGGTGGTGATATGACCAGCATCATCACCATCGTCATCATCTATTACTAATCTTAGCGCCTGGAACCTTTAGGAGGAAAACCAATAATTCAATCAGATGGATGAAGAAAAGAATATTTCAGACTATTTTACTCTTGCCTTGTGATGATTTTATTTACATAATTTAGTGTACATATGTAGTAATAAATGCTAACTATGAAAAAAGAAACACAAGAAAAGATGGCTAACAAAATGTCCAAATGATGATTTTTTTTTTCTAATGGAGGTATCTACCTCTTCTTTCCCTGAGGATTTGTGCTGAAAATACTGATCAAAGTAGCCATCTGACACATTTGCAATCAAACAAATGGCATTTATGACCTTCTCAAGTGATCCTATGTTGTGGCCTGGCCCAGACTTGGGCCAGGCCACAAAGCCAGGCTGATGCAATCCAACAATCCTATTCCCCTAAGCAGTGAGGATTGTGGATAAAAGTCAGAACAGGAGAGAAAAGTAGGCTTCGGGGACTTCCTCTGACAAGGACATGACACATGACCTTGGAAAAGGCACTTCCTTTCTAAGACTCACTCATAAAGCAGGGACACTGCCTCCTGAGTTTGCTGTGAAGAACACAGACCCGGGCACGCATAGCCTGCAGCCTGCTGCCTGGATGGAGTCAGATGCAGTTGTACTGAAGTGTCCTCATAAATCTCACCAACCCCATCAGGCTAATTGTGAGCCAGGGAGATAAAGGAGGTATGAAGAAGTTGTCTTCCTTCTCATCTAAGGGAAGAAACTCAGGTCCACTTCAGAGTTTTTTTGAAACCTGGAACCAGAAAGTGTCAAATTATGTTTGCTTACAAGGTGACAACTACCCAAGTCCAACAACTCTGTCTGGCCTGAAAGTATTGGAAAACATATTTCAATTTAAATACTTTATATTTTAGGCACAAAACTAAATTGAGTTCTTTGTCTCTTATGTCATAAAAATACCGTAGTCAGTTTTTTTGCAATTCCACCATTATCCTTAATTTGCCCACTCTATTTTATGACTTCCTTTTAGTGGATGAGGAATCAGACTCAGGGATGGCTGACCAAAAGTCACTCTGTGGTAGATTACATAATGGTGGTGGATCATAAGCTTCTGACTTTCCCATCTTTCACCTTATCATGGAATCCATGTCTCTTTTCCCTTTCTAATATTTGACTTGATTTGCTCAATAACATGTAGCCAAATGTGCTTCTAGAAAGTATTGAGGCTGGGTCTCTAGAAACTTTGCAACTTTTCTCTCAGATTTGGGAAATCCTGACCTTGTCTCCCTGTGAAAAGGCCTGAGCTTTCCCTGTAGAAGGATGAGACAGCAGGTCAACCAAAGCCTTCCATCTGAGCCACTTCTGATCAGCTGGCTTGCTGCCAATCCTCCAGCCGACTCCTTACAAAAGCATATAAGCCCAGCTGAGACCAACCAGTCCTGGTCAGATCAGCAGAATCGCTCAGCTGAGCTCAGCCCAAACTGACAATGCATAGAACTGTGAGCTGAACATACGGTGATTGTTTTAAGTCATTAAGTTTGGCATGACTTGTTACACAGCCTGATAAATGTCTCAAGGGAGATTAAAAATAGGTGTTAGACTATCCATGGAAAAAAACAGAAGAAGAAGAAACATGTCCATTAAGGGTTGAGCAGAATGAAGAATGATGACTTTAAGGTACAAAATGTAGTAAAAGCTTCATTTTAATTTTGGTATGACTCACTCACTCTCTCCATTCTTCAGTGTAGCTTAATAGGTCAAAGAGCAGAAAGAAGAAGCATAATAAACATTTTATTTAGGAACAGAAATACTGAAAGGATGGGAGGAGAAATGGAAAACAAGAAGGAAAAGAGGAAAGGAAAAAGAATTAAATGTGAAATGAAGTAAATAATCAACTTCTCTACATCATCTTTCAGCATCTCCATATCTTTTAGGGTCAGTAGGTAATTAGATAGTTACTGCTCTACAAAGAAAAAGTGACAGCACATACACTGATGCTAGGTTTGCTTGGTTACAAAAGATCAAGAGTCAGATTTGAAAGCATAAATAAAAGCTAACTACAGCTCTATGTCCTATATGTAAATCCTCAGAGTGGAATTTTATTTGAAGATGGTCAAAATTTTGGAATATAAATAATCCTGGGTTTGTATAGAGCAGACTTTCTTTTAATCAGAGAAGAAACGATCTTAAAAGTCCTCTAGTTCATTTGGGCCGGTAACCTGAATCGAGAATTCAAAGATGCTATGACATATTAGACCCAGATTTGCTTATTTCCCATTGTTGTTGTCATTGGGATATCTCTGCTAGCATACGAGACTCAAGTCATAATCATCCAGGATACAGGTGCGAGGGAAAGCTGATGCTCTCAGGTTCTGTTTTCCATCCGCGCTGGATTGTTATGGGTGTTCTGTGTGAGCGAATGTAACAATGGGGATCACAGACTTAAAGTGATGTAAGTTGAGGTGAGGGCACCTCGTAGCAATAGGAACAGGATGTCTTCAAATATTCCAGCTCTCCCCTCAGTGGCTGAATTTAGATTTGAGTCTTAAACTAAATGTATTAAAAGAAGAAAGGGGAAGGATTTTTATTCAAGACTATTTTTTTCTCTTTCATATATCACACCTGCCTTTGCACTCCTAAAATAACAGAGTTGACCATCTTATTTTCAGAAGATTGTGATCCAATTGGGTGAGTTATTGTGCCTTGAAGAGACCAGATTCTTTTACTCTCCTGAATGCCATGCTTTATTTTGGCAGAAAACACTTTCATTGGGAAAGGCAACCGTGGTCTTGTCTCCACATTCCACTCTGTGAGGTGTTTGTGGTGGTGCCAAATGAGGTCCTACATCAACCCAAATAAACTTTCTTTGAAGACATGACTGAAGGGTGTGTGTGCGCATGTGTGTGTGTGTGTGTGTGTGTGTGTGTGTGTGTGCTTCTTTGCTTACCTTTTTCCTTTGTTGTGGGGCTAATGTAGAAAGTAAAAAAGAAAAGATAATAAAGCAGGATGGAGAACCACTTACTCTTCTAATTCAACTTTATTCAGTGACCTGATTTGGTATTACATACTTCTATGGCATTTTCAAAGATGGAAGTTTAAATCCCAGAGTCATGTGGTCTTGTCTCAAGTACTCTCTTGAGAATCTTGAAAGAGAAGAGATGTGTGGTATGAAAGAAACAGAGATTTTAGTCTCACTCTATGTAAATGTTACTATAATGCTATCAAAATTTAATTCTTAAAATTATAGTGTAGGCAATCTCTAACTATACACATCACATTGGAGGCAGGTTGAGTGTGATGGTAGATTTAGAAGACCATGTCCTTGTTTTGAGAGTTATGGTTAAGTGGGGTTAACATTAGTCAGACTGAATCTAGCACATTCATGTGGGCTTCAGTAAATCCTTGAGATCTTGGAAATTTTATATTGGACTGAAGGATCAAGTACAAAATGTTCTTCTAAGATAATGGGGTTATTGGATAACCGGGTAAATAATTTACAGGTTGTCTCAGTCCTGTCAAGCTCCTTCTTGGTTGAGTCTGCAATTCCTTGGACTATGGAGCCTCCAAGTCTACTGGCTTCTTAGGATGATTGTCACTCAGGATCCATAAATTGACTCACTAGGAAAGATTGATTCATATGTGCACTGTGTAAGGATTAAAACAAAAATGACTTATCCATCTTGTTCTCCCTAATGGTGACACAGAAAATGGTAAACATCTTAGAGATTCTCCAGACAGGAAACAAGGCTTTCCCAGAATGTCTCTCTGTCTCTGAAACAGAAGCTGCAGGCATATTATAAAGTATATAGAAAAAATTTCCATTATATTCTTGGCAAAATTTGATTCATTATAGAGTTTTGAGTCAATAGGACCACCTGATTTTATACAATCTAAAACCCAGAGCAAATCTTATGTGATCCCTTTCAAGAAATCTTAAGCGTAAAAGTAATGCTTTGACTTGAAAAGCATCAATTCTCACTTAGAGACGAACATTAGCATACCACAATAGATTCTACCCCCGTACAAATGCTCATGCTGAGGATTTTGGCAGAGTAAGGAAGTCAGAAAATTGGGGCAATATCAGACCTGAAAGCAGAAGCAGCTATATCTACCATGAGCTATAGAGTCTTAATAAATGAGCACACATTTAAATTTTTCTGAGTCAATTGTATAGGTATTTAGGAAAAAATGATTTATAATGTGAAATATCCATTGCAATTAAATTCAATCTCAAAGCTAACTTTGTAGCTTCATCACAATAAATGGATTAAATAGAATTTTCTCCTTTAAGTTTTCTCTCCCTCCATGTGGTGAATTGGCTCATTTACCTGCTAAATACCTTCATGGTTCATTTTGTTCATGCTCCTCCCACAAGGTTCATCGCTAAACAGTAGTTGCTGTGACTATCTTTAGCTCAGATTTTCTGGTGCCATTATACCCACTCCCTTCCATACAAGTCACCTGTTTCTTTAACTTTGGCAAATACACTATTTAATCAATAGCTCACAGATTTGGAATGCTATCTAATGCCTGTATTTTTATCTTAAAAATTGGTTACTGAATTGGTTGGTTATCTCATAAAAGAACAACATGGCACAGTTTCTCTCAAACTATTAGGCAACCAGGAGCATACAGATTCCTAGGGAAAATTTAACCTTTTCTTTACCTCAGGTTCAAGGGTAAAAATTGTAAGGCACACATAGTTCATTGGATGGTGGAGATTTTGAAATGTCTTTTTGCCTAGTCAAGAAATGTGTGCTTTGGTTCTCTCCAAAGGGAAGGACCTTTATTCCAGATTATTAAGACATATCCTATGGCCACCTGCTTCCATCAGCAGGAAGATTCCACACTTCCTCTCGGGACCCTCTCTTTACTACCTTTCTCCTTTCCAACAACTCCAAAGTCCACTTCTTTTGGCACAAATTCTCCAGACAGGTAGAGATCAGTTCTACCAGTTGTTTCTAATCCTGGTTGAAGGGTGGGTTTTGAAATAAGAGAATGTTGAATGTAAGGACTGAGGCCTTCACAGAGGTCTGGAATCATACAGGAGCCCCAAAATCATAGAAAGACTGTGCATTGTAGGACTAACTTTCTCTACTATAACTCTTGTATCTTATTCTAGAAGGGAGTCTAGATTCTTCCCAACTTGAAACACGTAGCAAAAACTATCCCATTATTTCCTTAGCTCCAGTGAGGTCTAGGAAAATGAGGCCAGGAGAGAATTGGAGAACTGACTTCAGGTGACCAGTAGAGAGGCTGCAGTAGATGGTGAGTCTGAGAGGGAGGCAAAGGAAGGCATCATTGCAGGCAGTCAAGAGCTCCCTCAGGGTTCATTCCCTAAGGAAAAGGATCAGAACTTCTAGCACCCGTCATTATGCTTGGCACTTTTTAGACACTCAGCAAAGTGCTTTGGATGAATTATTTTAACAAATATAAAAAGATGTCTATAGGCCAAATTGTATTCAGCACAACATAAACATTGAGCTCACATCTATTTTTTTTTTCACTAGCTCAATATCCTTAATTTATTATGGCAAATCTGAAATTTGGAGAATCCAGAAAATATGGTATACTCTCCTCACATAATGCAACCATAAAATTTTGAACTTTACTTCAGGGGGCCATAGATTCTCCAAAGTCCATCTGAAAAATTCATAATCCATTGGATGTGGGAACTAGTAGTCTCCTCGTGTTTTAAAAATTCTACAGAATCAAATTTTATTCAAATAAAACAGGAGTCTTTAAGTTCCCATAGATACTCATCCTTTTTTCCCTTCTTGTCTCCATCATACTCAATTGCTCTGAAATGGTCATAAGCATTCACAAAGAATTGATGTAAAGAACAATGACATTTCTCAGTGAATTTTCCATCTTTGATCATGAAAGGAAAGCCACCCAAACCCCTAAACCCACAATAATCTGTGGGGACATGGAATGGTTTTCAAATGGTCTGACATTTTTATACCCTTACAAACTATCTGCCAAAGCTGCAATAAATGCTAAGGAACCAGAACGAAGAGAAGAGGATTGTAAAGATGGACTGTGCGAGCTTAGCTCCGAAAGACTTAATGGGTCAGAATGTAGTGGCACATAGTCTCAGACCTCATTTTGAAAATCGTTGTCAGCCACTCAAGAAGCAGAATGTACTTGCTGTCAGGAGATATTGGCTGATACAAATGAGCAATGCTGTACAGGCAACCATGGGCAGGAAACAGAAACTTCAGCGATTCAAACAATTCTCGACCCAACAAACTTGACATGTTTGACATAATCACAAATTCCTGTGAGTGTTATAAAGCAGAATTCTTAGTAGAACAGGAGGAAAATATCTTCCAGCCCCTCATGTTTGAATTAAGTCAGCAATCAGAAAGGAACCCCCCAGAGGATGACTGCTACAGAACCATGAAATGGGTTCACAGAAAATTAAAGTCCTCAGTTTCGGAGTTCTGTCAGAATCCACATTACAGGCATTTTTTTTTTCCTTTTCTCTGCCCAAAATCTGGGGTGAGGTTGGCAGGAAAGTGCTCAACAAGACAAGGAGGAAAATATCTATCAGGTCTCACTGTGCCCCTATTTTGCGTATCATCATCATTATGTTCATTTTACATATGAGTTCTTTTCCTGGGAGGAAGGCATTATGTGTTGGCTAAATAAATAGAATTAGAATCCAGATGACCTGGGTTCAAATCCTGATGCCCTCAATTGCAATATGACTTGGATGAGCTTTTGACCCTTCCCATGACCCAGTTCCTCATCTATAAAATGCACACAGTCAGTTACTAGGTGAATAGTGGATTAAAATGGGTGAACTCTTGTCAAGAACTCCTAACAGCACAGAGTGACCACTGAGTAAGTGTTGGCAATGACCCCAGCAAAATTTCACAAGTGAGAAAAAGGGACATTTGGAAGGTTAAGAAGTAGTTATTTCAGTCATGTGGTACTAAAGATTTTCAACTAATTCTTTTACACTTATCATTGTTCTAGGGTCCATGCAATACAGTCTCGAGGTGGGAGGATGGATTCGCCATCTTGACAAGAGCATGCCAGCCTTTTGCTTCTGTGATCTACTTAGCGCAAGTGAGCAGGACTCCCTTTTTCAACCTTTAAATGACACCTCGCCACTTCAGAATTCTCAAAGTAATGTAGCAGTTACTTAGGTGATAGTCAACCATTTTATTATTAAATATGAGCTGATGTTTTTCTTAGCTCAAGCACTTCATTCTCATTCATGCAAAGGAAGCAACCTGATCATTTTACCAATGGTTACCTTATGCACAATGAGGACCCTGGGGATTGGCAAGATCGGGGCCTCATCGCCCCTAGTTCTGATTTTACCTGCCCTAGTGCTTCTCTTGGCCTTTGCTCCTGAAGTCTGGAAAACACTGGTCACTGTGATGGACTACAGTGGTGCTGTCTACTCGGAACAGCCCTGCCTGTTACCACTTCCACCCCAGTGACAAGGCCGTCGGAACTATTCCGCTCTGATACACATTCCCACTGAGCATGGGGATTCTCGAATTTTCTCCGGGATCCAAGTTCAAAATTACTTTGTTGGTCAGATCTGTTTCTGATCATAAACTTTGCTTGTGAAGCTGCTGTCACTCTGAACTTCAGGACACAGTTTCTCTCCTGGCTAGATGACCTCTGGACCAGGGCATACACCCTTTTCCCCCTTGTGTATTTGCCCCCCTGGGGGTTCATACTGTTCCTCTTACAACCAGGACCAATCCTAAATGACCTTTCTTTGGGCAGAGGTGAGTACTCAGAATCTATTGTATTCAGTTCGATTCGAGTAGACTCCATTCAATTTAATTCAAAAAAATCCAGTACTCTGGACAGCTGCTTTGAGACCGGCCCCACTTTGGGCATGATTTGATCTGACAAACAAAAGACAAAAATGCTAAATAAAGATAAAATCTCACATATTAATCTGAATCTTCTCCATCTCCTTTTCCCCTCAACTTAAAATTCAAATGCACTCCATCTATCCAATTTCTATTTTTTCCCCCTAGAACAAGCTATCAAACTTTTAAGACTCCTTGTCACATTAAAGGCAAGGCAATGGTTCAAGTCAGTCCCAGAGATCTGACAACTGCTTTGGAAATGGAGCAATAACACACCTCTCCCCTGGGTGCCGTGGGCAATTTGATTTCTTTCGTGTGTGTGAGAGACTGTGCTTGTGTGGGATCATTGCTTCAAAATGCAACTGTAAAAATGATACTCTCTTTATGAGTGAGCGCCAAGCCTCATGTCAAAGTTCACCTTATGAACTCTGCTTCTGATTAATGGGCAGTGGATTTAGAAAAAAACAACAACAAAACAGCCTATGTATACATCCACACACATGTGCACACTCTCCCACATTTAGACTTTCACTCATAGCTTGCATGCTGATAAATATGAGGACGTGACATCTGCCAAATGTCTGCAGCACTGACATCTGACATTCAGTCACAGAGCCAAGAGGCTCCATTTACTCTCTGCTGACCCTTTCCTTAGTCAATGATCCAGTATGCTTTTCTGAGCCACCGCTGGATGTCAGCCGGCTGCTCCAGCCAGGTCGCACTTTGCTAAACATTCCTCACTCACGCTGTAGTGGGTGGGACAGCTGGGGACCAGGCTGAATTTTACATGTAGTGGCAACTGCACACCTACTTTGGTAGTGAACTGCCTGTCATCCTGGCAGCTAGTGTTACCCACTAGACATCAGGGAAGTGACATGCAGATTAGAGGGAAGGGAGCATCGTCATCTCCTCTCACCAATCATCAAGATGGACCAAAGCTATGGCAAACATAAAAAGCAAACAGAAACTCTGCAAACAACCAAACAGAAGCTGCCCAACTTAAACTCTGGTCTTAGTGGCCCTGCATTCTGCTTTGATGCTTCAGTGCCATGGAACAGGAGGGGTTCTATTTCCAGGACCTCATGTGGTCAAGTATCAGGGGCCTTATCTATTCTTTGAACTCTTCTGGTATTTTCTAGCTCACATCATATTCAGCCTGGCCATTTACTTGGTGAAAAATGAGGGTGAACATATGAAACGAAAAGGTGGGATGGCTGAGTCTGAAAGATTGAGGCCAGCGAATGCTCCCTCTGGGTGCAAAATGCAAAAAAGTTCCAAACCACCCAGTTGCCAAGGCACATGCTATTTCAAGGTAAAGTTAAAAAAATAAAAATTAATGAAAAAGATTCATGATGAACCAAATATCAAAATGTTAAGATCAGCATTACTGAATTTGCCTTCTGCCTTGGACTGGATTATGGCTCCACAGAGGACTGTGGCATGGACGAGGGTTACATGAGTGATAAGGAAAGATTAAGTCAGTGGGGAAAACAAAAGAACAATTTTCATCAGACGCTCATGTTCCTCAAGCTTAGCCAATTATAAGAAATTGAATGTACCAGCAAAAATAGCAGTGGAATAATATCTTCCCAATTGTCATAAAACAAGGGGACCTTCAAGATTTCCATGAGTGAAGCTTGGGGGTAGACTAGACGACAGAAGATTTATTTAAGGCTTGTTAATCTCCTTGCAAGTGATCTTTTCAACTTCATGATGACCCCAGGATGATATTTTTTTTATTTTCATTTGATTACGAGGGGACAGAGCTTGCAGAGTGAGACCCAAACTAGAAGCTAATGTGACAAGAGAGGGAAGATGCAGCCTCTATCTGCCTTGATCCCAAACCCCTGATTTGAATTCTACAGCATTTTGTGTGTGCCTTAGCTTTATTATTTGTATGACAATAATAGCGCTGATTCTTGTCATTTCTTGTTAGTTCATAATGTAAGTAAATGCTCTTTGTAAACTGTAAAAACACTGTAGAAACATAAAGTCAATGTAGCCTTTCAATCATTCACTACAGTTGAGCACCAGGAAGTCAACTTTTCTGGATCCAGAGGAGTAAAACAGCACTCCATGTGGACTTAAAGATTTTCACATATTTGTAGATTCTGAACACTTGAAAGGAGTGTTCTCAGTTCTCTGGCATTTCACGTTAAGAAATGAAAATGTACCTGGTTTATTTCTGGTATGCATTGCATGGAATTGGTTAGGATGGCAGGTAAACTAGTCTCAAGGTAATTGTTGAAATATTTGTTTCTCCTTTGCTGTTAGACATTTGGCCCCCAGATACAGATGGAGCATCATACCTTAGAAGCTCCTTTTTGAATTTTTCCATTTGTTCTCCAGTTTATCAAATATAACAAGATTTCTACAAGCTGGGTGAATGATAGCATTCTGCAAGGGTGTCTCTTAGATGAGCAGATAGGTCTCATTCCTGCCTTCACTGCAACTGAGAATGCAATCCTAGTTTCAGTCAATGAACAGAGTTTCCTAGACTGGCTATAAATTCAGAGGCATGGCAGGATTCTGAGAAATGCTGCTTCAGTTCTGGACAACTTAATTATATTTAATAACGTATGCCAGCACATTTGAAGTGTGGTCTTTTATAGAGAATATCTCTGGTTGGTAGATTATTATTTATTTATCTAATGACTTAAAATACCACCATAAAAGCTTTAGTGCAAGAGATTGTCTAGCGCTGCCTGAATGATTACTAATGGGTTGTTAATAGCTGTTACACTGGTAACGGGTCTATTAAATTATGTAGACTGAAATTGCAGTGCTGACCTCAGGTGAGCCGCTCTCTGGAAATGGAGACACACTTGACCAGGCAGAAGCAAAATCAGAGTACTCTGACAGGTTCTCTTAAGTACATCTCCCTTGACAGTAACATTCAGATGAAGAGGAAAGTTTACATGAGAGTCTAGATCTTGATGGGATTTTTTTGGAAATGTACCTTAGGAGGAAGTGTAGCAATATTATAAAGTATGAACGTCAACATCAGATATTTTGCCTCTAATACCGTACTTCACTTTCAAGACAGACTAGCATAATCTTGGGCAAACAATGGACCTCTAGAGAATTTCTGTCTTCACACTGAAAAATAAAGTTAAGGCGTCTAACCCATAGCATTGTTGAGAAGACAAAATGAGATCATAGGTGTCTGATGGGAAAACACTAGTAAGGACTTACAACCTCCTTCGGCTGACCAAAAAAATTGCTTGTTAATCCAACTTTTCTATTGAAGACCCTTTATATAGAGTCCAAGTCTGCCCAGAAATGTTTCATAATCCAGAATAAGTCAAAAATAATTGAACCTAAGATTCTGGAGTAAGATGGGAAGAACTAAGCAAAGACTTAAGTCAGTAAGTAACACATGTAGAGAGAGGAGAAGGGAGGAGACTTTGGATAATGTGGGAAGACCAAGAGCCGAGAAAATGAAAAAAGGCCATATGTCCTTTGAGAGATTGGAATAGAGTCCCTCATTTCATTTCATTTTATTTTAAGTTGTTGAATTTTGAAGTTTTGCATATGATCTTATAAAGGAACCTATCCAGAGGCCCTCAATTTCACATGATTATATATGTATAGCAATTATTACAGAATATGGCACATAAGAAAGCATGAATAAACTAGGATAGTTAACAATAACTGCCACAGTGATGATGACAAGGAGGAGGAGGATGTTGGTATATCTGAAGTGAAATTCCAACAACAGCGTCATTTGCTTGTGTGTGTCCTCTGGGAATATCATTTGACATGTCCATGAATGGAGCATGTAGAAAAAGTGGTATTTTGTTATCTCTTTCTTAGGTAGAAATATATTTAACTAGAAAAATTACTTTCCATTTGCGAAGAGATGGAAAATTAACTTGGGCTGCTGGCCTCCTCCCTTAAAATCAACCCTGGAGAAGTTAGGAAAATAAAAGAATGAGAGACTTCTGGGGAAACGAGAGGCCATCATCATACTCTGGTGCATGTGTCTGTGTGTGGTGTGTGTCTGTGTGTGTGCTTGTGTATGTGTGCATGTGTGTATATGTGTGTTGGAATGAGCTGAGGATGGGAAGCAGTTGAGAAGCCAGACATTAAAGACGCTATTTCCGGAACTTTCCCCACAGAAACTGCATGGCCAGTCTATTGGTACTGAATGGTCAGTGTGAAAGAAGTATAAAGAAATTGCCAGGGTGAAGGGGTGAAGAAAACAACTCTCACGTATTCATTACTTTAGTGCCTTCTCTCCAGTTCCTCTTTCTGGAGGGGTCTAGTCATGGGAAATTCTCTAGGTGATATTTTTTTTTCTAAAATGTAAAGATGACTTCCCGACTGGCTGACATGTCTGGGGAGAGTGACGGTACAGAGGAGCATCTAAAGACATTCTGCACACAGCATCTCACGTCACGTGGATGCCATGTCACCTCAGATGCATGAAAAGGGAATGAACAAATGAAAATATAGGAATACTGAGATACTCATACACTCTTTCTCTACTCTCAGAGGTCCTACTTTTGTGTTTCTTATAACCCAAATGATCGCAGCGCGAGCCCTCCCCGTGCCCTTACATTCCATCACTTGGAGTACACACACATGCTTTCTTCCTTCCTTAACTATGTCCATTATTCCCAGTGAGTTCACCGTGTCTTTGCAGAAAATGACACCCTTTAGAGAGATTAAATAACAACACTGGTTAGATTTCTGAGGTAGGTGATCTTTTTCTCTCCCACATTTGCAGCTCCACCATGAAGACCTCTGGAATTAAGTGCTGCAAAGTGACTGAGTCACAGCATTCTGTGCTGACACTGATACCGACCCCTTTCCTCACTGACCAGTCCCTAGTGCTTCCAGCTGGACAGCAGGGCCCAGCAGACCCACGGGTCACGGGATCAGCGGGGGGACAGAGCATGTAAAGCGCTGTGAGGTCGGCTGAGGTCCCGTGAAACTCAGAGGAATCCTGGCATGAATTTCAAATCTGCCTCTCAGTCCTGGCACTGGTGCCGTGCCCATATGTCTGCATACATAGATGCGAGCAGAGAAACTGAGAATTGCCAAGGTCCTAGAATCCTGAAAACAGTTGCTGCATCCGGTCGCCATGACAACGCACTAAGGAAAGTACCTAGGTGCCAGACTTGGATTCTTCTTTCCTTTTTGGCTCTCGGGGGAGTATGGGGATGGGCTGATAACTCTTTTACTGTTACCTGGAGAGAAGCTGCCCTGGGTAGCCTCCAGTGGTGATCAACTCCCCAGGGAGGGTGACTGGTGCCATGGTGATGGTTTCATTTGTTTGAGAGACAAAGGTCTGTGATGGTTGTTGTGTCATGAAAAATAAGGAGCTTGTGTGAACTCACATAGCTATGAAAACCTGGCATTTCTTTAGCCTCAACTTCCTCTGCATTTATGAGGCTGCCATCTTTCTGTTCCCCTTCTTGTCTTTCCCAGTTCTCCACTCCCTCTGAAGAGGTGAGGTTTGCACCAGCCACATGGTTCACAGATGCTTCTCTGAGTTGCAGGTCAGGCATGGGGAGCTTTTTCTGAACAAGGCTGGGCAAGGATTTCATTAAAAGGGGAAGAAATCTGGTGAGTGGGAACAGTTTGGGGTTAAGATTCTTGGTGTCATGCTGCACGCCAGGCTCTCCCGGAGGCACCACTCCCTCCTTCTGGAAGAAAAGCTCCATGGACATTCGACTGAACAAGATGCACGGCATCTGGACATTCTCAGAGGCACATCGGGGTGCTGCTGGAACCAGGTATCGGGATGGTGGAATGAGGAATGATCTCTAGTATTTGCCTTCTGTGTTCCCTCGGTCTAATTCACACTTCTGTCACCATTAGCTTCTTCTCTATAATAACTGTCTATTTGCTCTATTTCCACTATGATCTAATATATTATAGACCTTTTACTTTTTATTCTTCTTTCTCCACTTCTTCAAACACTTCTGCTCGAAAGGTAAACACAGAAGGTGAAAAGATCTGAATTAGTGGCTACTGAACTAAAATGGCTTCTTAGGCCTTGGTCTCTAGATTCATATTGTTTTCTAAGCCTGCTTATGAAATTACCATTATAAAGTCCATGTTCATCTCACAGAACAATTAAAGAATATGAATCTGACAGCCACAATTACACACTACTCTGGAGACAACATTTCCTCAATCTAAAACAAATGGCTTTCAGTCTCAACCCAGGAATTATTGTCAAAATCATGTTTTGTTTTCAAAAATTAATTCCTGCTTTTTTCTTTAAGTACCAAAACCATGCTCATTCTACCGGGTGAACACTGCTGTAACTGCTTTAGCTTCAGCACATGATCCATTAATGTCCCATGTTATAACACAGCTCATTAGTGAGCATTGCTTCAGTCATCATCATCAGCCACATTTGCTGGGCGTACACAGTACTGAGAACCTCTATTGGCTGGTTCACTGAGGAATCTCAGTTTCTTATGGAGAATGTCCTCATTTCTCTTGATGGCACCTAATCTACCATACTGGGTCTTCCTTCTTCTCCCTCCATCATGATATTCCGTAACTGATCAATAGTTTAAGAGTCTGTTGAATGCATCTCCTTATCTTCATTGCTATTATTTCTGCCCTTGCCTTGACAACTCTTAGCAGAAACTGTAACAGATTTTTCATTAGATTCCCTGGTCCCCATCTTAGCCCTTCACAATGACTTCAGTGTTCGCTCTAAAAAGGAAAGATGACCATGCCATTCCTTATTTAAACCCTTCAAATATTTTCCATGACCTAAGTTCTATAACCTAGCATTCAAGCCCTCTTATTATTTGGCTAATGATTATAAATTACTTACTGGATGTCAGGCATGGTTCTAAGCACTTTAGGTAGCTCATTGACCCTCAGAACACTCCAATGAGGGAAGTACTCTTCATCAATGCCTTAGTCTTATGTCTCAAAATTGCTGATTCCATTACACATTGTACATGGTGACGTGGCTTGTAGTGCATGAGGCTCTTGCTCATGTCACTCTGCTTGGTGTGACTTCCATTTGCTTCCCATTTTATCTTCTCATCTGGTGAGTCATCCACTAAAAACTCATTCAGGCATAATATTTTCTTCAGAAAAGTCTATTCTTGCCTATCTTCCAAAAGTGGGTGAGATGCTCAGGCCTGTGTGTCCATAACACCTTACATAGGTCGTGCTGAAGAGTCATTATCTCTTTATACATAAAACAGTCTAGGTTGTTTTATTCTGTATATATCTTTGCATTCTACCCATTCTTATTGGATATCCCATGAATATTTCTTGAACAGAAAGGATTTTTCCTGAATTTTCAGGAAAATGTTGATATTATAACTACGACTACCAGTTAAAAAGTAGGTTGGTAGGAAAGAAGAGGGATTAAAGTTTTCTGTGAGGTATTTTGGAAGATGTTAGTAGGAAAAAGAGGATATTTTTATCAAGGTATAGAGGAAATATTGAGGAGAATGGTAGTATTAGTTAAGAAGTGAGGTGAAATATTTTTGTTTATTAATCATGAGAGAATTAGTGTTGTTATTATAGGCAGGTTTGAGTGATGTTTGTTCTTGACAAGGGTAAAAAATTGACCAAGAAGACAATTAATAAAACTTATCTAATGACACTCATGTAGACTAGATATTAAAGAGTCTAGGAACAACAAGAACAGAAGAGATTCCATGGCAAACAGTAAAATAAATAACCATGCAATATTATAGAGCAATGAACAAGAATGAATTAGAACCACACACATTACTGTGGATGTAGATTCCAAGGCAACAAATGTAAAGAAGAGTGAAGAAAGTGGACTCAGTCCACCAACATCTTAATGAGTTTCATATTCCTAGAAGAATTATGGTTTAGCTTTAAAAATATTTTAGAGACAGAAAATCACACAAAACTGTTGAAAGAATAAAAAACTGGGAAAACTGGGAAAGTCTGGCTTACTGTGGACACCAGAGATAACTGCAAACAATGAGCTGTGATTTCACTGAGGCACGGGGCCTTGAAGAAGCAATTTAAGAGCTTTGAACAATGCCTGGTTTGTGAGCCTGGTGGAAAGGGAGGCAGCAAAGCAAAAGTGTTTTTATTTGTTGGCAAAGGCTCTAGAGACAAGTCAGCTCTTCACTGAGTGGGAACATAAGGAGAAGTACCCAAGAATGCAAGCCTTTCATCACTTTTGTTTCATCTGTCACTGTGTTTACTTTCTCTTGAGAATTTAAATGGAGAGAGATCTGAGCGAATTTGAAATTTGTTATTTTATAATGTTAAGCCCAAAACTTCTAAATAGTTTTGAAAAATCATCAGGTCTGTTAGAGATTTATTTAGAACACTTTCAAAATGCTCTGTCTCTTCAATTTGAAGTCACTCCTCCCTTTTCTACACATTATCACCTACCCTTGGGTTTCAACAAGAAATTATAACTGGCATGAGCATTTGTTGGGAGATTTCTATATGACAAGACCCAGTGCAAACGTACATAGAGGAGCTCACCTACCCTTCATCACTGTAGAGCCAGGTCTTATTAATCAGCAACTGCCTACTGGTCAATGTACTATTGCCAGACGTGGTTGTAGGTGCTGACAATACTGCAGCAAAAGCCAGACGTGGTTGCAGGTGCTGACAATACTGCAGCAAAAGCCAGACGTGCTTGCAGGTGCTGACAATACTGCAGCAAAAGCCAGACGTGGTTGCAGGTGCTGACAATACTGCAGCAAAAGCCAGACGTGCTTGCAGGTGCTGACAATACTGCAGCAAAAGCCAGACATGCTTGCAGGTGCTGACAATACTGCAGCAAACCAACAGGGGCACATTCTTGGCCACCTGGGGCTTCTATTTCTGTGGCAGGAAACAGACCATCAACAAAATACATTAGTACATGTAGTTTGATGATATTTTATCAACACAAATAGTGAGGGAAAGGGGTTGAGGTCAATGGAGGTGGTGTTTCACAGGAAGGGAGATGTCAGAGGGCTCACTGAGATGGCTGTTCAAGTATGGAGGACACTGAGGAACCAAAGGTACCATGATGGGAAGGCAAGCTCGCGGCCCAGGGAATGGCAATAACAAAGGGATCTGTAATGTAATGGCACACAGGCTTGCTTCTCCCCAGGGTGGGAGAATAGTAGGAGTTGGGGTTGGAGAGAAGGGAGAGTGAAGGGAGGGATGATGGGCAGGATCCTGGGGGCCTGGAGCTCCCCCAAGAAAACTGTGCCTTCATGCTGCATGAGATAGGAAGGCTTTGGCAGGTCCTGAGCAGAGCGCTGAAGTGCCTGCAGTTCCTGTCTAGCAGGACGGGTACAGGAGAAGGAGGGCAGATGGGGCAGTGACCAGAAGAGGGCAGGTGAGAATGGATGGTGACTTCAACCGGAAGTGGAAATTGGAAGAAGTGATACTTTTCTGGCGCAAAATGTGTTGGTTGTGAGGTGATCATGTAATAGCTCTTTCTCTTAACCAACAAATCCAAATGGTGCTCTTTTAGAAGTAGTGAAGATAGCTTTATTACGTGTGGACCAGATACAGAATCTGAGCCCCAAAATACTTGTGGGGTACATTTTTATTGGTGAGGGAGAGGGGAAGGTGTGAATTAGAACAGGAATTACAAATGGAATTCAGTTATTCATTTGTGATAACACACAGGATTCACATAATTGTAAAATGCACATAGGGCTTCGTTCTCAGAAAGGGGTCCCTTTTATCTAGTCAGTAGCTTCCAGCCAGTCTAGACTGTCAGGCGCCTGGTGGCTGGGTGGCCACTGTCGGTCCTCAGAAGCTAGAAACTGGGGTGCGGCTTCCTCCCTTTTACAATCATACAGCTGCTTGTCAATGTCGTTGTAAGGCTAGCGTGCTTGTTAGTTCTGTTAGAACCTTTCATTCTCTTCTCTTTTTCTCTCTTTGTTCTTTCCTTAAACCGCTGGGGACCATTCACTGCATGTACGTCACGGCGCACTGAACTCCCCCTTTCTCTTTTCTCTAGACAGATCACTTCCAGTGACTTACACGCCATCTTTCTGAAGTCAAAGCAATGCTCTACTTTATTAAGGACCTTGGACACAAAATTCTCCTTGTGTGCAAATAGCCCCTGCTTGTGAACTATCAATGCAAAGAGAAGGATATCTTTATTGCTGATAATTTGATACTGTCATCACCCTAGGGTGACTGGCGAATTGACATTAAAACGTTCCTACTAAAGTTAGTCAGCTCGCTAGCAATACATTAATAGTAAAATGCTGTTATCATGGACACTCAACTTGGCATCAAATAATCATAAATACCAATCAAATGCAGCCACAGAAGTGATGAGGTAATCCATGGCCATAAACTACACAGCCAGATGATCAAGGATGCACTTGGATCTCTTTTTCAATTAAATTCCACAGAAAATGCAAAAGTAAATAATAATATTTAACAGATTCTTTTAATAAAAACAATGAGAAAGTTGTGTTTTACCTCTCAGAAAGAAATGAATATATTAGCCACATATTATTTCAATAATGCTAGGTAATGAATTCCTTTCAAACTCAGGAGCTGGAAAGAGCAGTCATTCATTGCCATAGATCTGCAACAACTCTAGGTTTTCTGAAGCCGGCAGGGGTGTGCGTGTGTATGTGTGTGTGTGTGTGTGTGTGTGTGTGTGATTGTGTGTGTGCGTGAGTGTGTGCGTCTCTGTGCGCATGTGCATGTGTATGTGTACACACACATGTGCAGGCCTGTGAGTTAGCTGCGAGATAGGTGTGCAGTGCCTCTTTCTCCTCTTTGAAGCAAACAGTGGGCCATCCGGGCACCTGGGGAGCAGGCCAAATGTGGTTAACTAAATAATGGGCAATAATAAACTGCACCTTCTGTGTTGTTTTCCAAAAACTCAGGGAAAACCAAGTAAGTCAGCTGTTCTCTATGCAGGTGCAATGAAGCTCAGACATGAGTGAAAATACCCCCTTTGTCTTTCTCCATTGATTTATCCACAACCTCTGCCCTTCACCCAGTATGAGCTCGCAGAACCCCTTGGGCCAGGTTTTTTTGTTGTTGTTGGAGAAGAGCCTGTCTGTGAGTCATGGGCTTCGATCTCCTTGTTGGCTATTCAGCAATAAAGCTCTTGCGCTTCTGCAAAAGTTAGTGTCATGGAGTTACAAGCAAGTGAGCTTCAGACAAAACTAAACCTGGTTTGGCCAGCACCCTTCCTAGAGCCACGGCGCAGGCGCAGGAGAGGACAGGCAGCGGAGAGGGTCCTTTCCAGCAGGCGGGTGGCAGGTTGTGCTCACTAATAACTGATTTTTCATCCACCTTTGTGAGCTGTTTGTTAAAGGGAGCTATTATTAAAGTTCCAATTACATAAAGGTACAGTTAAATACACTGCATTCAAAACAAAATATTCTAAACTTACCACTTTGCACAGGTATTCTATCTTAATCATGTAGGTCTAGTGTTTAAATGGGGTGGCAGAAATACTAGAAGGCATGTCACTGTCCATCTCTTCCCCAACTCTCATGATCAGCTTAAAAATGACCATGGCGGGGTGTCCATGACGCCATGGAAATCAGCAAATGCCACAAATCAGGGTGTTTATCCTTGGATGGTTGACAATTGGTTCCCCGCTGAAGCTGTTTAATTGCAAAACAGGTTGTTGAATATTTTCAAGCCCACTGTGCATTCTGAGTCTGCTTGCATCAGGTCTGTCACTATCCCGCTGGCCTGAAACTGGCAGTGGTGAAATGCTCCCTACCCTTAGCACAAGAAATTCCAAAATGACCTAGCAAGGTGCACTTAGGCAGAGGGATGCATTATTGAAGCTAATAATTCAATCCGCCTACAGTTAGGAAAAGCTACCAAAGGCACGTAGAGAGGAAAGTCGGTGTTTCTATGTATAGGTTTCCAAGTGAGTATATGTAACTTTGATTTTTCTCAAAAGCAACCATTGCTCATTATTTCTAACATTTCTCAGAGGCAAATAAATATTTAAAAGTGACAATCTGAATTACAAAACAGATTCTTATCAATTTGTGTTTATAAAGCGCTCTTTAATCATGATGGTAGACAAACCTAAACAGGCTGGCATAGTTTGCTGGTTAATGATTCTTCAATTCTAATACAGATTATTCATGGTACATCTTTATTCCAGTCTGAATCTATCATATTCCACCCAAACCATGGTTCTTTGCAGTAGTAAAGCTGACATGGCCTATGAGAAAAACCTCTAAGTGAAGCTCTAAGAATGTTCACTGTTCTCCTTTCCTTACAAGCAGATCTGTCTGTTAACTGGAAACAGCATTCCCAGCTGCACTGGGGCTGCTTCTGAACAAAGGGAGGAAGACATCTTCAAGGCTGCAGGGGAAGTCTAGGCAAAACCATAATTTACATTTCAGAATATAAATGCCCAGGGAAGCCTTCTTCCCCTGCTGCTTGCATCTTTGACTGGCATTTCAATAGGACTCCACCAAATTGGAGGTTGGTCCCAGGAAACCCATCCTCATGGTTACCAATGACTATAATTCCAGGCGTCTGATCTGAGAAAATAATGTCTATGGGAGCAGGACATTTAGAAAGTCAAGACAACTGTGAAAGCCAGTGAGAGCCAGAAACTCAACCCAAGTCGAGAACGAGGACATGGGTGCCAAGGATTTCTAGATGCTGAGTGTAGAGGTGCTTCTGATTCAAGTAAATTCAGTTCTCATGACTGTCAACAGCATAGCAAAGGGTAAATACACTTCCTTTATTTCTCACCCTCAAAATCCATCCCCTCCAGAGAGAATTATCTATATCATCTCTTTGTACATTTAAAATACTATAAACATTGTGCTTTCCTAGATATGAAATTCCTTGTATTTCATGGATAAAATTTTATTTTGGATGTGGAAGCTTAAAATCTGACCTCTTCAGCTCTTATAATCAGAACAAAACAAAGAAAGAAAGAAATTGAGGTACCTCAGAATGCTTCTCAACTTCTCCCTCCCACCAGTACAATCCACATTGTACAAAGTTCTATTTCATGCCTTCCCCTTCTCGCCAGTTTCTCAAAGAATTATCTGAACAAATGATGGTCATTCTTTATCTGCTTTACTAGCTGGTAATGTCTACATCCAATCTGCCTTCCACCCTAGCTTCATTTCTCCGGCCTTCCTTTTTGCTTCCTCTCTGTCTCTCCTTTCCTTCCGTCCTTCTGCATTTCCTACTGTTAGGTTCTCTGGAAGATTTGGGGGATTTGGGGGTTTGGCTCGGGAGCCTGGAAAGGAGTGACCCAGAGAAGCATTTCAAATTTCCCAAAGAGTTACTTTGGACTTTCTGAAAAGGGCTGGCTTAAAAAGGAGTCAACCCGAGATGGGGGGGAAGGACTCCTGACTATTTTTAGAGGTGGGGCAGTTGAGGCAGGGTTTGAGGGGAAAGCATTGCTGAGAGTCCAGAGGTAGAGTTTCTTCAGAAATTCATTAAGATGTTAATACAGACATTAGTCAAAACAATGAGGCTCATTATCAGAAGAGAATGAGAAGAATGCCTAGGACCTGCCTCAGGCGGCCAGGAGGAAAGGCAGGCAGACAAAGACCAGTGGAGA
Organism: Solenodon paradoxus; assembly: GCA_004363575.1. Taxonomy (NCBI): domain Eukaryota; kingdom Metazoa; phylum Chordata; class Mammalia; order Eulipotyphla; family Solenodontidae; genus Solenodon; species Solenodon paradoxus. The sequence continues at coordinate 311,105 of RJWH01001600.1, read as the reverse complement.
TTCCCACTGAAGTGCCCCAAGCACAGAGCTGCTAGTGCAAAATGGCATCACCCAGGCCTTTCCCCGGGGACCTTGTCCGACCACCTACTTCTGCCTCCCCCCCACCCTTTTGTCTGATCTTTAATCATTTTAATCGTTGTTATGAAGATAAAATATGTGGCTTCATACATAGGAATACAACTGGAATCTACAATAATACACCTGCTGACTAACACAAGTCTAGGGTGTCTGATGAGAAAAGGATGCGACAGCTTCCCGGAGAGATCACAATGGTGTCAACACACTAATTCATTAGTCTAGTGATTTTAGTCTAGTGACCCCAGTGATTTTAACTGTGAAGTTTGTCATGTAGATTCTTTCCAGATAGTTGTTCATGGTTCTTTATTTGGCTCCTGGCATCTATTTATCTACTCTCAAGCCAATATTATAGCAGACTAACCACTATAGCTTTAGAGTAACTCAGTTTGCCTGCAAACTTACGATCCTCCCTTGTAATTTCCTCACTTTTTTCTTAACTTTTCCTTCAATTTTTTTCTAGGGGGAGCAGAAATATCTTAATAACAACCTTGCCAAGGGTCTTTATGTTTTAGGATTTAAATAATAATTCATTTGGCAGGGATTTACATCTAACTAATTTTGCATTTTATTATCCCATAATGTACATGTCACCTTTCATTTCAATCTTATTTTATGCCCCTTTATCAAATTTTGGGGGTTTTCTCCTATTACTAAACATTCACTTTCCAAATGAGGATTTAAAATATAAGTAAATAAAATAAAATCACCAATTATATTCTCATCACTAATTGAGACAATATACTCCTCTGTAGGGAATGGCAACATTAGGGATAGGATTTTTTACTGAGACTTCTTACTAAAATTATTAGGAAGGAGAATATCTCTTTAGTTCCTGGAATTAGAAATTTAAAAATTCTCTGGAATTACTTTTAATAGGGCCCAGATAGGGGTACAGTTTCATTTTGCCAACACACACGAAGAAAATTTCATTCCCAATCTAAATTACTCCGTGGACACTTCAGTCTGACGGATCCAGCGTGCTCACTCATTTCACTATTAAGCTTCACAACTTTTCCTTGTTTTTATTTATTTACTTTTTTCCTGATCTGCAAACTTCTGAGATGTGTAACTGCCCTATATTATCGCAATTTTTGCTTTATCATTAAAAAAAGATAATGTTGCCAAGAACCTGAATATTAAAAAGCAGATAGTTCTCTGTGGATTTTCTTTCCTGTCTCAAATCAACTTTGTCTAATATTAAAATGGCTTGACTTTTTTCTCTTTAGCATTTCCTTGGCATCAATTTGTGTGTGTGTATTAGGTTATAAAGTCCTGCATGAATAGAAGGTCCATTTTGCATACCAGATAGACTAATGGGTTTTACTGCAACTGAATATGAAAAGTTTATCCATATGGTTTCAGGTTACACACTGAAACTACTATTTATGAAACCACCACTCATAAAGATGCAAAGATTTGATGTAATATTAAATACTCATATTTATCTAAAAACATGAAATGCCCCTTCCTTTTCCAACATGTGTACATTTTATTCTTTAATTCTTCAACCAAAACACAATGTCACAAAAGATCAAATGGAGAGGCAGACAGGATATACTAGTTATGTTCTATTATATCAGAAATAAGACTTTTTTTCCCACAATGTAAAATTACTTCTCAACTAAATTCATTTTGGTTGGGGGAAATATGCTTAATTTTAATTTGCTTAATTTCTGTTAAATTATAAGGGTTTTGTGATTATTTAATAGTTATTTGAACTTAATAGTTATACACTTAAAAAAAAAAACCCAACTATTTCCGTTTTAATTTTGAATCACATAAGATTGACAGGTATAGTCTGAATGAACAAAAAAATCTTTGGGGTTCTCAATAACTTTGCCCCCTGGTCCTGGATCTCGAGCCTGGACCCACGGCTTTCATCATCTTAGCCACCTAGGTCACATTTTTATAGCACCAAAATATTCTGAGAGCCAAAGTTTAAGAAACTACTGTTTTGCTCGAAATTCCTTTAGCAGATGTTTTTCTTTAGTTGTTCTGTTTTTTTCCAGTCTTTTTAATAAACCATTAGAATCAGCAGGGAGCGCAGTCGAGAGCCATTCGCTGCCGTAGTTCTATTAGATTCCTGGACTCTTGAATGGGATTTCTACACTGAACATTCTTGACTGGAAATACCAATGGAAGCACTGTCTATTTTCAATGCCACTTTCCACAGAAGAAGTCCTCTGTTTTGAGATGCTGATTCCTCAGTCAATTTCTTAGAGTCTTCAGCATTTTGGTTCACTCGAAGAGATAGAGGGTAAGGAGGCAGGCACGGCACTTACTCCTCTACGTTCATCTCAATCCAGTATTACAAAACATATGACATAAGCTACATTTGTCATCTGGGGAAAGGTAATGATGAAGAGATGCTTTCTTGAGTTTCCACATTATTCTGATCAGACTGGGTACTCAGGTACAAGCCCCAGGATGCCCACACTACCTGAGTCTGGCCAAGCATGGACTTTGGCTCCTGCCTGGGTCAAACTTGCTTTTAAAGAGTGGGCATAGCATATTCAGATATGATGCTTGCAAGATATGAAAAGCACAAGGTGACAGTGGAAAAGCTGGTAAGGAAATAATACTCTGGAAGCTTTTGTCCGATGTAAATTTGTAGGGTTGCCAGCATCTGGTTCCTCTGCTTGCTACAGGACTCTCTTGAGCCATCAGAAAAGAATCTGCCTGTCAATCTGATGGGAAACACAGTATGAACAGGGACCCTAGACGAAATAAGTCTTCTCCTGACCTGGTGCTGAGTCTCAGTTTCCAGATTGTGGAGTCATGATTTTTCCCCCTTCTGGTGATCTATTCTGATGCAGTTAAATATGTACAAGGCCCCACATAAACCTGCCACCCTCTCCATTGAGCTGAGAGCCACAGAGAACAAAGGGATACAAAATAAATAACCCAGGGACTCATGTGCTGGTAAGTCAAAGTCCTAAGCAACCAGAGCAAAAATCCAGAACCATCATTTCTTTCTTTGGGGTACGGGAGGCGGTAAAAGGAAGGGTGCTCAAATGGTAGGATCTGAGATTTCCTGCAAGCACCAACCCCACTGCTGTTTTCCTACCCTCCTTTCAGAGGCCCCACTGTGTTCTAGAACGGGTTTTAAAGGTTAGACTCCCATGTTTGCAACCATTTTTCTCTAAGAAACCATTGCTGAACACAAAGGAAATAGGCTTCTGAAGTGGAAGGAGAGGTCAAACACCTAAGACATAAAAAGAAAGATGTCAGATTTGGAAGATGAACGCCAACCTTAGGACTGCACTTTTTGGGACCGGTGGTGTCCAGCAAACATGATGGCAGTCTGGTGGGGCCTGGGCAGGACCCTGAGAGCAAACTGCAGAAAAAGCATCACTGTCAACATGCTCATCTTGGAGTCTAACTCCCAGGGCAGTGAAAGGAATCTCTTCAGTGGTACTTCTAAACTAGGAGCAATGCGTCACCTGGGAACCTACCGGAATGCTTGTCCCCAGGCCCTCTCCAGACCTGTTGCATCAGAAACTCTAGAAGTGGCTTTCACAGTCAACTTTAACCACTTTCCCCAGGGGATTCCGAGGCCCACAACCATTTACGAACCACTATCTGGGAAGATATCCTCAGGAAGTACGTCATCAAAAATCATAGATCACTGTACTCTCTCCTCAAGTGTCTCCATTTCTTGTCTATGTATATTTTTCTTTGAACTTCAGCGATGTTTATATAAACCCGCCAAGGCTTGGCAGAAACCTCTGACGTCCCAGGCACTGGGAGGGAAGGCGAAGTCTGCTGTTTGTGGACTACTCCCACGCCTGCCTTCCTGGGCCGCTGAGGTTCACAAGTGAGCACGTGGCCCGTCGGCGTCTCCCTGGCTCTGCCCCCGCCTTACGAACCTGCTTTGCCTTCAACCGCATTTGGTGACCAGCCTGAATTCCCTCCCTCCCCTGCGACCACGATGGAAGCAGCCCTCACCCCACACCGGGTTCAGAGGCCAGCATTTCCCAGGAAAGCTTCAGTGACACTGTCTTGTCCACAATCAACCCATTTTTCCTTAAATTCAGAATCCACTTTCTGCCGGATCGAATACAACTGCCATTTCAAGAATGAAGAAACTGAGATAGAGAGAAGCTTAACACCGCACCCAAAGTGGCACAATTCTCAAATGCCTGACGTGTGAAACAAGACCATTTCTGCCCATTCGTTGTCTGTGTGTCACTGCGCTCCTCGTGTGTGGACTCTCGTTTCGTCTCTGCAGTCTGCACTGTGCTTCTGGTTTGCAGGGACACATCGCAGGGCTTGGAAGTTTTACAGATAAGACTGAGTTTGCTTAGCTCTATTTATAAAGGAAACAAAACCCAATGCTCTTGCTTCAGATCAATCGTGGGGAAAAGGTAAAACAGTTCTTAATCACTTAGCATTTCTTTCCTCTTCATTCATATTCTTTGTGTGTTAATTTTCTTCCCCACTTTTAAACTACCCTTGAGAAATGCCTCTGAAGAGAAAGGAAGGAGAGAAAGATGGGATTTTCTGACATGCTTTGCAGGTCGTGTGCGTCTATATAAAGGAGGAGTATGGGAACATATAAAATAAATAATACATTTTTCTGCTTAAATCAAAATGCGAGTAGGACACAATTGTTTAATATTTTTAAGTTCAAAATAAGGGTGAAAAGAAGGCTTAGAGTGAGATGCTTCTGTCTCCCCCGCGACAGTGGTCCAGGGAAACGGGCTGAAACCTACGGCCTTCCTGATCGAATCAGGATCAAATCAGGAAGAGCGCCCCGGATTGCTAGCTGTCACGACGACAAAAGGAGGAACCTTCCCAGTCCACTCAGCTGAGACACTTCAACGCCAGTGCTCTGCAGGCCTCTCCCAAGGCGGGTCTTCTCCCTGTGACTTCTGCCATTGTCACGGGGACACAGTCCGCCTCCCGGAGGGTCTCATGGCCCGTCACTCTCTGAATTCAAATCCTGACTAATCATTTTCCCGGTATGAGTTTTGACAAATAAACCTACTCCCGAAATTTTACACCTTTTTTTGAGGAGAGTGATTCAATTTCTTCACACAGCAGGGCCCCCCACAGGACAGGCTACACGCTTGAGGGTGCAGTGAAAATGAGATGGGGGGCCCGGTGCTCAAAGCTCACTGAAAGTCCAAGATGGCAGGGCAGCGAACCAAACACAGCGCCTTCGAAGGATAAGATCTTCAGTGCGGAGTGTGGGCTGCAGAGGTTCATGGCCACGGAGCCTGATCTGAGCGCTAATGCCCGCTAGGGAGTCATCTCTGCAGAACTCGGAGAACATCGCGACTTAGGAAGCCTGGCGGAAATAAATTCTAGCTGATGTGTGACCCTCTGCCGAACACCTGCTACCTCATACTTCTCTGCAGATCTATTTATTTAGAGCTACTTAAACGGGCCTGAACTCTTTCAGTTTGATATTTCTGATTCAAATTCCCAAATTCATTGTCAAGCTCAAATTATATAAGTCTATATGCAAATACAGACAGCATGGCCCATCGCAGAAACAAATCAGTACCTCTTCAAACATGTTCCTGGAATCCTCTGCATGAGACTCCCGAGATCGCTCTTTACAGCCTAGATCCTCCATCCCTCTGGCAGATCCAACGACTCAAAATCTCTGTCTGTGGTTGGAACGCAGGGACCTGCATTTTTACCATAAGACACGCTCATACCACCCAAACTCTGTCTTTCAAAGGACATGTGCAGCAGGAAAGAAGGCGAGCAGTGACACGTCGGAAGAGAAAGGAAGAGGACTCATTTATTTTATTGAGTTGTGCATCTTGGTTTCATCCCTGCGTCCTCCAAAGGCAGCTGACTAATCCACTACTCCACTGGGGTGCACCTTTCCCACCCAACCCTGAAAGAACTACAGTAAAAGGTTACCCATCCGCCTGCGCCCGATCCCACAGAAAATCGCAGCATGTGCTTTGTGCTTGGCTGCTGCCGAGGCAGTACCACAGACGGGGACAGGAGCGACACGATTCTTTCTGCAGTGGGAACTGTGATCCCAACAATGATAACAACACAAGCTAGGGCTCTCTGAGCATTTTCCGTGTGTCCAGTGCTTAGTAGGCACATCATCTATCCCACAATGATGGGTGAGGTGTGCATTTGAATCCTGTTTAAAGGAGGAAGCCCTGCCCAGAAACCCTGAGACCAGCGGCTTGCAAGCGGCAGCGCTGTGCTCAAAGCCCGGGTTCTTGTGGAACCAAGTCCACAGTGTTGTCGGGTGCTGACCGTCCTAAGCACAAAAAAGATCATGAATGTGGATCGATTGTTCCCATACATTTTTTTCTTTTTTTTGGTGCATGTGGTCTGGCTGTTTTGGCCCTTTATCAGTAAGTGGAGTTTGGAGAGCAGTCCCTCTGCAGGGAGCCACTCCAGGAGGAGTTGGGGACCTGCACTGTGGTCTTCTGTCTGCAGCTGAACCCAGCACGCAAAGTGAGATGTGTCTTATTCCCCTTTTTTTCCTTTAATAAGTCTGGCTAAAAAGACTCCGAAGATGACAAATGCAACAGACAAGTAACACATTCAAAATTATGGAGATATGAGAAATAAAGCAACAGGAAGCCGCTCCGAAGAGACCAGAGGAGTTTGCCTTGCATCCATTCTGTCTCTACTGCAGCGCCCCACAAAGAGTGGTGAATGAGCCAGCTTTCCAGCTTTCCTTTTCTACATTTTGGACCACAAAGAAAGGAGGCGATGCAGTTTGGCTTCTTTTCATTCTAGCTTGCATTCCTTGTTCCTGATTGTATGCCAAGAGAGGAGACAGGAATGTGGACATTTTTTAACACGAGAAATAGACTAAACTCCTCCTTAATACAGTGAGGTGAAGGAGAGTGGGTCACTCTGGCCTACTCTTATGCTTGATAATTATCAAGTCTCACAGAATATGTTGGACATTAGCAAAGAGTAAGATTTTAAAACATGAATATTTATGTTTAAAGTAAATACCTGTATGACTATTTAATATAAATTTGGAGTTTTATCACTGACCTAAGTAAATTTTACTTTGAACCTTTCTAAAAGAAAATTTGTGAGTGGTGTTTTCTTAGTATTTCTTCAATTAGGAGTCTTCTCTTTCTGCAACAAGATATCTGATGAGTGATGATGCAGTAGATGATTAACAACCAAGGACATTAAAAAAATAAATAAATAAAATATATATATATATATATAAAGAGAGAGAGAGAGATGTAGATCCATAAAAATCTTCCTGATTTCCACACTGTAAAACTCCCACAAGGCTGACTGATCCTACCTGCATGAAGTTACTAAAACAAGAAACAGAAGAATACAAACAATCACAGCTTCAAGCCAATGTGATCCGCTTCTTACACAGCCATCCAAGGTCATCTGTGCACTAATAAAGGTCTTATCTGTGCATGTGCTTCCTACAGATTTAGTTTCATTTCTTCTTTTCTTCTCTTTTTAAAGGAAAGGTGCAGGCAGGAATGAAGGCGAGCAGGCAGGCAGGAAGAGAGTAGCGGAAGAAACGTTTTATTTTTATCTAGTTGTTGACACTGGTGGTTTCCCCACTGGAAACTGGGACTCAAACCAGGGGTGTGTGGCCTGCTCTTCAGAGACAGTTGACCCACCTGCCACTTGACTAGGGCACACCTAGATTTAATTCCATTTCTTTATTTTTATTTTCTCAACGTGAAAATACTAGATTATACTAAATATATTTATCAATTCCTCCATTGATGAGTATTTGATGTGCCTGTGGTCTTGACAATCAAAGCTAATATTTTCATAGCATTTACTTCACAGCAGACATAATTCGGTTTTATGTATTTCTTCTTTTCATTTTCTCAACAATCCTGTAAGATGTCTTGCCTGTTAGTATAAGCTTACATTTAGGTTTTTCTATAGATGCATCTTTTCTTCTCAGGGCTTTTCCTTCTGTATCTAATTAGCTTAGAATTTTCAGCATGAACAGAGTATAAAATGTTTTCCCTATCTGTTGAGATGATCAAATATTTTCTCCCTTACTTTGCCTATATGTTGAATTGTATTGATTTATTGCATTAAAGGGTACTGACTGATTTAAAATATGAAACCAATCTGTGGTCCTCAAATAAGTTTCACGTGACCTTGTTATATTTTCCTGTTGATATGTCATTAAAATTAATTTGCATATATTTGTCAAGTGTTTTTTATATTTATGGCTAAACGAGTTTTTTTTCATAGTTTCCTTCTCCTCTAATACATTTTTTCTAGGCTTGGTATAAGGTCTTATGATGTAAAAAGTGATTCTTCTTCTCTTGATTTCTAAAAGGGTAAGGGTTGATGATTTTTCTGTAAATGTTGGTTTAATTCACTTAGGAAGTCAATTCCGTTTGTGATTTGGGGAAATGTTTTTAACTACCAATTTAGTTTCCTTAATAAATATAGATTAACTCAGATTTGCTATTTTGTGTCAGTTGATCATTTGTATCTTTAAAGAAATGTACCCATCTCACCTAAATTACATATTTGTTGGCATATGATTTTTTTCAAATATTCCAGTAATACCTACTGAATGCCTGTAAGAACTGAGAATAGTTCCATTTTCATTCCTGATGCTAATTTTGGGGAATTATACGTGTTTGTTGACTATACAACTCTAGACTGGTATCTCTGTAAATTTCAAATTTTTTGAAATGTCAATTCATTCTAGTTTTCAATGTTTCTGATGAGAAGTTAATTGCTCTCATTTTCATATACTGTATTTGAACTGCTCATTTTAAAATTTCATTAATTTTCATAATTTCACTTTATCTTTGGTTCAGTGGTCTAACTGAAAGCTTCATCTAACTATGATGTTTTAGGTGAAATCAAATTCACTCTAGTTGAAATTCACTGTTTCTTATATATATGAATTGTCTCTTCCATTGGTTCCTTAAAGGTTCCTCTGTCTCATTTTCTCTCTTCAATATTCTATCAATTTAATTAATCCTGCATTTTACCATTTGAAATTATTTTCTTCTTCATTATTAATATTCTAACCTGTGTTCATATATACACATACATATACATACATGTATATCAAACACACATGCAAATGTATACATAAATCATCTGTATGTATCATGTACGTATGTATATATATATCTGTTATCTGGTTTTGAGTCCTCATGTCTTGGATCTGCAGTTTGTCCTTTGAACAGAAAAAGGGATCTGGCTTTTCTTTATCCCATTACCTATCACAATGAGCTTTCAACTCTTCCTTTTCGTCATCAATGGAATGCCCTTTCCTGGAGGACTTGGCTTTTGCTCTTGCCAAGTTATTTGAGTTAGGACAGATTTAAATAACTATGGGAATATGGGAGGAACAGCTTAGACATATACCTTATTAGATATTTGGATGCAAATTAAATGCTTATAAAAATTCCATATTAGGTTATTGAATTTTGTATTTATGTTCTTACACTAATGTGTCTGACTGTGAATGGAGATGAGGTAGCGTTTACACAAAGAGAACAGGTAGATTAAATAGAGATTCAGTAGATAGTACTGCATGTCTCAGGCTTTGGGCAAGACTGAAGACGTCACTTCACAACAGGCAAAGAGTCTGTTCATACTGTTCATGCCATAGTGGATATTCCTTCAACATTCACTTTTATAAATGTAAAAGACCATCATTGCCATTTCAAGAATCAATATTCACATTTGAAGCTCTCATTTTCATGACAAAAATTGAAAAAAGAATGGAAAATGTCACACTATCAGTTCTTTTTATAATACAAGACAGTGTCTTTAATATTGTGTGTTCTTAGGAGTACATTTCCTCTAAGATGAAAAATGATAACTCAGTATGATTGCTCTCACCACAAAGCTAAAAGCAAACTCCACAGAGGGTCATACTAATTTTCCAGCCAATGATCATGTTGGTGCTTAAATACCATGGACAACTGTTTCAGTTGTAGAGAAAATACATTTAAAAATGAAGTCCCACTCCCAGTTAATGACAAGAGCAGTCCACCCTCCCTCCTGCCAGGCTGTCTTTTCTTCTGAAGTTTCATAGAGAGTCACATTAAGGGGTGAAGGCTTCCATTTCAGGTTCCATTTAGGTCATCCTATTAACTTTCTGTTAAAAGCTTCCCCTGCCCCTCATTTTCTTGTAAAATCTCATGCTGGCAGAAAATTTCTTTTAGAAAACTTTGAAACATAGAAGCAGTTGTCAAGTTACAAGTCTTCGGGGGAAAAAAAAAAGGTTTTCCAGTTCTGTAAAAAAAAAACAAAAAACAACAAACGAGTCCATTCCAATCTATCTGCAGTTATTTTATGGCTCCTACTTGAGAAAATGGGTAAGTCTTCTGGTGAAATGAACTTTTTTTTTTTTTTTAATTGAAATCCCTGAGGACTGCATTACTGAGATGATGGTCTTCGCAGCTTTATCCTGTGCTTCATATGAGTACAAATGGCGGTGTCATTTGTCCCATGTAGCATTAGAAAGTAACTCATCTACCATCTTGTAGCCTGTTAGTGGTTTCAGTTATGATTATCAAGAGCAACCAGTAAAAGCATAAACTGAAGATACCTAAGAGGACCCTCTGTTTCCAATACAAAGTGTTCTTTTTTCTTATTGTAGGTCCTTTGCATGGTAAGGACTTTGATTAGGTTTTCATGATAGTTTGTAGATGTGGAAACCCCTGGGAAGTATAAGATATTATGGACTGGGAAGAACTCAATATTAATAATCAAGATTATATCATTAAGAATTCTTTGAAAAGAACAGATAAATCCTATTTCCAGACAATGTAGCACAAATGAAGTCATGTTCATTTAAATCTCAATGAAGGAAGTTCCTGAGTCAAGAGAGGCAATAAAGGATGTTCTTTAAAAAGGAGCAGACCATCCAAACACCAGAGAGTCGAGAATTTCATGGGGAAACTTCAGCATCAGATCACTTGGACTGGTTGGTTGCAAAGTTGTGGGATGTACTTAGAAGATGAAGAGTCATTTAAACTATTTAGGAGCTTGAGTTTATGCATAATCTCTAAGGAATGGTGCAGGTGTTCACAGAAGGAGAATGATGACATATTTGAATTTTAAAAAATTCATTCTGTGTGAAAAAATCAAGAACGATGATTTGGAAGGGTAAGGCAGAAGAGCAAGAAAACCCAGCAGGAAATTTTTTTCAATGGATGAGCAATGATGAAAGAGTTACAGTGATTTTGGAGAGGAAGGTAGAAAGTTAATACATTTTGGAAACAAAAATCATTATGATTGGGGATGATATGAAGATTTTACATTGGCAGAAATAGAAATTGCAGGCATAATCTTCTGTATATTTACTGAGCAGAATATAATTTCTGTAAAACATTGTTCTTATATTTTGTATCAAATTTATTTGTGCTAAACATTTTATTTTTAAGTCAAATTTATTTACATTTATTCATTTATTTAATTAAATTGTACGAGTATCTGAACACTTTCCAGAACTTTTATATGAGTTTATATATTTGTTCATGTGTTTAATAAAATGGCCTTGTTGGAAGACATGCTATTATTTGTATCTAACATAGGACTGATAAAGGACAAGTAATCTCAAACTGTTAGTGACTAGATTGACCAGGAAATAATCCTAATGAGATCAATTGTAGAAATAATAGTACTAATGGTGATATCTTTATTATACAGTTTACAAAAACTTTTCGCATGCATTTTATATATATATATATATATATATATATATATATATATCATGTGACAATGTGTGAGCCAAGTAATTTTAGAGTTGGGAACACTTTAATATAGTTTAAATAACTTTCCCAAAGTCACAGAGCCTGCAAATCTTAGGGAAGTGATGGGATTATTGTTTTTCTCCCGATACCAGCATACAAATTACCTCACCAACCAATACTGAAACTAAGGAGATGGGTTCAATCACCTTTACAAAGCATTCCAGAAGCAATTGTACTGAGATAGACTAGCTCTGCTTTGGGGTCTTGCTTACTGAATATCTTTATGTAATATTTCTTATCAATTGCTGTATTTCATGCTTCTCTAAAAACGTTATTCCCTTTTAGTTATAATATCAACAGTCAATTTCCCTTTGTTTTTGCTTTCGTTCATCTAATTTAGATAAATTTGCTCTGACCCATGAGTTCAGCAGAGCTATTTCCACCAACTCCATAAGTTCTCAGATAGCATGGTCCTAAAACCTACAATGAAATTTATATTTCTTTGTCATAATATCAATGAATCCTATTAAAGCTACACTACTGCAAAAAAAAATACACCAGTAAGAGCCAAGGTTATTTGTAAATATGTTGGGGTGAGGAACAATCAATGGCGACATCATATTTTCATCTAAAATAATTTTTGGAACTATAATAATAATGCACACACTCCCACCTAGCTTCAAAGGAGAGAGTAAATTTGGTAATAGGTTAGTTATAAGGTGACAACTGATTTTAAAAGAGGAATACATTCATCAAGAGGACAAAAAAAGGTAGAGCCATTGCAGGCAAGGGAAATATGATGATAAAGCACCTCAGACCCCCAATTACTTGGCAAGTGTGAAACCTGATGACAGCTGATTATAGCTGAAGGAGACAATGCAAAGAAAGGTAAGGTGGGGACTAGAGAACAGCACCGGTGGTCTAATATGGTGGTCTCTAGCATCCTAAAGTGTAATACATAAACCTGACTTTCTCAGTCACACTAAGTACATTTAAAATGCTCAATAACCACATTTGGATAGGTGGCTCTCTAAGCATAGAAATAGAATCAGTGCAGAAAGTTCTCTGTGTTCTCTCCAATGATACACAGAGTTTAAGAGGACTTCATAAGTCTGTGAGCAGGAGAATAAATGGAAACTGAAGGAAAAGTAAATGAAAGATAGAAACTTCCAAACTACCTCACCAGTCTCATCCTAAACACATTATTTTATCTCCTTCCAATTTGTCCTGATTTTATATTTAAAATTCCGACATACATTTACACAGTTGGCATGAATGCACCGGAGTTTTAATTTTAACATAGATTTTGATGTTGAGTCATAGACCATACATAGAAAACCTATGGGGAACACAATTTCTTCCCAAAAACAAAAGCACAGATTTCCAGAGTAGAACAATTAAATGACAACCACATTAGTTGTAAGAGGGATAATCAAATAAGTCTTTGCTTTTTTTCTCACTATTAAGAATGTGAGTCCTCAATATCATGAAATTTCCTTGGATAGAACACATTTCTTTCAATGACCTCTGTCCTTGTATCTTTTGCTGTCGGATTAAACAATGACAATGTGCTACAACATCAAGATCTATTCACTTTGAATAATTAGACAATGAATCCTGAAAACTTGATATTGGGCTTGGGAATGGGGAGCATAGGGCACAATTCTAATCAGAGAAATGTGATGGGCTATGCAGTGTGAGTTCTGAGAAAGTTTTATTTTCTAGTCTATAAAGGAAACAAGATAAAAGTGACAATTTCGTTTGCTTGTTTGTTAAGGTGGATAGTCCTCCGCCTAGATAGACCTCCCTCAACCAACGTCTACACTCTGTGGATACAACACAAGGAGATGGCAGATGAGCAGAGGTCTTTCCTTTCACTTTTCCTCCCCATGTCACCTACCTGAACATTCCTTATTAATGAGATTAAAAAGATTCTGTGTTTATGACCAAGAACTGTAATTAATCCAATCCTGCATGCCCAAATTAAGAAGAGATATAGTATAGCATTTCCCCCCTGAAAACATACATCTATTTTCTACTACAAATAACAGATAACCCAAATGAGATTTTCCAGTTACAACTGGACGCTCTAGAAGTCAGAGAGCTTAGCATATTCAAAGAATACTTGAGTTTATTAGTTTTTAGTAATGCATGACTATGGCAGAGTTGTAGTAGACAGAGATAGGAAGATATGGGTGGGTAAAATTAGGAATGGATTATGAAAGACCTGCTTGCCACACCAAGCACTATAATTTTAACCCAGAAGTGAAAGCATACATCCCCATCAACTATTCCAAAAGATAGTCTGTAGGTTCTGTTTGAAGAATATCCACAAATACCTTGCTACAGTAAGTTTTCAGGCTGAGTCCAAATTGAACTTTCAATGTCAACATCTTATTTATGATCTTCATATATTTTAAAAACTTACCAGTTTTTAAACTACAATAGAAGAGAGAGGAAGTGATTCAGAGGGTAAGTGTGAGCGGGACAGTTTAACCCCACACAGCATCTGTAAAATATAGCTTATCAAAAGTCTATCTTTGTAATTCCCCCCGAGATTGAGATATTCAAAAGCTCCTACATCTTCAACAGGAATGCAATGGTAAAATAAAAGGAAAAGTGGGCCCATTATCTTTGATTGAAAAGATACTAAGATAAACTCAATCCTTTTTATTTTACAACGTCCACCTGTGAAGAACACTGACAAAACCATGGGCAAAGAACAGACAATATCATCGAAATGTATGTATTGAGACATCAGCAGTAAATCTAATTCACTGGAAAATTATTCTTGCTTGCTTGTGGACACACATATGCTTTTAGACACATTTTGGAGATTATGTAAAACTCTGGCTGTACCCTTGGTGTGCCCTTTACAGAAAGTGTTCCTGTCTCTTGTATTTATCCTATTACTTAGTCATCACTAACAGTAACTAGGTATGGGTTTTGAAATATTCCTTCAGTCTTGCTGTACTAATAGTTTGTTCCTGGTTTGTGAAGAATTTAGCAAATTCTTCAGACAGCAGATTTGAGCTTAAGAGTTATTGTCTGAGTACAGTCAAGGATTTCCTTAGCAAAGTTTATTCTCATTATCGGTTAAGTATTACCTTCTGAACGCCCACTACATTATGTAAGATGCTATGGGGGACACAAAAATAGAATAAAATTGTGCTGAGTTACACAGCATTCCTTCTAAATTCATGTCCAGCAGGAACCTCAGAATGTGACCTTATTTGGCCCAATAGTGGTTTTATAAATGCAATTAATTCAGTTAAAATGAAGTCATATTGGATTAGACCTTTGAATCTGATGACTGGTGTCTTTAGTCAGGATAGTGTTTTATCAAAGAGAGGAGAAAGTGATTTGGACACAGAGACACAGAGGAGACACACACAGGGAGAAGGCGGTGGTATCACAGAGACATAGACTGGTGTGATGTAATCATAAACAAGGTGTGTTGGATGGCTGGCCTCACCAGAAGTAAGAAGAGAGGAATGAACACATTCTCCTGCAGAGATTCCAGAAGGAACCGACTCTGCTGTCACCTTGAGTTTGAACTTGCATCTCCTGAACTAGAAAATTTTATTTATTTATAGTAATTTTTTTGTGGTAGCCCTTGGAAACTAAAACAGAAAGGAAGACAGATTCAACCTATTCTGTACTAGACAATTTCTTGATAGTTCCTCCCCTTTTCCAGAGATGAAAGAACCAAAGTTCAAAGAGGGTTAATGGCACCATTCTGTTACCAAATGAGGATCAGGACTCTAATTCGTGTTTCTTCTGTTAAGCTCATCACCTTAAACTCCTTGTGCATGAAATTATTCATCTCACAAAAGACGGGCTACTGATTTGGGGTTGTTCGGGGAACAGGTGGAGTAGGAGAAGACACCACCATGAGAGAATGACTAGGTTTGGAAGTTTTCCTAGGGTTTGAGATATTCAGGAAGGTTTTTCAAGGGGAGGGAAAGTGGGATACTGACTCAGCAGTATGATCTGAGCAAAGGGTGAAGCACACACTCAACTAGACCTTTTCTATGCAGACACAGTCTCTCCCACATCAACTGCGTCTCGATGTACACACTCGCCAGGACTGACCAGACGATACTTTCTAATTCCTGGAATCACCCCATGGCTTGGAGCTCTTCTTCCTCATATTATTAATAAGGAAACAAGACTCTGCAAGGCCAAATGCATCTTCTACAAGGTCACACAATGAGAAATGGATGACAGAGAAGTCAACCACAGATGACTCTGACTCCAGGATCTATACATTCTGATGCTGTAAGAGTATAATAATAATTCTCTCTTCTCCCCAAGCTCTTCCTTCCCTTTCTCTTTCCGTCTGAATTCGTTTAGTCACCTTATAGAATAGCAACAGCACTGAGTTGGACAAAATAAAAATCCTGATATCTGCACAGCTTCATGTCTTTCCGAAGACAAGAAAGTTTAAAGACACAAATATCTGCCTGCATCTGGCAGAAGGAAGAAGGTATGTTCATTTTGATGGGGAAAGCTCTGGGCCTTCAGCAGGGGGCATGCTCCTCAGCTTTGGACATCAACACGAGAGTCATGGGTCCTGCTCGCTTCTTGCTCTGTCCTGAGAAGCGGGAAGCCCCAGGGGCCATCACAGTCCTCCTGGCTTCTGGTTCAATGACTGTCACATCGCACGTGGTCAGGAAGCGGTGTTTTCAATGAGTGAAAGAGTGAACACATGAATGAAAGATTATATCAGATGCTGCATGATCTACATCCCCTTAGTCCTCACTGATGATTACTCATCAAACTGTATAATACATACAACATGCCCATGCTCAGACTCATTTAAAATGGAATGCTTCATGGAATGCAGTCATAAATGAATACTAACAAATCCACATTGATATTGTTAGCAAAAATTGGGTTTTCTTCAAGGCAATGAAAATTGGAACCTCTTTTTGCCTGGAAGAAATTCTCCTTAATACCAGGTTTCTCTTGCTTTACTCTCTCTTCTCTGATGATGTATAGACTCGAGACACAATACAGAGTTAATAGAGAAGGCCCTAGTATATGCGTGTAAAAGGAAGAAAAGAAAACCTCGTTAAGAGCTATGCAATCTTTCTGCTCAATCCTTTCTTCTTGCTCTAATGATTGATTTATACAAACCAGAACATAAACACATTTAGAAAGTTTTCTGATAATTTAAACCAGACCTCATTGGTGTAATTATATTCCCATCATGTATTTAGAAATCAGTCTTCCCAAACAGTATTGTATTAAGATAATGAGACAATATGCATATGCAAATTGCCAAAATCAAAAATTATGTTCCTGGACACATTAAACAGGAGATAGGAGACATGATAATGTGACATATGAAATATCTTCATTTACCCAGACAAACCATGCAAAATCTAACCATCACAACCCGTTGTGCTCACTACCTACTAGAAACGTGTAGAAGATGGACTTCAAGGCCACACTTCAAGCTGCATTTACCAGAAAAATCAAGCGCCTTCTCTTGGCAACCTCAACACGACGAGTCCCAAATCCTCTCTTACGCCAATGGATCAAAATGCCAACCTTGCTGAAAGTCACTTGTGCCCTAATCCCACATGGAAAAGCTGCGAAGACTCCTGCTGTCATGTCAGACAGAGCCACACGTCAGTTCCTTCCTCTCTTTCTCTTGCCTCCCCTGCAACGCTCTGCATTATTTCTCCGCATCTCTTTTGTCCTCGGTTGTCTTCAGAAACATTTCTTTGCATCTCTGCTTATTTACCTCAATAGCCGCCTGGTCCCTTGGGGTTCCTCCCGCCGTCGGGGGTGGTCTGTTGCAAGTGTGGCTTCCCCGAGAGCACCAGACGCTGCTTCCCAGTGGACTCAGGCCCGGTCTCCCCTCTGCTACCCACATGGCCTTGCACAGACGATGAAAGAAGCCAGTTCCTGGGGAGAGCTATTTGTCGTGAATACAGAGGAGAGGTGTCAGGAGAACGGCCTCCCGGTAACTGAAAAGAAAAGCAAGTTGTTGTGTGGTTTTTCCTCCCTGTTTTGTCCCAGACACTGTTAAAAATATCAGCAGACTTCTGGGGAGCAGGCATGATTATTTCTGTTTTTCCAATGAGCCAGTAATTTGCTCAAGGACACACAGTTAAGTGGTCGATGTGGCACCGAAGTGGAATTCTGCTGTCCTCACAGCTCTCCCCACACCTCCCGAAAGATCCAGAAATACACCTCCAATCAGGTCACAAGAAGTAATAGAAAATCAAGGCCTTCACACAAGCTGACTCAGAACCCCAAAGCTACAGTCTGAGGGAGGCTGGTGGTGGTGATGTTAACAACCTTTTAGTTTCTTCACTTGACGTAAAAATCAAGACAGTGGCTCTGAGAGAATCAATGCTTCACCCAAGGACACACGTTATGACTTTAATCTTCTAACCCTGAGCTTGATACGCTACTACGGACTAATATCTGTGTCCCTTCAGATTCATATATTGAAACCTCGTCCCAAATACGACAGGATGAGGAGATGAGGCCTTTGGGACGCGATTAGGTCACGAGAGTAGTATCTTCAGGAATGGGATCAATACTCTTACAAAAGACTCCCCAGAGAGCGCTCGTGCCCACTGGGCTACGTGAGGACACCGGGCAGGATGCCGACGCTGCACACCAGACGCTGACCCTGCCAGACGGTGATTTATCCGGGCCACAGTCATGGGCTTTCCAGCCTCCAGAATCATGAAAAATATGTGACTGCTGCTTATGGCGACCAGTGCGTGGTATTCCCTGCAGCAGCTTGAACACACCAAGACAGTGATCCATAATGACATTCTATGTTTCACTTAGCAATGTGGTTTGCTTTACTAGAGTTACTTTTTTCTCCCCACTCCCCCCCCACCACCCCTCCGCACTTTTGTATAATCTCCTTTATCCTCTATTTTCATCAATTATATTCTTTAAGCAAACCAACCCACCTGTCTTTGCATTTACCAACTTCCCTTTCTCCTGCTCTGAATGTCTGAAGAGTGCCTTCAGCACCATGAATTAGAATGGATTAGAACAAATTGCAGAACTATTTGGAGTTCAAGTCACGGATTTCTGAGTGTCCTTTCTCTCTTCTTTGACTTCTTTTGAACTGATTTTAAAATGTCACTCACATTCTTATCAACTTGTCAGTCAGCAAATTTGTAACTTGCCAGTTTGCTTCTGCTAAAGCATAACAATAAACAGAAAAGTACGATAAAATAAAATTGCATAGTTATGCAACAGAGACAGATTCCATGCTAGACCAGAGTCAGAGCTGAGGACGGGTAACGTTTTTCCTTGTTAGCTGATTATATGCCATCTTGAGAGCAGTGAGCAATCTCTCCATCATGTTTGGGCTGCATGAAAAGGAAGAAAACTAGCGAAGCTCTTTTATTTTGCTTCTAATTGATAACAGTGTTATTTCTCTTAATGGGATTTGGGAGAGAAATATGAAAATGGATATATTTAAATAGTTGCAGAGAACTGTCAAAATCTATTTCTTTTTCGACACTGGGTCTCTGTTCTGACATTTTACCTAAGTACATCTGCTATATTCTTACTGACCCTGAGATGGTATTTTAAGAAATTATGAACAGGAAAAGACTACTGCAGGATCAGAAGAGTTGCAAACACAGTGGACTAAAGCTAGTTCCTCTGTCCGAAAGCAAAGACCAAATTGGGAATTTTTATTGTGTGTTACCACGTGATTCAGAATCTCCTTTTCAAGGGTATTAGGAGGTGACATTTGTTGAAGATGCAAGTATCTAGAGAAGACATATTCTCCAATATCAGCAGAGCATAGAGGGAACTACGGAGACATTGAGGGAAAAGGTGACAGTAGGGTATGACTGGATGAGTTAAGATCAAGAAGAAATCTCATCTCTCATAAAGAAGCAACTTTCATTCACCATTGGTACAGGTCAATTTCAGCAGAAGGAAAGCCCAAGATGAGGATTTCTGTACAAGTGATGCATCTGGGGAGAAATGGGTGAGAAGAGCCGGGTAAGAGAAGGGTGGGAGCTAAGCAGGGAGGGGTCCTCAGTTGGATTTGAGCCTCAGCCTGATCATGCAGGGGTTTCTGGAGCTGCCATGGCCACCAGAGCAGCAGTTCATCATATGTGCCAATTCAGAATTTGACTTGTGATTAATAGAAGCTAGGATGTGTTGAGTGCAAAATACATTCCAGATCCAAAACAATACAAACAATTATAAAGTATCTCATGAGGTGTTTTTTGTTTTTTTAATGAAGACGTAGGTATGGAAGCATTCAGGGGTTAACTAAAATATATAAAAAATTACATGGCATGTCTCCCATTTCATTTTTTACTATGATTACTACAAATGTTTAAATTACATGAATATCAGTTACATTGATTTCTATTGGATAGTGCTTCAGAATTACAATGCAGATTTATTTTAGCCAAGAAGGTATGCGATGTCTTCCTCCCTCCCTCCCTTCTCCCCTCCTTTCCTCCCTTCCACCCCCAAATTCCCTACCACGAATGTGTATCTAAGACTTAAGAAAGAACTGGGGCTCCTGGTAGAATAGCTGTTAGGTCAGCCACCTCTGGACAAGCACAGTCCAGATATATCCCAAGGACACATGAACAACTAAATAAAAATAAAATAAAGATGCTTCTTCCTCTTCTCTCTTCCTGCCTGCCTGCCTGCCTATTTGACTTCAATTCTGTCTGCACCTTTCCTTTAAAAATCATTTTTAAAAAAGGCAGGACTGTTTATGGATCTCTTATTTGAACTGCACAGAGGCCTATGATCTCATCATCTGAACACCCAGGCAGACAAACCCATAAATGCACTCCTCACAGCACGACTACAAAATGATCCCGACAGCTTGGTGGTGGGAAGAGATATTGGCAGCAGCTTTTCAAAACAAACAGTTTCTCCAAGGTCCAAAAGCACGTGACCTGACTTCCACATGCTCCCATCTTTTCATCTGTAGGCCCACTTTGTTGCTGGCAGGTGGAAGTTATTACAAGATCTCTAAACAAAAAGGACCCACCATAATCCATCGATGAAGCCCTGAAATTTGAAAATACTGAGGACTCGAAAACATTCAGTAACAGTTACTAAAAGCCAAACCATCTACTCTAAAATTCATATTTACACAGCCTCCCAGGAAATAAACTTCACTGCATTTACACCCTCCCTCTCCACCCAAGACTGGCTCTTTGGTAACATGTGAAATCCCCTGGTGCGTGCTCAGTTTCTGAGAGGCCCTCAGCAGCTGTGCTGGCTTCTTGCTGGGAAGGCTGTGTGTGAAATATGCTCATCTCCATCATCATCGCCATTGTGTCAACACTGATAATAGTGTTCAAACTTGGCCATGGTAGATGGATTTGCATTGGTACCACAGATTATTTATCATGTTGGATATTTAGAGTCAGGCAGCAAAGATTCTCATGGTGAAAAAAATCAATAGCATGGCCAGTGTCCAGTGCCTTGGCAAGTTTCAGCTCAAGGGAAGTTGAGAAAAGGGAACAATTCTAATTTTATAATAACCTCAATACAGAGACTGTTAGATGCTAGCACCCATTTTACTCCTTTCCTTTTTTCTGCCCTTTTTTTTTCTTACATCTTTGAATGAAAACTCAACAGTTGATCTTGCAGAGTTACCCAAATTCCGTTGTCAGTGGCAGTAAGCATAACAGGAGATTGGGAGGCGGCGCAGGGAGGGAAGGAGAAAGTGCAATGAATTCCTAAATACATTAGACGTCTGAAAAGTAATGACTATTTCACAGGCCTACCGGTAGTTGATCTAGAGAGTATTCACAGTGCCTTGATTTGAACATTTGGAACAAACATTAATTTATCTAATCTCTATTGCAGTTAGATTATAATGAAGGTTTTTTTTCCCAACAAAGGACGGATGCCTCATTAACAGTCAAATAATAAAATGATACTTTTGTATGTAAAACTGCTCAATTATTTGATGCAATTAAGCTAATATCTCAAGAGTGATTTGAAAGGAGAGTTCAGACTTCAACAAAAATCAAAACATTTTTTTTGCTGTGACTTTGAGACAAAAATGCAAAAGGAACCAAAGAAATCAGTCTCCACTGTTGAACGTTTATCATTACCAGCATCCAGCTCTGCTGGCTTTCGTAAGGATAAAGATGAAACTTATTTCTCAAAAGCTACAACTTTGAAGGGAGGGTTTTCTTGTTAAATTTTTTTTTTTTTATTAAATGACTGTCTACATAAAACTGAGTGTGAAAATGGGGGAGAAATTGTGCCTTGTACATATCACTCACTAGGTGTATTTTCTTTGACTCCTACTCTTCCTTGCTGAGTTTCCTGAACCCTACACTTGATCCATTGATTGAAACACACAATAAGCCTTCACATGTAAGATCTCTGAAAGAACCTCAAACTATTTTAATAACAGCTATATATGAGCCTGCACAGAAATCCCTAAGTAAAAAACAGTTGATAATTAGCATGACATATCTAAAGACAAACATACGGGTCAGAAAAGCTAGTGACTTAACCCACATCTTAGATTCGTGTAAGAAATTCTGATTTTCATATCCCTGTTTGATAGCCTATTGAACTCTTACAAAACTGCTTCCCATGAAGTTTAGTAAATCAATGACTTAATAAGTTCAGGGAGCGAATCATGACACAAACATTAGAATCAGACCGACGCTTGGCAAATTTATGGAAGAAGTCTTGGCTCCTGGAGTCCTTCTAGTCAGTATGACATATTTTCTGTTATGTTAAAAACTGTGAGTCCCGCCAGGAAGTTCCGTTCAGTATGTCGGTACTGACCATCTATGGACATTATAGCACCAGTGCCTTAGGGCTGCAACTAAAAAGGGTCAAAGCGGTGACTGTGTTATTCTGAAAGATCACCTTCTCTAAGCAGCAGGGAAGTGTGAAGAGCCATGTGGGTACTGGAGAGTTCTCCTCAAGGGTATGAGTGCCTGTCACTTATAATGAGATGTGAAGCTAGCAGTCAGTACGTGGAATACGTAGCCGTACACTCCCATGATGGCCTGCAACTGTGCATAGAAGTCTCCTGGGACACCACATGTCAAAACACGGTGACCGGAAATCATGTATACAAACATATGACTTTTACAACTATTCTAGAAGGATTCACAGATATTTTTACTCCCACATCAGAAACGAGGTCTCCATAATGTGGACCAGTAAAGGAAGCTGAAACAACACACACACACACACACACACACACACACATCAGAATATGACTGAAAAGATGGTGTCCAATTTTGCTTCATGTTTTACCTGACCGTGCATTTCCTTCTGGGTGTTCTCTCTTACTCCACTTCCATTCCTCTTGGTTGGCTCCTTCCTATCCCAACCATTTTCCAATCTATTGCCAGAATCATCTCACTTACAGATGAATCTAATGACGACCTGACCCTTGACGTCCTTCTCAAGGACTTGTCTGTAGGAGACACACAGAAACCAAAGGGTTCTGATCATCTAGTCCCATCCACCACTTTTATTGATCAATACTATTTCTGCACATTTCTATGAAAACAGAATACGTTGCAAACCACTGCTTTTTCAGGAGGGCTGATTTCTGACTTGCATTCATCTCTGGAATATGTATTAATGTAGTTCCTGCTTGGCCCCATTGCCCCACGGTAGGAGCGCAGAGCTTTGTTTCTTCTCTAACTACACATTCTGCACTATTATTATTGGTTTCAATTATTTTGTACATTGATTTATTTAGAAATTAGCAGTCCCCACTAATAAGTGAACTACTGCATCACGAATGCGTGGATTCAGCATGTTTTAGATGCTCTGAAATATGTGTTGATGTGAATTGATTGTATTTAACTTCATTATCTTTCTCCCTTATAAGTCACAGATCAAGGAACACCCCCCTTTAAGCAAATATTTAACAGGGGAAATCTACACCATTGTTTCAGAAACTGATTATGTAGATTGACTCTCTTACTAAGAAATTAGAAAATTAACTCAGCAGCACAGCTGTGGGACTTAAATTATAGAACTAGCCATATTTTGAAAACTTTGAAAATCTGCCAAAAGAGAAAATTATAAGATTGATTCTATAATGATGCTGTTGAAAGTCAAACTATTTCTCTAATGAATTTGTTAAAGAGAATTTTTTTTTTCAAGCCCTATCTTTTTTTTTTTTCCTTTTCTTTTTTTATGGTGGATCAATGGATACCTTCTGTTTCATCCCATTGTGAATCATCCTACCTGCTGAAAATATAAACCTATAATCATTTTTGAAAAGCAAAGGCAATCCCTGATTAAATAAATGAATCCTGAACAGCTTCCTAGTACTTCAAATACCACAATCTCGCCCCACCCATCTTGTTTTCTTGAGAACTAAACTAAGGAACACGATGGGTGCTGGGGGAGGGAGAGGGGACTAAACTCCACGTGGTAGTTATTGTTTTTAGACAAATTGCTGAAATGAGGCATCTTTCTCATTGAGAATCCATTTAGGCCTTCATTTAGGATTTAAGTGACTATCCATACAGAAAAGAACACACAGCAGAAGCACACAGCTTGATACATTTCTCCAATGTGGCACACCCATGTCCCCACACACAGAAGCCCCCTGGTGCTTCCTTCTCAACATCATCTTTCCTCCACCCCAGGGGAGCCATTACCCAGACTTTCAACATCATGGGTTACTTTGCCTATTTTTGTATTCTATGAAAATTGCATCTTAAAGAGGTCTTTTTTTTTTTTTTTCCTTTCTGGCTTGTTTCCCTCAATACTCTATTTGTGAGTGACTATATTTTGCTCATTCTCATCGCTATGTAGTACTGCATTGTGTGAACATACCACCATTTATTTATCCATTCAACTGTTGATAGGCCTTTGGATGGTTTCCAGGTTGGCTTTATGAGCACTGCTGCTATGAATATTCATGTGCACGTCTTTTGGTGAACATATGCATGTGTTTTTCCAAATGTTAAACCGACCTTATATTCCTGGAATAAACCACACATTTCGTGATATATTATCCTATTTATATGTTGTTGAATTTGATTTTCTAGGATAGGATTTTGGATTGCTGCATTTATGTGACTGCAAGAAATTGGTCTGTAAATTTCCTTTTCCTTGAGTGTCTTTGTGAAGTTTTGGTGTTGGGTTTCCTTGGGTCTTATAAAAGAGTTGCGAAGTACTCCCTCTTTTGCTCTACAATTCGGAGGAGCTTCTTTAACACTGTTGTTATTTCTGCCAGGGCTCTGTGGAAGAACTCACTTTTGAGGCCAGATGGGGCTGGAGTTTTCTTTTGGGGAATGTTCTAATATCATATTAAAGTTCTTTAATAAATAGGAGATTAGTGAGATTTTTCAATTT
This sequence comes from Solenodon paradoxus, assembly GCA_004363575.1. Taxonomy (NCBI): domain Eukaryota; kingdom Metazoa; phylum Chordata; class Mammalia; order Eulipotyphla; family Solenodontidae; genus Solenodon; species Solenodon paradoxus. Next base: position 286,023 of record RJWH01001600.1, on the reverse strand, counting down.
CTTTTGCTGTTAACACAGGCAATTGATTTTCTTCCTGAAAAAATCCAACTCATAATTTTATAAATTAATGCACATTGAATGGTTCATAATAACAGCTTTTTTGGATGTATGAACACTCATTGCCACGCCATGTTTTGTGTTGCTCATATTGACATCTTGTCACTTTCTCTTCTTTCATTGGTCCATGTTTGTACGTATGTATGGACTTAATGAATATTTTCACAAGTTTGAGATTGCTCTAATTTCTTAAGATGATGCATAAACATTTGTTGAGTCCTTTCTACTGGATTCATTAAAGATATAAATGGACAGATTTGTTCCCTCTTAAGACATTTTTACTTCTTTTCACGTGATACAGAATTTAAGCTAATATTCTTTGAGCACTTAACCATGTCATTCTATCATTTTCTGGTATCCATTCTTTTTAAGGTAAGCTTCAGTCATAGTGTTTCTTCAAAAATAATGCATCTTTCTTATTTGGCTGCTATTACGATTTTCTCTGTCTTTTGTTTCCTGCATTCTGACTTGGATTTCTCTTGCTTCTGTTCAATAAATGTCTTGATTCTGGATTGATATCATTTGTCAATTGTGGGACAATTTCAGGTAATATCTCTTCAACTGCCACCTCTGCTGTCTTGTCGTAGACACCATTTACACAACCGTTAGATCACTGAGTGTGACCTCTCTCACCCCTTTTCTCTCTGTGTACCCTTTTTACATTTTTCATTTATCTGTTTTTCTATTCACTAACCTTGTTGGGACTGATCTACTGTTAAACCCATCCATGGGATGTTTATTTTTAATTACAAATATTTATTATTTTTAGTTCAAAAGTGCCCATTTCTTTTGTTTTTATAGGTTCCAGTATCTAACTTTTCTGTCCTTTCTTCTTTTTCACATGTTTTGGTCTCTTTTATGAATAGACCAAATATTACATATAACTATTTAAAAATCCTCTTCTGATTATTCCAATATTTATGAGTCTTGTTCTCTCATCTATTTTTTTCCCAAGTCGTTGATTATCTGTCATGTTATCTTGATATTTTTCAAATGTAACGTATCAATGGTGTAAAAAAGAACAACAGAGACTCCAGATTACGCAGAACCCACCAGAGAAGTTAAACGCTGCCCTGTGCAAGGCATGGGGCACATGGGGCTGATGACCGCAATCCCAGTTAGGCAGCAAATTTGCAAAGAAGACCTCTGGTTGTGTTTGTCCCTCTAGAGTAGGCAGTTGTTTGCCAGGGACAAGCCTGGATTTCACCCTCAAGTTGCTCCACAGATTCTTTTTTTTTTTTTTTTTTTTTTTTTTTATGAACACCAAGACATTCCTCTACCATTCAAAATTTTTAAGTCTCTGTCTTCAGTTTTCTGCATAGGCTCAGGAGTCACTAATTTTATGAGGGTGTACACAACAGTATAGGAATTCTCCCTCTCTTGCTCTGACTCAAGCTCTTGTGAAGGATCTGTGTTGTTGTTTTTTTTTTCTCTTTCTCTAGGAAGATCCTTCTGCCTGGACTGAGTTACAGTTCTCAGTTTCCACCCTGCACTTAGAATCAGTAAATGCTACCAAAAATTGCTGGATCTTCAATTTACCTCTGACTGGTACTTTTCTCTCTGGAATTTTACTCATCAGTCCTCATTTTCCTGACAGCTCTCAATGCCTTTACAATATGAATATTGTCATATTTGCAGGTTTGTCATCTCATCAGCTGAATGAGCCTTCCAAACCCACGATAACAGTTCTGGAAAGGAAGTACTCCGAAGCTAAACATCACATTGTCTTCAGTACGACTTGAATTAAGAGTTTATGGCAGAATATATTTTTACTTCCTCTCAAAGACAGGACATTTAAATAAAAATTAATTATACTTTATCGATAAGGGTAATTAAAATGCACCCTTTCATTGGAAGATATCATCACAACTATATTTTAGCACCATGGAAAATAGTATGCTCCTTTTTAATATATAAACTCTAAAGTTGTGGACAGACCTTACAAATCAACATTCTTCAGAAGTCAGCTTGTCCACAGCTGACTTAACCCACTCAGATGTTTTAACACAAGTTTTCACTTTTGTTTTCTTTTAAATAGTGGAAAACAGGAAACCATGATGATAAATACTACTGTCACATTCAGACAAAACCCTGAGGCTTGTATATAAAGAGAAACAATAGATGGTGTGGATGGTCTATCCTAGCATGTAGTAATCTGGAACCCTAAAGCTTCTGGCAATGTGCATGGAAGAATAAGATTTTTCTTTTTTTCCTGTTACACAGCAGAACTCTGCAGTATGCTGATTCTATACACAGTTTTAAGACCAAAAATAGTCAGGGATAAACTTGGAAGATAATGTTGTAAGCATGATTATCTTACTACATTCAGTTTACAATCTTTTCCTAAAAAATATGCTTTGAATAATGACGATAATCAGAAGAATAAAGACCTAAAGGAGTGATGTAATTGAATAAAAAGGGAAACAAAATAAAGTAGAAAAATATTCTCTATTTCTATAAATGCCTGGAGAAAGACTTTAAAAGACCAAAAAGGACTTAAGATTGAATGATCTCATTTGTTCTTATTCTCTTTTAAAACGTTAAAATCATATTTTCGATTTCGGGTTAACATGCATACATTTGAAAGATACAAATTATGTATGATTATGGTGCTTTCTGATATTCTAATGATTTTTCCCCATCTATATTCTGATTTTGCTGGTACTTTTGTTAATTTTTTTTTTAATTCAAGTAACACTGCATTATAACAGATTTAAGTTTCAGATGTGCCTCATTATAAATCTACATCTGTATATATTACAAGATCACCACAGAGTCCATTCTAGCCTTCACTCAACTGATCTCCCTCCTCCTCTTCCCCTTTATCTTGTGGTAACTACTAATCTTAATGGTTTATTATTGCTTGACTGAGTTCATTTGTTTGGGTTTCTCTAGGTACTACATCTGGGTGAAATCACACAGTGTTTGTCTTTCTCCATCTGACTTACTTCACTGAGTCTCATTCTGTGGAGGCCCACCCATGTTGCTGTAAATGGCAGGATTTCCTCCATTTCATGGCTGAACAGCATTCCATGTTGTGTCTATGCCACATCTCCCTTGTCCACACATCTGCCCCTGGGTATTCAAGTTGTTTCCAACTCGACAATGGTAAACAATATAGCAATAAACGTGGGTGTGTACACATCTCTTCACGTTAGTGTTTTTGTGATTTTTTGGAAATAACCAGACATACCGAAAAATTCACATGAACTTCTATTTTCATTTTTTTGAGGAATTTCCATCCTGTTTTTCGTTATGGTTGCAACAATTTACACTTCCACCAACAAGGTTTCCCTTCTCTCCACATTCTATCCATACTTGTGACTTCCACACGTGTGCTTGTCCTACTCCTTCCTTCTCCAGTCTCTTCGTCTCCACTTTCCTTCATCAGCATCTTCCAGATACTGATTCCCTCACTGTCTTCCACTCTGCTTTCCTTTACTGGTACTTCTCTCCCACCAATAACATAAAGGCTATGAATCAAGAAGTATTCGTTGACCAGCGCTTACTTTCATGTTTACTTTTCTTGCTGTGTTTTTTTGCGTGGGCAGGGGCAGGTGGTAAGGAGGAGGAAGCAAGTAGGAATGAAGGTAAGCAGGCAGGCAGGTAGGAAGGAAAAAGGAAGAAGCATTTGTTTTTAATCTAATTGTTCATTTTTGGTTGTGCCACGGCCACCTTGCCCCATAGTGCCATCTGGGGTTCTTGGGCTTTATGTGAGCTACGTCAGAGCCACAGATTGAAAGTCTTGAGCCACCAGGGCACGGCTCTTTTTATTTTTTTAAGGACTCTATCCAGTCTTTTACTTTGGACTGGGTTGAATAGTTTGTCGTCTTCTCTGAGTTCCCCCTGTATTTAGGTGACATAGAGTTAGTCTATCTTCTCATTTTCAGAGTAAATTTTTTCATCAAAGTAAGAGGCACTGGAATTAACTGTGATGTCTCTATCTCTGGAATTTTTCTTGCGGTCAAATAATGCTGACTGTCTATACTTCCCTTCCCAGTCAGTTTGGAAGACTGCGAGTGGATGGGAAATAACAGAAACCACACCTGTGGAACCTGGCCAGCGAACCCTGACTTCATCAGGAGGTATCGAATGAGTTGTAGAGTGTACAGACGACTCGCTCAGGAGTCAGTTTCTGTAGTAAAACACGAGGGCAACTAAGATAGCTTTAACTTTGTCTCACTGTTTCTCAGAACCAGGACCTCGTCTCTCTAGCACTGATTGGGAAATTGGGATTGGAGTGTTTTATACACACGTGTATGTGTGTGTGCACGTGTGTGTGTGTGTGTGTGTGTGTGTGTGTGTGTGTGTGTGTGTGTTATTCCAGTTGTGGATTGCATCTGTAGTAGACATTAGAATCAAGACTCTCTGCGGCCAACTGAGTTATCTTCAAAGACGCAATCCCTACCTCATTTTCTCAAAGACAGCGAGACGTGGATAAAATATGTGACACTATACAACTGATTCTGTGAGACTAACAGTATTCTTAAAACTCTGCACAGAATGCAAATTAAGTCAGACTCATTTAGAACAATGAAAAAAAATGATAAAACGTAAGAACCGATTGTCAAAAGGTTATTAAATGAAGTGCAGTTTGTGCTTTCACAGAAATTATAATGGTTCACATTCATGGGCTGTTTTATATGTACCAACTTTATATGTTTCTGTGTTATTTGCAGTCAAACACTGCAGCTACTCAACAAGCAAGAGATTCAAGCCATGTGGCTATCACCGCCTTCAGTTGAGGAAATGAAGGCAGAGAGATTCAGTAACTCGCCTAAGGTCAGAGAGTTTGATGAATATTAGAGACAGAGGGATATTAAATCTCTCATTATTCACCTACAAAGAAGGAAATTAACTTCAAACCAAATATATAGGCAGGAAGAAATGTTTCAAATACTTTAAGAAATAATGGATTACTATGCAAGATATATAAAAAGATAATAAAGATCAATAAAAGAGCCCATAGGTAATCTGGCAAATATGAACAGAATTCACAGAAAAAAACCCAATGATCAATAAATACACAAATCTATATGTACGATTACTATCATTCAGAGAAGCATAAATTAATGACAAATGATTATCTCATGCTTAAATTGGAAAGATAGCAGCAGCATTGACCACACCTGTTGTCGAGAATGTAGGAAACAGATACGATCACTTTCCTTGGTCGTTTCTTTCCTTCAAACCAATAGCACCTATCTGCAAGTGTCTCACACAAACATATCCTCATGTATCCAAGAACATGGGTAAGATTTGTTATTGTGGGTTTACTGATGATAGCAGTACACATAGCAGCTTACGTACTTCATACAGAAATGCTTTTTATAATATATGGTTATATGGCACCCTCTGGTTAAGTGGCGGTTAGGTTTGCTGCCTCAGACTGAGCACAGTTTACATACATTCCAAGGACCCAGGTTCACATTCTGGAGCCAGGAATAAACAGGATGAACAACTAAATACAAGTTTCTCAATTACTTCTTCCTCCTCTTTCTTCCTGCCTGCTTTCCTCCTCACCTTCCTTCCTACCTTCACCTTTCACGAAAATAAAAACAAAACAAAACATATATATATATATATATATATATATATATATATAAACTATTACACAATCTTGAAAAGACTTAACACATGATGTTAACACTGCTGTTTGATATATAGGGAAGTTTTTAGGAGAGCAGTTCTGAGTTCTCATCAAAGGAATTTTTCTTTTTAAAGGAAAGGTGCAAACAGGAATGAAGACAGTAGTAAGGAGGCAGGAAGAAAGAGAAAGAGAAAGGAGGAAGAAGCACTTTATTTATTTTTCATTTAGTTGTTCACACTGGACGCTCCCCTCACCCTCACTGCCCGGGTCCTGGGACTCAGGGTCTGCAGCCCACTTTCTGCTCCTCAGAACCTAACCCCACTGCTCCACCAGGGGGTGCCATACTTTTCTTGTCTGTCTATTGAATCCTAGATGATGGCAGTTTGCTAACCCTACTGCATTTATAATCATGTCACAGTATGTGTAAATCAATCATTCTTCACACATTAAACTTAGACAGTAATGTATGCTAAGTACATCTCAATAAAACTGGAAGAAGAAATAATTATAGGAAAGCAACTGAACATTGATCAGTTCAACAATTTTCTACTTAAAAAAGGAGGAAAAGTCATTTTCCAAACAATACATAGGATTTTTTTTATTTGGATGTCGTATACATGTTCGTATAAGTGAGTACAAGCACTTAAAGAAGTGGAAATACACGCAGTAAACAGTGCTTGTCCCTGAAAAAGCAAATGTGATTAGACAAGTAAAATGAGAATTTGAGATATTGACATGTATAAGTCTCTTTGTTTGAATTTTTAATATAGATGTCTTTATAAATTGTTTTCAGAAATTAAAAATTAAAGTGATTTCCTTCAACCTAGCTGACTCAGTTAGCTGTGTGTTCTAGTTCCATCAAAAGTTATGTAAAATGAAAATTTAGTTCACATGATTGCCAGCTCTTCCTGGCTATTTCAGGCTTTAAGGCCGTTCCTTAGTCCTTTATAACTATATTGCTCTGTACAAGTCACCTAACTCTGGATCAACCCTGTAATAAGTTTTTTTAATTCTTTTTTTCAGAAACAAATTGCTATCAGATTTTATATTGGTTGCCAGTGATACTGGATCAAACAATGTAGTTAGTTCCACCCTTAACACATTTCGTGATCAAGATCCTGATTGATACATGAAGGTTGAGGACAGGGAAACAATCTTTCTCAAAGAGGAGACAGCAGGCAGAGGACAGGAGACAGCAGAATAAGGAGGAACCCTTCTCCCCTACTTGTCATCAGTGTTTAGAAATTATTGCGATCTTCTTCACTTAAAATCTGCATTTCCAGCTTCTTTAAAACTTGTAATACACCAGCAAAACCTAGGGTCATTTTCCCAGGAGGCAGCAATTTCCGGCTGCATGATTAATGCACTCTTCAGAGTGAGAACGCGACTCCATTTGAGCAGGATTCTCATCACCTCTGGTTCTAGTCTCTCTGTCTCTCTCTCTCTCTGTCTCTCTCATATTTGCATTTATTCTTTCACAGTACACTCCTTGTCTAAACAATGGTCTTGCCTGTCACCAGTCACTGTGCTTACTACCCTCACCTCTTGGATCCCTGCAGACGTCTGCTACTCATCACTCTTGTCCCTGGATAGCTTTAGAGGTGTGGCACGACGGTAAGGTTTTTTCCACTTAAATGCCTAAAATGGAGAAAATGCAGTAGCTGCAGTGAGTCACACTATAGGGATCTCTGCTTCATATCGTCGACTAATTGCATTTTGTAAAAAAATGAATAAAAAGTTATCATGAACAAGTTCTTAGCAGAATCCTTCTCTCCAAGTTTTGAAAACGGGCATCTCCCAAGGGCACTGCCTTTCACGACGCTCATAGGGCTCTTCCTCTGCAACCCTGTCTTGTGTGTCTTTGCTCAAACCAGTTTTTTTTTAATATGAAGATAAATGGACAACTATTCTAAGCAGAACAATGATTACTTGAGATACTTTGCTCATGTACAAGAGTATAAAGAATAAAGAAAAAGCCCCTGCGTAAAAGAGCACATGAAAAACAGCTATTCGGTCACTGCCTGTGGAAGTGTCTGCCGGCGTCCAGGACCCGCCTCGGCTCCCCGTCCGGCTAGTGTCTTCAGTTCCAGTGCAGCAGAGGGCGCAGCACTTGCCACTGCCGAGGCGGCCCTGTCCCTCCCATCCCCGTTCTTCAACGCAGCTTTGACCCTCCTCGGCGACAGTCCTCTATATTTCCTCTTAAACCTAGACAGGCTAGACCGGAGGCGAAGTTACTTGATTATCGAGGGGGGAGGCTCAAAGAGTCTTTGTGCTTCTCCGGGCGTCCCCTCAGGGGGCGCATCCCCTCAGGGGGCGCATCCCCAGGCTTTGTAGAACCTTCAACACTAGTTGCCAAGCTGAGAATCAGCTGAGCTCTCATCCGACAGCCAAGCTCAATCCTCACACACACAACGGAGACCATTTTAAAAGGACCCTATGCACACCCTGGTGGAGTAGCGGTTGGGTCAACGTCCTTCGGAGGGGCGCAGTCCCAAACCCCTGGGTTTGAGTTCTGGGTCCAGCAGAAAACCAGTGTGAACAGCTAAATAAAAATAAAATACAGTGCTGCTTCCTCCACTCTCTTCCTGCCTGCCTGCCTACTGGCCTTCATTCCTGCCTGCACCTTTCCTTTAAAAGCAAACAAAACAAAAAGATGCTCGTCTCTAGTCACGGAGCTACTCTGGACTTCCATTCCTCAGCTGTAAGATTCCAGAAATCAGCTGTCCCTGCAGTGCCCTGACTCGATTTTTGTCCCCCCGAGTCTGTTATAACGTTATTAATGTTTGATGCCATTGTGTTTTAGAATCATGTGGTATTTAGCAACAGGCAACTGGACATGATGGGTGAGTCTCTGTGCTACAAGTAATGGTTTCCGTGCCTTTGTGCCTCTGACTCTTCCTACTCCAGCCTCCGCTTAAGGGAACGAGGGAAAAATAAGGAATGAGAATTATTTAACGTCAAGTAGACCCGGCTTTGAATCCCATTTCTGCTCCTTCCTCATCCTAAGGAGTTGCAGGGTTTTTGTCATTTCTAAATCTCCCCTTTTGTAAAACAAGATCACAATTATTTAACAGCATTAATAAAGATTAAATTGTACCTTTTAAAAGATATTCAAGTGTCATGTCTAGCTCACAGTGAACAATAACAGGTAGATATTTATCCCACTGAATTCTTTTGAATGATTTAATAAACTGGGAAATGAGTAAATCCATGGATTAGGGCCCAGTTCCAATCCTTCCTGCTTCAGGCACAGTGAACTAAGTTGCAAGTCTCTGAGTCTCTCCTGAAGGCGAATGTCCCAGGAGAGGGAAGGGAACTCCTTCCCCGATCATCCATACGGAATCAGCTCCACTTTCATTCTTGGATATATATCCAGGAGTCAGTGCAGAAGCTGATTTCCAAAAAAAACACTCCTCACAAGACTCGAAGCACATTCACCTCCCAGTTTAACAATGTCATTGCTGCTGCTTATTTCCAGGGAGGACATCCCAGATGGAGGACATCTGGGATGACTTATTTGCTATTCCATAAGGTTATGATCTGACTTATTGCTTCCAGGATCTTTAGGAAGTAGCCTTCATTTGAGAACAGCCAATTTTAACAAAGAATGTGATGTTCTTCTATAAGTAGGCTTTGTGCTTGCCCAAGCTGATCCAGTTAGAACCCCCTCTTTAAAGGTCTGATGCCAGAGATGGGACAAAGCATGAGACCTGAACGCCGCCTGAAAGAGAGTAGTAGCATGTGTTCCATAAAGCTGCTAAACGAAGAAAAGAAGAAAATAAATGAGGCTGCAGCAGAGACACAGCCATGTCCCAATCGAAACATTTCATGCCGACATAATGCCTCCCTTTTGTGTGTGTATGAATGTCAGCTGCATACAGAGCGCCTGTTTATCTGCTCACAGTCAGTCCGTTTTTAAAGCCGAGCAGGAACATATTCGCTGACCCGGGGAACATAAATGACATCATTACCTAATGAACTGTTGCAGAATTCATTTGAATGTGGCTCTCCTTTTGAGAAGTATGAATCTTCCCAGTGATTAAAGTGATTTAGACAGGAGTAGTTCAGGGTAGACAATATTAATTTAGCAATGAGTCATTATGTTCAGCACTAGTCTGGAACCTAATGAGCTGATTCAAATTCATTTAAATCACTTGGAAAATACATACAGAGGCTGCACAATATACATAATTTGGCACCAAAAGACATTTCCTCTAAAAACCAATATATTTCAATCGATAGAAATAAAAAAAATCCCCATTTTTTTTGTTTTTGTTTTTGTTTTTGCCAGATAACCAGGTTTCTTTCTTCTGTCTTAAGGTTTTGAAAAGAACTGATTACAGAAGTAGCTGTATTTAAAATGATTTGAAAAAGGAGTGAATAAAAGGGCTGGTGAATGATACTTCATTATTTACTTCAATGAGGATTTATAGACCAAGATATCATGTGTTCTCAACTCCGAGTTACTTCTACATTTAACTATAGTTCCTTCGGGAGGGTGCTAACAGCCACAGTCCCATTGGCAAAGATACCAGAATTAGAAAACTGCTTGAATAAATACAAAGCACACACACAGGATATTTATAAGAGTTATGCACCAAAATGAAGAAACGATGCATCAATTTTGGCAATTTTGGATAAGAATTTACATGAGAAATAAGTGGAAAACAATGAAAACTGTTTTCACAATATTTGGAGGAGTCATTCCTTGTTCTTCTGCGTTAAAACAAAAGATGATTCAACAACAGTGTTGCTCCGGTCTTAGGTGGTCTACAGGCTTCTAACTCAACACCATACATTGGACATTGATCAAAGTGAGGTAACCACGGAGATTATTGAGCCTTGGCTGTGATGTTTTTGATATGAGCACGAACGCAACCCTGGTCAGAGATATAAAATGAAATGCTATAAGGGCTTCCATGAAGTCATGTTCACTCTCAAGGAGAGACACAAATTTAAGATTTCCCTGGCTCACTAGCTAGCCGCCATCTTGCAACTCTGAAAGGAAGGACAAAGAGCAGTTAATGAAAAACTGACATCACTGAATCAATTTATTAACCGGTCCTGGACCTACTCTGTCTATTTCTTGTCAATGAGACCAGATAATTCCTCTTCCTTTAAGTCATGTATATTATTTTCAGATATTTGTAATAGTAAGTATCCTAATTGATATCTAGACTTTCATAAATACGGGTTATTCAAATGCCTCCCCATAAACATTCTGCTGCACTGAGCAAACTTGGTCAGGAAACATTTCTTCTTACTAGTTTCAGTGTACAGAGCCACTAAGCTTATCTTTCTTTTACTGCAAGACGATTAAGAGAATACTTCTATAAATTCAAATTTAACTTCTGCTGACTTCTAACTTTTGGTGTTAAGTTACATAAATTTAAAGAAAGTCATTTTTCTCAGGGTGAAACTAATTGCATTGACCTAGAGATTAACACAGGGTGATAGTGAATTCTCTCCATGCTAAGAAATAGACATCGGCTATTGCAGGCATGCAATTTCTATTTCCTTCTTATTCAAAATATGCACCATATGTTCTTATCATCTCTCTTCCCTTTGGGGTCTCAACTTTCTCTTTCATTCATGACAGTGATTTTCCTTATCTCTAACATGCAGGTAAGATTATCTACCTTGATGAGTAAACCAGAGAATTGGAAGTACCATATGTATGATGTCCAGGACAACCCCTTTTGGCTAGATATTTAATAGAGAATGGTTTTTGCTGCCAAGAGTGGGTTTTCTGAGGCCATAGGAAGTAAGAAAATTTCAAGTGACCTCCCCACTCTCCCCAACCGGCTTAACACTCTTTAAGAAATAAACGCTCTGTAGAGCAGTCTTCGATTAAGGAACAGCGCACACAAGAATGTTACTATAATAAAATGTGTAATTATATTGGAACATTTCATTTCATTTTTATTAAAATTAATGTTATTGAAGGAACACTACATCATGACATCATATGGGTATAAGATATGCATCATTTCAGGTCAACATCTGTATATAATATGCCAACTTTACCACCAACCTGAAAGAATTCTCTTTTCCTAAATAATGGTGTCGATGATGAGAAAAAGTCTACTTGTCCTTTTATTATGGGACCAAAAGCAAAGTGCTTACTTCAGATAAAAATACATATATCTCTGTTTGACATATATGTTTACCATGTTAAAATAGTAATACTATTTTTTAAACTAAGATTCTTTTCATTAGAAATGGATGTTGAATTTAATCAAACATCTTTTCCATATCTATGAAGATCACTGCTTTTTTTTCCTAGTCCCTAACCCTTTTCAATGATGTAGTATCTTAACAGATTTCTTGAAACTGAATGGCTAGCAGTCTCTTGAAAAGGAAATATACTCTCTGCTTACAAATTTCTATATTATAGCTATTATTTAACTAGCCACATGTTGTTGAAAAGCTTTATGTTTTTAATCAAAATATCTGAGTATTAATCATGTTGGCAATTTTGGAAAGATTTCAAATAATCTGCAATACAAATCCCTGCATCTTCTAAGTCTATTTTTATAATGCAATCTTATCCAGAAATGAACTGACCCTTACCCCAAATAACAATGCAAATATCTCTTACTCACATTCATTGTGAATTATCCATTTTTAAGGTTGTATTCCCCCTGAAAACAGTGTCTAGTTGATTTTTTTCTCAGGAAAGTTGGGATTTTCTGTCTTCTACTCATTCAGTGACCTGGCTTGTTAATGTTATGGGTTTATTTTTCACCACATCTCTAACTAGAGTATTCAGGCTGAGGGTAATGATAAAAAATTTCTGGATAATGATGAAAGGTTATCAGTGCTAAAATGGTTTATGTGCCAAGGACTCACATCTCTTTCCTCTAACAGGGTAGTTTAGTAGCAAACTAATCTTGGATTTCTTTTATAATTTTCTTGAAACCCTTTCCTTATAACCAATCATCTCACTATCCAACTACAAACAAAAAGAAATATAATTATTCTTAAATAAACAACTTTATCTATGTATTCTGTAAGCTGTCTCAAATATGTGTTATATAAGCATATACAGAGTCGCAGTATCATATTTCTTCCTTCTGCTTTAATTAACTGAAATTAATTTAGTTATCAGAGACTGGTAGATGTCAGTCATACAGTGTCCAGGAGGATGGAACCTCATTTCCATATTAGTTGTCTAATAAGTTCAATAGATGTCACTGAGGTAGTGACTTGAGCTTCTTTAACAGTAATTTGTCACAAATAGTTCATTTTGGGTTTTTTGACAATCGCATATCAATGTTTATTTCAGACTTACCAGCAATGTACATTTCTTTATAAGACAAATTAACTCCTTGCATTTTCATTGGAAGGATGAAACAAATTTACTCTTTCCAGAAGGCATTTTCATTGTGTCAGGCCTTGGCATTTTAGACAGTCATTCTCTGAACTGCATACTGCATGCTTTCCTTACTTTTGGTGCGAAATTTACAAAGTTTCTATTTAAAAACATGTGGAATGTATTTCCTGGAAGATACACATAGAGATTTTCTATTTCTCACTGACAACTATCCTGGAGGGTAAGTCAGGAGACAAGGTACTGACAAGTCCTACTCCAATAGAAAGGAACAGTATCACTAACAAGTGCAGTGCGGTCTCCCACATCTGGCCTTCAGAATTGTGAAACAAGACAATGAATCATGATTCCTCTTCTCTGAAGATCACACACACAAGTTGAGCCTCAAAGAATTTGGATTGGCTGTCCCACTTCACAGAATCCCCACGGCTCATCCTAGGAATTTATATGGTCCCAGGAATACTAGATGACTCCTAAAAGTTCTAAAAACTCTATAATCTTCTCTAATGCATCACAATCCTCAACTTGCCTTCAATATATGTATATTGGCATTACTTCAAAACTAGTCTTACCATCAATACGTACTTTTAAAACAGCAAATAAATATTTGCCTCTTTAAATTTTTTTAATTTCCTTTTTTCCAATTTTATTAATATATAAATGATATGTAACATTGTTTTTAAGGTGTAAAATGTGTGGATTTGACACACTTGAATGCTGCAAAATGATTACCACCATAGAATTGGCCAACACCTCCCTCACATCACATAACTACTATTTCTTCTTTAAGGTAACATCATTTTTAAGATCTACTCTCTTAGCAACTTTCAAGTATATAATAGAGTATCATTAACTATAATCACCACTGACACCCTAATCCCCAGTTCTTATTCATCTTAAAAGCAGATATCTGTTCTGCTGACCAACATCTTCCCATTCCCCCCACCCTCTGGCCACCTATTGACCAATCACAGACTACAGATATAGGTTAAATATGATGCATTTGGTAAATTATCCTCTTCTTTGGGTTAACACAAAGACAGACAGACACACACACACACACGTAGAAGTTACTTGTTTGAGTCTCCAAAATACCATAGCTGTTGCTCTGAAGAGGCTTATATGTATGAAGAGTTGCATTATATGTATTTATGGATAACTATATGCTAACAGTCTATAATGTGAAAAAAATGAATATATTCCTAAATATATACAACCTACCAAGACTGAATTATGAAGAAACAGAATATCTGAACAAACTGATTACTAATCAGTGATTAAACCTATGAACAAAGAAACAGTACCTCCTGGCTTCACTGTTGAAGTCTACCAAACATTTAAAAAAGAATTAATAGCAATATTCTCAAACACTTGCAAAAAATTAGTAGAGGAGGAAAAACTCAATTTACAAGGTCAGCATTACTCTGATACCAAACCTGGTAAGAACATTGCCAAAAAAACAACATATGGACCTGCATCACTGGTGAACAGAGATTCAAAACTCCTCAGCAAAATATTAGCTAACTGAATGCAACAATATCTAAAAATATTCAAGGCTGATATTAAATGAGATTATTTAAGGGATTTAAGGATAGCTCAGCATCTACAAATCAATCAATGCTACATAGTACATTAACAAATTAGAAGTCAAAAATCAAATGATGATCTCAGTAGAAGTAAAAGAATCAATTATGATGTGAACTCTCAACAAATGCGAGTACAGGGGAATGTACTCAACATAATAAAGCCCACATGTGACAGATCCACAGCTCACAGCATACTCAATGAAGAAAAATTAAAAAAAATCTTTTCCTTTAAGATCTGGAACAAGAAAACGACAAGCATTCTTGCCTCTTTTAGCCAACATAGTATTAGAAATCCTAGCCAAAGCAATTAGGTAAAAAAAATAAAAAAACAATGCATTCATATCAAAAAGGGGAAAATAAAATTGTCTTCACAGAGGACATTACAGTTAGCCCTTATCCAGCACAGGTTTAAACTGTATAAGGTTCACGTATAAGGACTTGTTTTCAAACCCTGCTCTTCCTCCTCCTCCATCTACTCATCTACAGATTGCCTGAAGAAAAACTAATAAGGTGGAATTAATAAGACAAGTTCATGCTTTACAAGTCCCTTTTTAACACATTTTTTGAATTTACAAAATCATTTCTATAGAAAGTTTGAAGGAAAACCCCAACAGACCAACCTCATGAAACACAAAGATGAAATCAGAACAGATTTTTTAAGAAAGATACACTTAGGGTAACAAGTGTGATACCTGTATTCGTCAGAGAAAGGTAAAAATCACCCCATGACCGTGTTCTGTGTTCGTCCACTTCTTTATTTACTAACTCATTTTTAATGAGTTTTTAGTGTTAGCCACAGGAAAAAAAAAGTTGATATTAGTTCTTGAGTCTGAAAGTTGGGTTTTCTTTGTTTGTTTTAACCAACCCAATCATATAGAGGCAAAACACTTCTTTTAAGGGTTTAGCTAGATCTTCTCTACACTTCTCCAAATTCTGTTTTTACTGACTTTCCAACCCCCTTCCACTTTGGATATTAGCTTTCTGTTGTTTAGCACACAATGCTTTACTGTCCCCACAAGATGCCATACTTTTATTGCTTTGTTTGCAAATTTCATAACATCTAAGAGAGGATTAAAATTGCATTCTCAAACAAGAGGCAATTGTGAAGAACGGATACACTCATTTTCAGGAGTACCACCTAATTTTACAACATTTATATTTAGAACGTGTTGTGGTTAAAATAAGCATTATTGAATATTCACAGGCTGCACACAATTATAAGTGGGACATATGTCTTCTTAGGAAAAATGGCAGTTTATGTGAATCATATATAATTTCTGAGGATTAACATTATTTGGGGAAAATGTTTATATGATAACATTTTGATATTTTAGGTATAAAAATAAGAGACTGTCATACCAACTACGGAGAGGAAAATGTACTAATAAAAAAATCTTTCCTTTAACATATTTTCTAGAGAATAAACTAGGAATATTTCTGGTTTTAATTTTCCCTTGGTTATTATTTTAATATTTTGAAATACATATATATATATATATATATGTATATACACACATACCTTCATTTCTGACTTGTATTTTCTAGAGAAGCTTTCTTATCTACCGAGAAAATCTATTTGTAATTACTTCTTCCACCAACTTTGCGTCTCAATAATATTGGATACATTAATGTTGTTTGTGTTTTGTAAAGGTTGACATTTCTAACACTAAATACAAAACTTGTATTCCTTTTTCTTAATTTATGAGACTTTGAAAATACCTAGTAATTCCCTGCTATAAAAGAGTAAGAGAATAAAGATATTACTTCTTTCACCTCTTTTCCCCCTTCTAATTATTTTAAATATATATTTTACATTGACAAGGTTTAAAGCATATACATTCTCTACTGTAAAATTAACAATAATTCTTTGTGTGTTGCCTATATTTCGATTTTTAAAAGTAAACAATAGTAGATCTCACGTTGTGATTACGTATCTCACTTAAAAACAATAAAACTGAGTAGTTAAAATCAATGTAGAATAAAATGGTCTTTTAGAATTATTCTAAATTATGAATTAAAAAAATTGCTATGAATTGCCCTTGCATTTGAGCCAGCCTGTACTTTTTGTCTTTAGCTCTCTCATTCCGTATCTTGCTCGACTGTCATTGTTTACTTCACTCACACTATTCATTATGTTAAATTACTTTTAATTTTGCTGGGACTACACCCTGATTATACATGTATAAAATGTACTTTGACTATACAAGCCTCTTTCATGGATTAAACATCTTTATTTCACCCTTATATATTTCGTTGAAGATAGATTTCTAGGTTGAAAAGTGATTTCCCCCTCAGAAGCTGAGGACTTTTTCCATTCTTTTCTGTATCCAATATCGTTGAAAAAATAGTTTGTTCTTTCTTTGTGAGTAACTTGCTGTTGAATTTTGGGAGCTGTTAGAATTTTCCCTTTGTCTTTGATATGATGGAATTTCAATATGCATACATATGGGAAATATTTCATTCATCCTGCTTTTTATTCACTATGTCACCTCAATTAAATAATTACTTCTTCACTTCAGAACACTTCTTTCATACTCTAATTATTTCTTCTTCTCATTTGCTTTTCTTCTTCCCAATTTAGAGTTATTTCTTGACATGCAATCCATTTAATGTGTGGTTTAATTTGGTAACCTTTTCCTGTTTTATGGAAGAATGATGGCTACTTGGATATTCACTTATTCTTCAAATTCTACACTCAAGTTTTCTATCTCTGTCTAGGTTTAGATACAAGAACAAATAGTCACTAAACCACTTCATTTTCCACTGGAAACAGTAAACCATCTTTTCCCAGAGAATATCTTTCATGTAGTTTGGGCCCATATAAACAGTTCTGGTCACTGGGAAGTTAATGAATGTATGTGTATTCCTTTCAATACACGTTGGTATAAGTATCCAGTGATCTATCTCAGCTTCTCTTTTTACCTTTATCTGAATGTTTCACCTGATGGTGCCTGTAAGACAGTGAGATGAAGATGAAGGATTGGGCTCCTGAGTCCCTAATAAAGAGAGCTTCCAAGAAGCACTGTCTGACTTTTATTGAAAAACTGAATTTTAAGGAAAGTCACTTTATTCTCGTTTCAATTACACTGACAAGTATTCCTTGTCTTTTAGATCTGGATTTTGGGAATATGATTAAATCTAGCTTCCAAATAAATAATTTAGCTGCCAATTATAAAACTGCATGTATTTAACCACTATTTAAATATTTTAAATGATTTTGGCAAGTATAATGTTGATTTCTAAAATGTCTTTCTTGTTTTGCTTGCTAATTTCTATTGCTTAGTCTCCATTTTTACTCTTTATTTCTGCATTATTTCCTAGAATCTATCAAATTAAGTTATTCTTCCTTGATTATTTTCTGTTTATATAGTATCATGTGTTCTATTTGTTAATCCCAGTCCTTTTCTCTCACTACTTTTGTCTTATTAAATTTTAATCAAATGTTCATTATTACTTGAATCTGCAACTATAAAAACCTAACTACTTCAATAAAACAGTGAAAAAATTAATTTTAGTTGAAAATAATTTAGGAAAAACTCCCAAATATTTAATATCTAGTCTCTATGTAAAGAATTCTTTCTCTTTACATTCATTCAATTCTGACTTTTTATATTTGATTATTTCACATTTGAATTTTTTTTACACGAGAATAAATGAAAGAAAAATTGAATAATATGTATACTTACCCTATACAGACCCAGTAAAACAGATGAACTCAACAAAATGGCTTAAGTTATTTCACTAAAAAACTTCAGTCAGAGACAAGGTCGCTGAAGGGAAGACCCAACGTGGCAGAGGCTCAAGGAAAGACAGCAAACAGGGCCTTGACTGCTGAATCGCATTTTGTTCTTGTTACTTGACTGACATCTGCCAACTTGACCTGGAGTACTTAGGTAACTCTGCTCATAGATCTTACTTCCACAGAAGTAGATCATATTATGGATGATATATATATACATATATATATATATACATATATATATATGTATATATATATGTATATATTAGATTTTACAATGCTATAATCTAATGTGATTTTTCATTAAAATTGATCTCACTAAGTCTCTCTCCCCTCTCCCCCAGCTATTTGGTAACTGTTCTTGCACTCCTCCCCAGCTAATAGTTCCTTTAGTTCCCTATTTATACTTCTGCCATCACAATGCCGCTTGGAAAAACAAAGGAGGTTAACTTTTGTGCCACTGAACGAGGATTAAGCAGCTGAGGCTAAATTGTTCAAAATGCAAGGGCTGGATTTTCACAACTGTGACCTGGTTTGTTATGAATTTGTGCATCGTTTCTGGTCATTTAAAATATTTCCGTACTGTATTACATTAAAACAACAATTGTCTTGATTACAGAGGTTTTGCTCCCTCTTAAATTTTATGCCTGACATGAATGCCTCATAGGCTCATACTTGTCCTGGCCTTGATGAGCAACCATGAATCATAAAGTAGGGTGTTTTTTCACGGAAAGAAGATGCTGCAGAATGGTTAATAAAAAAATCTGTTTTGGAGGTGATAGTGTAACCTTATCTTTATTTCCAAGCTCTGTGGTCTGGAGAACAGAAGTCATTTTCTTATTACCATAAGTGGAATTTTTATAAAGAGTAACAAGTTACTCAAAATTTCACCTCTATGACTATAAAGCAAAAGGTACATGTCAGCCACATTTGGGGTTGCGTCTCAGTGTGGTTCTAGAACCTAGGCATTATTCCCTCTTTGCTAGCCCCAGATGATTCACTTTCCCATCATTGTATTCCCTTTCCATTTTATTGTAATATAATTGACATGCAATACTGTATAATTTTAAAGTATGCAGCATAACGACATACATATTAATATGTCTTAAGATATATATGTATATATATATATAGCAAAATGGTTAGCACTACAGTTAACATCCATTCCCTCATAGAGTGACCAAAAACTGTTTTCCTTTTGATGACACCTTTTAGCATCTACTCTCTTAGCAAGTTTCAAATATCAAATCTACTCTTCATGTATGCCCATGCTCTGTGACCTGGGAGACTGACCCAGCACTGCCTTGTCCTCTGACTTCAAATTCTGTGCAGTTATGGGAGGAGCAGGCAGATGATCAGGACAAGGAGGAGACTTCATTGTAGGTCACCATTTTCCCTGGCTAGGGGTCTAACTCTTTCCCCTGGAGTGCAATCCTACTACCAGCCCTGCCTTACAGCACCTCTCTCTTCTTCAGCAACTTTCTTTCCTTAGGCATTGCTTTCATAATTGATTCTCTCTTATTGATCACTCCAAGGCACCCCACTATTCCCTCCTGGTTTCTCTTAAAATGGCCTTAATTACTCCTGTTGAGTGTACCCAGAAAATGACCGATGATATCAGTGTCTAATGCGCTTGTTAGTTATTTGAATCGAGCTTCTGGAAAACGGAATTCCGAGTTTGGGGATATAGATTTAGGAGCGAATTCATCAAGTCATTCAGTTTCATGTGTAAGGGTCAGTCAGCTGTTCCACACTCCAAGAGGAAAACTAGCAGCGACAACATTTCTTCCAAAGCTCAGTTTCACTTTCATCCATCTACTAAGCGAGGACACTTGGCAGCTAAGCTACAAACAGAAACTTCAGTTCGTGCCACTGCCACCTAAATACATGCCTATTATTGGGCAGTAGGACAAAGATAGTAAAGTGATACTATGTTGTGACTGTATCACATTTAGTTTATTTGAAAAGCTAAGAGTTATTTCAACTCAATTGTCAATACAATTTCTTGAATCCATTATGAGCTAAAGCTAATCATATGTATTTACATCTATATCTGATTTGGGGCATAGAAATCTCAAAGGGTTTAACTCAATGACATTTATGAGAAGACGAATTTAATATTTGCAAATAAATCCAATAGTCCCCAGCTTTTCTTAAGAGGTTACCCGTGTGCTGGTTAATGCCTCAAAGATTCACAGAACGACAGTGTCCAAGGGTCTGAGAAAATGCCCAGGCGTAAGTCCAACAATGGAGCAGCTGAGTCAAGTTCTTCAGGACACCTGGGGGCCAGCTTATGCACAGTCTTCTCCAAGCATCTTTAATGAGGCATATTAGAAGGAGAAAAATGACCAGCATTTGTATGATGTATTTGGTAGAGGTAGCAATCCAATTGACAAATTCCTATCTCCCAGCCATCTGTAGGTACCAGATTGGCAGGGTTTCTTGTCAGCACTCTGAATATTATCCATGCTTCACAAGGCAAGAAAGGGTATCACTCGGCACTCTTGGATGCTTAAAGTGAAATTTTCTTTTAACTGGTTGTGAACCAGCCTGCAAAATGATTTTAAAGATAGCTCTTTAGTATGATGCGCCTATTAAAAGAAGAAATAGGGATGAACAGTATAAACTGCATTCATTAATTCATTAATTAATTAATGAATTAATGAATTCATTCAGCAAAGATTCCAGCGTTATCACACTCCACCTTCTTTTGTCTCTTCAGAGCTCTTGTTACCTGGGGCGCAGGTTAAACACAGCAGTGTCATGTCAGTCTAGCAAAACCCAGAGTCATGGGGACGGCACACAGGAACGGCAAATTGACTATTTCTATGAGAAAGCCTGAGCAACAGGGAGACACGTGGGGATGGCAGAATGGGGCAGAAGTGAAATGAGAGTCATCTGAAGCTTGGATTCTACCCTTTTGTTCATTTTCTTGAAATATACTTGGACTGGGTTATTCTCTGTTAACAACATGTGATTTTAGTGGACCTAGACTTATTCCCAAGGTCAGCTGCAGCCCGCTGCAGAATTACTCTTCTGATTAAAGTGCAGCTGATGGAAGACAGTACTTCTGATGCAACCAATAAAAACAATGAAAGTGAATATATTCCGAATTAAAGCAGCAACCACAAGACATGATTTCAATTAAGAGTAGTTTCTCAAAATGAGCACTTTCTAAGCTTAAATGTTTCAAGCTACAGCTCAGTGTCCACTGACGCAAATACTAAATTCTGGGATTTTTCTATAGTCTTTCAATGTTGAGTTTTAACAATAAAAATGTTTACTGAGTGATTACTCTGGTGCGAGTAAAACTGAAATTACTAGTCTAAAATACGTAGGGATCTTAAAGCGGGACAGGTAATACTTAAGAAAGCGAGAGAAACTGAGAATTCCTATTTGTTGGAAAGATATTCTCTGACACTTTCTGGACCCAGTCAGACAATGAGGCTGAAGGGAAAGATGATGACTCGACACAGAAAACAGAAAATGAAACTTTAGATCTTCCTTATGCATCGAAAAGCATAAAAACAAGAAGAACACCAGATCTTGACTTCTGAGATGCAGGTGTAGGCTCGGAATCAGAATGCAGTTGTTCAGCGAGCGGGCTCCACGGACAGAGACATCTGCTACCAGTACGCGAAAAGCAGTGGCGATCTTCTCCTCACTCTCCTCGTTAGGAAAAGTCCACAACACATCCTCCAGAAAGCTCTTCCACAGGCAGCAGCCGAAAAATAGTTGTGAAGGTTAATTATGATAGCAATTATGTGAATGTTGTTATTAACTCTATTCAAATCTTCAGGAGGTTCCTCGTTGACAGGAACACTGAAACCAGAAGAATAACCAACAAATGATATCTGAAAACACTGGGTAGAAAACCTTGATCGAAACACAATTACTGAAAAATATCCATTTTCATAAAATTGTTAGCAACTCACTGCAAGGCGACCCTTGTAGAGACCCGGTTAACTGGGCTGCAAAGCGGGTGATGACTGTCCTCCCTGTGGAACTGGAAACCCCCCAGGTCGCACCCCTCCAGCTGAAGGGGGAGCCGCCCATCTTAAGAACAGGTGATGGGGGGCTTCTTGGACAGCAAACACGCTGATTCCTGAGGGTGCGAACAGTGGAAGCACTGTCCTCGCACTTCCTGTGAGACTGCAGCAGAGTCGGAGACTGGCTGACTTGCGAAGAATCTGCGGCACCCACATTTAAACCGGAGGTACCACAGCAATGGTGGCAATACGGCCAAGACAGGAAGGCTCGGGGAACCGCGGGGTGTCCTGCTCTCGGCCGCGGCCCCCGGGGGAGCAGGACGGATGGCCTGACATGGGTCTGCAGGTGCTCCATTCACGCACCTGCCTCCGCACGCACTGTCCGCACAGCACCTTCCTTCCGTCCGCGCAGGGCAGAGCCGCGGCCGCAGGAGAACACGGGGCCTGCCGCTCTCAGGCACTGTCCAGGGAGAGCAACAGTTCCTCCCCGATGTGGCTCCCCAACCGTCACCGGTGCTCCCGCGGACACCACACAAAAGGCGTGGGCCCCCCTGGGTGAGGCGGGTGCGTGGAGAGGGCTTCAGGGAGGGGAGCGCAGCAGATGACACGGAGACTGACATCGACTGATACTGGCCTCCTGCCACACAGGAAGAGGTGGCCTCTGAGTGCAGCAGCACCAGCTGGCTGATTCGGGACCACGCTGTCCGCCGCTGGTGACGGCCAGGCAGCATCCGAAACAGAAGGGGACAGGCCGCACCTCTGCCAGAGCAGCCAAGCTACGTGGGTTGTGGAATTCTAGTAAAATGAGATAAGTGTTTTAGGTCAGGAATGACCCCCGCAGGACGGCACGGAGCCCGTGTCACAGGACAGGCTCTCCTTGAGACGGAGAGCGATTGTGCTTCTCCACCGGGGGGGAATTCTGCCCCCGCCCCCAGGGAATATTTTACAATGTCTGGAGATATTTTTGATGTCTCAGGGGTGCTGTTGGCGTCTTTCACCTACCACATAGAGGTCGGTGCCCTCAAATATCCTATGATGCCCAGGTCATCTTCTTACAACCCCAGCTGTCAATAACGCTGAGACTGAGTGACCCTGACTGAAAGCCATGCGCCGGAAGATTTCTGATGACCCTGTCTTATTAGACAAATGAGGAAACAGCGTCAAAGATGGTTAAGTAATGGACAGAAGCACTCACAGCTAGTTACTGGTACACTGCTAAGTAAATCCCGACTTTCCCCAGATTTAGCAGATGACAGCTCCCAGAGGAAAAGAGGCAGAGAATGGCTAATTCTGATGGAAAGACGTGAGGATCCAAAGAACCAGGACATAAAAACTTCAGTGCAAGGGGAAGAGGGAAGGAACCTCTGGATTAGGAATCCATATTTTCAGAACTACATGGAAAATCAGCAGACACAGTACTTCTCTAAACTGTACAGAAAGACCTCATCGGCATTTTCCTTAAAGGAAAGGTACAGGCAGAAATGAAGGCAAGCCGGCAGGCAGCAGGAGAGACAAGAGGGAGAAGCAGTTTATTTTACTTTACTTAGTTGCTCACACTGGTTGTCTGCCCCAGACTCCGGACCCAAACCTAGGGGTGTGTGGCCCATGCCCCTCTGTAGGCAACTGACCTGACCACTACTCCACCAGGCACACCCATATCATCATTTATTGTTATTATTAGGCCCTGCCACTGACCAGCAGGCTACGCAGAACCCAAACTAAGCAGGAACCCAAGTAGGTGACATCCAGAAGAGAAAAGAGGGACAACTCAGTCATGTTCTAAGCCATGCTGAGATACACGCGCCCGATGTCACATGCTGATATGACCTGTCTTTTCAAAAGGACCAGAGACCACGGCCTGGTTCCGGAGAAATGCCAGCTCTTTACTGACTGAAGGAAACAGTCTTGCTCTTTTCTGAAAGGGAATTTAATGTCTTCCCTCCTATAATGGAGTCAAATTTCATTTTCAGTAATATAAATCATGGCTGCCCTTCTCGATTAACAAACCTACCACAAATTACAGCGCATTGCTTCCATTTCTTGCCAGTTGAACGGAACCGACGGCTGCCTTTGCAGCGTTCACTGAGCTGTTCCAGGACTTCCGCTTTCAAGATCTCACTTGGTTTTCCACATCTCCCCCGACACTACTACATCTAAACTTATCTCCCCCTTCAGTAAACTTAAATTCTATTAAATCTGATCTTTTCAATTAGTTCCACTCAGGCTCGCACAGAAGTATTCTCCAAGGAATGATGGAATGAAAACTTCCTGGTGGGTAAGAAAAAATAAAAGAGGAAAGTGGAAAGAAATTTGGCACCTTAGAAAAAACGAAGTATTTTACGATGATTTTTTTTTTTTTCTCTCATGAACCTTTGAATTAAAAAAATAAGACACTGATTCAGGATGTGTATCTATATCATACGGAGTGGGGGTGCAGGGGAGAGGCATTGGGAAATACGCATTGGTCTTTGGAGACCTCCAAAATGATAACATGGAATAATGATGGAAAATCCAGACTTTTTTTTTCAATTTGAGTTAGAAAGTTTCCAAATAGAGAACTTTGATCATTTTCTGGTATCGATACATTGCATTTCATTTTCAATGTTGTACTTTTTTGCCTTTTGTCTCAACTGAGATAATTCTTCCCCATCTTTCGCTGTTTGCCTCTTTGAAATCCATCTTTGCAGTTCTGACCCTCCAGTAGGCATTGCCTAACAGAATGATGAGCTACATGTCTTCCTTTAATCTTGTGCTGTAGATCAGGCCCTTCAGCCTTTGAATTATTTTCTTAATCTTCTGTGAACTCAGTTAAAGAAGCTTTATTTCTACAGTGGTCTGCAGCAGATGCCTTGGAAAAATACAAAGGCCAAACATAGTGCCTGGCCTGGAAGGGCTCACAGAAGCAGTAATACTTCAAGTACATATGATGCTATGTGTTTAAAATCCCCTCATCGCACATTTGTTAGTTTGATACTATCATAACCCTATCAGACAGGTGGACTGAGAAATAGCACTTCTGGGATCAATGGCAAAGCCAGGCCTTCCTTGGGGAGTCTCTGACTTGTCTAAGACACACAACTACAAAGCTACTCCAACCAAGTGTTTTGAGTCAACGGCTAGTGGATTCTGTTCATTTCACTTGAGTCCAGAGGACTGAACAAAATTTGGGGGTTGGTGGGGCGGGATTGACTTCCAATTGGTAGATATTAAACCCAAGAGTAAATGACTATTGCTGAGCAGACATATTCCTAGGACCAAAAGCAGAAATCTTCTCATAGTACCACCCCCAGTATCAATAGAATTATAGCAAACACAGATCCATCTAGATCTAGAAATCATCCTTCTCAGGAAGAAAGAGACATATATGTTTATATCCCAGGAATTCTACCTTTTCTCATACTGTTTCCCAATATCCTTGTGTTCACTATTTTTCCTTTGTCAGCTTATATATATAAAGACAATATACCTTTGAATGTTATTACCCCAGTCTTACCCATTACCCATTTGTTTAAAGCATGCCTCCAAGATATGAATACTGAGTTTTAGAGAATCCAGTATTCTCACAATCAGTAACACAGATGGACTGGTTATGCTTTACCAGCGCTGGGTGATGAACTCCTAATGTGTCCTGACGGAGACTCAAGAAATACCCACCCACTTCATCCTCCCCACTTCATCTGTAACTAGTTTTGGAAGACACTGACCTTCTTACTCAACCTCAGAAATGAATTCAAAGCACATTAATCCTGGCTATATTTACTCCTCCATTTTATTTCTATAACCATCCATTGGTTAGATATTATGACTTGCTTTTCGTAGAGTAAATTCTGCGTGGAATGTTAAGCCTAGAGAAATTAATCGGACACGAGGAAATGAGAGCAGAAAGGCTCCGGCCACTCTGCAAGCTAGGGCAGGATTGGAATGATGCTTCCCCATAATGGCCCATGCAAGACCTGTCTTAGGATGGGGTTTCTCAGAAGGCCAAGCCAAAGAGATAGGTATGCTCAGGCAGTTTCTTTTAGGAAGCCATCGAGGAAATGGATGTGGGAAAAAGGCAGGGCATTGCTTTGGCGACTGGGATTCAGTTCTGCTGGACTTCTCCAAGCAGACATGCATAACTTGCCTCAGAATTTTCTGCTCAAGGAATAGAGCCTGTATCTGCTCCCACTGTTAGAGTTGACTCAAGAGCTAGTAACTCCCTCACATCTCCATGTCCGTGTGACCGAGTGTCACCTCTGGCTATGGACTTCCGAGAACGCCTGAGAGGAATCACCGCATCAGGATGGCCGAGACGACGCAGCGCCAATTCTCCCCTCATCCGGCCGTTGCCGCAGCAGGGGGCGAAGTCCAGGAGCTTGAGGGGCGCAAGGGGTGTCTCGAGGCAACAGGAGATGGGGTCACGTGACAGAGAAGCCTAAAGGAGAGCTGCTTGGCTGGATGACAGAGGCCCGTGGACCGTGTGGAGGGAATTCAAGTAGTGAACGTGCAGCTGGACTGGAAAAGCTAAAACTAAAATAAAGTACAGTGAGTTCGATTGCTTGCCTGATACTTTAAACCCCAAAGTTTATGAGCACGAAGGACACCGTCATCGATGTCCCGACCCCCCAAGCCAGTCAGAGTTTCACGCTCCTGGACTCTTCCTTCTTCACTGTTTCAGGTAGGCTCTGCCTTCTGCGGAGCCAGCTTTCAAGCTGGTGACTTGCCGTGAGCATCCTTCTCCACGAGGCCTTTCCGAGGCACTTTGCAGATGGACCTCACGGGCAGTGCACAGGTAAGGGAGCAGCCCTTCCTTTACAGTTTAGCCACGAACAGGCAAGGGACTGCTCTGAGATTCAGAATGCAGATCTGAAAACAACTGAAAGACTGCGATGCTGTAAATGGATGAAAGAGCCAGACATGCAGTCTGCTCATAGCAGACATCAGATTCACGGTCCCTTTCCATGGAGGTTATTATCACTTCTGAACGCACCCTTCGGCATTACACGCTCACCTTGATCCGCAGATTCACACACAGTGTTATCCAAAGTCACAGCAGGAGTGGACAGTGTTCCGTGTCCCCGAGATTCTAAGGTGAGGACGGGGCTGCAGAACAGGAAAGGGATGTGGAGATCTCATGTGTGCCCCGTGCCCGCCTTCACCAGCTTCTCTCTTCTCGGTCTCCACCAACATGAAAATAAGGCCACACAAAGCCTGCTCTTCAGCATTTACTAACCATTTGCATAAGATATGCTGCCCCTGTCTTTGCCTGATAGCTTTCATTTAAGGAAAAATGTGTTTATGGCAATCAAGTAATCTGGGCAGATCGTGCAAGTGACATTCTAAGTCACTGGGTGAAATATTTTCATTGTTAGGCCGTAAGTCTGTGCTGAGGCCACGCCGACATGTCTGTCCAACTCGGCCAACAAGGTGAGACATGCAGATAAATGACATCATGGGGACAACACTTCCAGACAATTTACTGAATCACTGAGTGACGTGCTTGATACTCTGGTTTTCTGCGGACATGGTGTCTTGCTTTTTATCTTCACCGTTGCAGTGAGAGAAAAGAGATCCATTTCGTCTTCGGAAGGCTGCTCTGACCTGAATTCCGAAATCACTCACTCACCACTAGAGCCTGGATTCTCGTCCTGCAAAATCCCAACCACGACGCAGTCGGCGAAGCTCTCTCTGACTCAGTTTCCCGAGTTACATCACGAGCAGAATGACAAAGTGAATACTACAAACCAGTCTCTCACAGCATTAGCTAAGAACTAAGAGGAGTTAAAAAAGCGTTTTCACTTTTCACAGTGTCTTCACAAGTGCCTTTAACAAAGCAATTTCTTTTCAGCACAGAATTTTCAACGTGTGTGCTATTCTCAACTGAACTTTTGAGGGTGGACTGTGTCCTATTTCTGAAGTCTCACTGCCTAAAGATGATGTCTGGCAGAGAACAGAATTTCAATTTTCAACTTAAAACAGTGCTGCTAAGTAATTAAAATGCCTTCTTAATGATACTGAATATTAAGTGTTTGCTGCCCCGTGGGATCACTGTAAGCGCACTGAATCCCACGCCCTTTTTCTCACACATGGAGAAAAGGATTCCATCAAGGAAAATGCATCCTGTAGGTCAGAGCACACATGTGCTGCTGCATGAACTCAGTACCTGTGTCTGTTTTCGAAGCAATATTTAATATCAATTCACCAAAAAATGGCAGAGCTGACATCAATGCCTAATTTTTTAATGAATTTTTTAAGCTAGTAAGCAAATTCTCTTAAATTTCAGTACACACCATTATAGGTGCATCTATGTATTAGGACATAATGTTTCCTCTTCACCACGAGATACCAGTATGAACCTGGGCTTTTCCCTGCTACTTCACCTGTAGTAGTCTGTGTTCAAATTAGCTACACATGAACTTTTGGCTTTTTTGGTATTTTGTCTCTTCAGCCCATCCTATTTCTCTCTTCCTCTGGTCGCTTCCTCAGCGCCCACGACTGCTGACACCTGCACCCTGCACGGAAAGCAAGTCTCTCATCTCCTACCTGCTCCGGGCCTGGTCAGGTGTGTCCTAGAAACGGCAGTCGTTTTTTGTTTTTCATCACCAACTTTACAAAACGCAAGTTTTATGGAGCTCTTAGTGGTTTCTTGAAGCACAGGCATCAGGTTTTGTTTTCTGATTTTTTGTTTCCATCTCTTGGTCATATGCTCTCACTGAAAACAGAGTCTGACACAGGAGATACTCTGGGAGGGGTGGGTGAATAAAATCAATTCATCAGACCACTAATGTCCTCTAGTCTTTTTCCCATTCTCACTAGAGCGAGCATAGTATGTAACCCATGATATTCCCCGCTCCGACCCAGCAGGCAAAACACCGTCACCCTTAATATTGGGAGGAGGATTTCAAATTTCACCGAACGGAGAACCTCATCACCCCTGGGCCAATAATGCCTTCCTACACCTCCCTTCCTTTCCTCATCCTGATTTTCCAGTTTATTACCTAATGCTTTCACAGATGCCCAAGCAAACAGCCCTGAGCTCTTCCACAGAAATGGGTCTCCTGGCTCACACTCTGCAGCCGTGTAACACGCCAGCAGCGGCAGCGAATGCGTCCGAGGAGCCTGATACTCTGCACCCGCCCCCTACTCCCCTCGCTTCCGCTCTGCCCTCCCTGCTTCTGGGCACCGGGCTGCCTAGTAAGACGCAGGACAACAGACTGTAATGAAGAGGGTTTACAATTCAGTGTGTGGCCATTCTGAGGTCAGCCCCGATATTCCACTGACACTGGACCGACAATATAAAACCGCAAAGGGAGTCTCTAGATTGGCAAATATTAGAATGACAGTTTCTGGATTTCTTCTTCGGTTCTACCTCTTCATACTCAACTACCAAGAAAAACAAGAGTGTTACTCATCTGCAGAACGTTGGAGAATGCCTTTCCAGCCTTGTAAAGCTTGCCGGCTGCATGCACTCGCATTATAGATCAGCTCTGTGTGTAAGTGACCTGCTACTTTCACAAAGAACATTTTCTTCTGTTTTTCCAAGCAATCTCTTTGTCTCCATAGAAAAATGGATTGAAATGATTGTCTCCAATCTACTTTCTATTACTTAACCAAATAGTTCTCTCTACATCTCTGTTTTTCCTCTTCCTATTTGTAGACTGTACTTGAAAGGCTTCAACTGTATCACGTCTGGTGAGTAATATGTCAATATTAATCACTGAAAATCTGCGTTCTGGAGGTTTGCTGGTACTTAAAGCTTACTGACTCCTCTAGATTATTTATTATCTCTTGTCTCATGAACACAGTACTATCCCAACAGCATCTAGAGGACACAGAAGTATCCGCTTTGAGCAAGAACGAGGTGCTTTCTTATGAAGACCACAGTGGGCCTGTGTTCAGGGCTGGACTGAAGACCCCGCATGGACGCTCATGCACAGTGAATCTGAGCATGTCCCAGTCCCTGTTCGCTCTCCGGGACTGGGCCCAGCTTCCAGCCTCAGACAGCTGCTGTGCCAAGTGTCGTGTATTTGAAAGAACGTGGTGAAGCGGGTTATGTGTCTTCTCTTGAGATTCAAAGAAACCACAAATCACAGTTTCTCCCTGCTCCCTGCTCTCTGGCCTCAGAGATGGGTAGATGGGCCAGATGGAGCCAATTAGGTTTTCCTCCTGTGACACCTTGCTTCTCAGTGATGTGTTTAGAAAGGAAGACTCATTGGGGCTTTTCTTCTAGAACGACAGAAATCTGAAATTATCCCTTTCTGCACTGTCCAATATGGTAACCACTAGCCAGAGTGGCTAATAATCTGCTGAAATGCGATATCTGACTAGCTCAATTGAGAAACTGAATCTTCAATTTAAACAGCTCCGTAGGGTTAATGACTACCTTATTAGACAGTATGTTTTCCATCACTATTTTGCTGTTTGTTCCAAGAAATATTTTTTTTAACTCTCTTTCTAAGTCCTGATTAGACAACACTTAAAATCCCTGTTCCTTGGAGATTTTATGTAATTCACCTGCCTAAACACCTTTGCCTGGCACTATTTTTCAACTTCTTTACTGTATTCTAGAATTATTGATCTGGTCATATTTTCTTTTTCTTCTTGGCCCACCTTTTGTCATTGATGTTTTCTGAAACATCATCTATTTTATACATATTTTCACATTTACTCGTGTGACTGTGAAGAATTCTTCCTACTATTTCTTTCTACATCCTTGTATCTGTGATTATTTCTGGTTTCTCAGTTCCCATTCTATAAATTCTTTTACTCTTCTCTCTCTTTATCTAGTGACTTGCTTTGTTGCTTTGCTTTCCTAAGACTTAACTATGCTTTTCAATCACTGAAGCTATAATTATCTTGTTTATAAATAAATTGCATTTTATTTGCTTATCTTTTCTTCCTCCCTTCCTTCCACCCTCCCCTCCCTCCTTCCCTTCCTTTTCACTTGAAGCAAAGTGAATTTACTCTTTTACAGGTTTCTGTTCATTTTTTTTTCATTTATGTAAATGTTTGAGGTAACAATTTTCCTTTTTAGACTGACTTTAAGGGGAGAGATGAATAAGCTGAGCACAGAGGCTATTTAAAGCAGTGAAAATAGTCTGTATAACATTATAGTGGAGGAACTGTGTCACTGTACAATTGTCCAACAACACAGAATCTATATTAAGAGTGAAATCTAAGGCAAGCTATAGACTTTGAGTATTTGGATATATCGATGTAAGTTCATCCTTGCTTGAAAAAAAAAGCATTTATATATATAGAGAGAGAGAGAGAGAGAGAGAGAGAGAGAGAGAGAGAGAGAGAGAGAGAGAGAGAGAGAGAGAGAGAGAGAGAGAGAGAGAGAGAGAGAGAGAGAGAGAGAGAGAG
>RJWH01001600.1:0-254284 GCA_004363575.1 Solenodon paradoxus | reverse complement strand
TATAACTGTTAGAAAAACTCAGTTCTTGAACTCAGGAGTTTTGCTACAGATTTTAAAACTGCGTGACATCGTTTAGTGAATTTGTTACTCTTTTTTCCTAATAATTTTCAAAGACTGCAACACGTTGTTGAGAGCTTTTGGAAGATGCTGTGATATTTTTTGTAGCTTAATGTGAAGCCTTTTAAAATTATTTTTAAGTATACTCTCAAAGCTGTATGCACTTTATTCAAAAAAGTATTCATCAAGGCCTATTAGTTCTACCTATTTAAAATTTTCATCCAGTATGGGTTGAAAGAATTATTATGCTTTTAGCTCTCTTATAATTTCAAGTCTTTGGCCGCTGTGTTTTTGATGCCAAGTTATTTGGTGTGTACAAAGATTTATAACTGTTAGATATTTCTGTGGGTCTCATAAGGTATAATTATTAGATACATCACATTTGTCTCATACAATGCACTTGGCCTTTATTTAAACTCTCACATGATAATGCCAGGACCCCTGCTTAATATCTGTTTCCATTTGCCTTGTGTGTCTTTGCCAATACTTATTTTTTTCCATAATAATGTGTCACTTTCTCTCACATGTATCTATTTTATAAAATAATAACTTTCCATGAGAATTTTTTCCTACTTTGCCAATGTGTGCAATTTGCATTTATTATTATTAGTTTTTATTTCCTTTCTACCCCTCTTTTGTCATATTTGTTCTATTGCTAGATTGCTAGTAGTTTTTTCATGTTGCCTCTTTGAGTCATTTGAATTGTATAAGGTATATAATTTATTTCATCACTGGTTGTTTTTAAATTGCAGAGTAATGAGCTAAAATCTTTAACTTGGTTTATCAACTTTTTAAGCAATAAGCTGTTACGCTGCAAAGAAATGAACACATTTAAATGTCAGCATCCTGTTTTCTTCCACATACTTGTGTGTCAGTATGTTGGATTCTCTCTCACACACACATTCTTATTTTATGCTGTAGTGTTTCTTTTAGCTATTTAGATGTTTGTATCATGTTCCTTTAAGGTAATTCAACCATTTTTTTTTACCTTCATATAAATAAAGTAGATCCACGAGTTTCTCTCTCTTTGCGCAGGTATCCAGCCATTTAAGACTGAATGACCATGAGACCATCTGCTGAACCTTTGCTCCAGGGACTGGGGTGTAACAGTGAACAGCAGCAGGCACAAGAGAATGCCGTTGTAGAACTTACCTTTGTGGAGGAGAAACTGGCAAAGTCCAAATAAACAAAGAAAACACCCAACACTAACACATTCTACTCACAATGTATTACATGGGAAAAGTCACTGTTAGGGGAGGTTATTTAGGATTGGACAGCATGCTAAGACATGGAGATGAGAGGAGAAAACATTCTAGTGACCTATGCAAAATAAGAGGAATGAGAATTTCACACTAAGGGAAAGCTGGTATTGTGTTATCTTATTGGCTTTATCAATAATTGAAATCAGGGGTTGTGCATTGGCCTAACTTTCCTTTTGGCTATCTATGTTTCAAATATTTTAAATGTTGGTAAGTGTACATTTTTTTGATATTCTCTTAAACTGACTTTCGTGTTATGAACTTTACCTATTTTTCTTCCAGCAATGATCAGTATAAATTTTCTAGGATTTTACCTTGATAATATTAAGAATGTCAGACAACTTTTTATGCCTTTTCTAAAAAAAAAAAAACCCACGAACAATATATTCTTTTCCATCACTATACTGCCTGGCGATTTGAGTCTTTAAAGTATGTCTTCTATACAAGCAATACTGGATTCTGCTCTGTATCGGTCTAACAATCTCTCTGGATTTCACTGGGTCATGGCCATTTACCTTTAATGTAAATGTTGATTTTCTGACTTAATAAATCATTTTGATTTTTTGTTTTCATTTTTCATTCTGTTTCTTGCTCCTAGCTTCATTATTTATGCCTTCTTCTGGCAAAATAAACCATTTTGTTTTAATAAGCTATTGGATTTTTTTGTTTTGTTTTGCTTATTGTACTTGTGTGTTTGAAATATTTTATGTAGGAATAACGATATGACTCCTAACTTACCTTAGCCTACACAGAATTAGTGTTTAGCATCTGCATAATGTGCAAGAAACTTTCACTGTTATATTTCTATCCCCTTCTCTTGCAGTTTATGGTACTGTTGCATGAATTTTCATTTATATATTGTGTATAACAACTTACAAAGTCATGCATTTTTGCTTTGAGATTTTCAGTTGTCATATAAAGAAATCAAAAGAGAACAATAGGTAATATCTTCTACTTACTTACATATGCTTCATGCTCTTTGTTTTTCATTCCTTTCTGTAGATTCAAGTTTCTATATGGGAATTTCCTGTCAGAAAAAAAAACTTAATTGTTTATTTTAGTTAAGATCAGCTGCCCGTAAATTCTCTCCACAACAATTTATCTGAAAATATTTTTAATTAACCTTATTTTGGAAGGATATATTCACTGCCTATAGAATTGAGTTGATAAATTTTTTTAATTGCGAAGTTTCAACTATTATTTCATCGTGTTCTTGCGACTACTGCTTCTGATGAAAAGTCAACCATGAATCATGTCTTCTTTCTCTTCTAGGCAGTATGTCATTTTTGGGGGGGTTTACTTTCAAAATTACTTTGAGTTATTTTGCATTTATAGGCCAAAACATGGTTTTAGCTGACTCTATAATTTATTTTTTACCACATTTGGTCAATTCTTCACCATTATTCCTTTAATTATTTTCCCTGTCTCACTAACTCTTCCTCTCAGACTCTGGTTACATTTATATCGGATCATTTCACAATATAAACTGACCGATTATCAATGTTCTATGCACTTTTTCTTTCAGTATTTTCTCTCTGCTTATTAGGTTGCCTTCTAACTTACTTTCTTCTCCTCATACAATCCCCTGTGAAAAAAATTAAATGAATTTTACTTTTCAATTATTATATTTTATTGCTGGAATTTGCATTTGCCTTCCTAGGAGTTCTCTTTCCATTTTCCCCTGAGTATTCAGTATGACCTTTTCTCCTTCAAAATGCTAAACATTCTTTTATTAACTGTTTTAAAGCTGTTAAACTACTTCCAATATTTGTATTGCATTTGAATCTATTCTATTAATTAAAAAATGAATGGTCCTATTTCCTACTTCTTTCATATTTAACATTCTTTTAATTCTATGCTGAAAATTAGATTATATGGGTATAGAATGCTTGGAAAATCTATATTTCTTCGTGGATGTAAAGAGACGCATTCTTGGAAAATTCTTTCACTCCTTTCACAGGGTTGGTTTTATTCCTATTAGAGTACATCCATTTTTTTTTTAACTTATTCTTAGAATCAGTATTGAGCAACCCCTGGTCTCTCAGTCTAGTTCTCAGCATCAAACACTCTTCCTATTTGTCCTGCTGGGGTCAGAGAAATAACTTGGATATTTATTTTAACTCACTTATCCAACTTCTGAACCACCTAAATGTCTAAACACACTTGTCCCAACAATTTTAGATAGTTTATAATGATTTACCACCAGAGTGCAAGTCCAGTGTCATCGACTCCTTCATGACTTTTGAAGTACCTGGCTAATTCTACTAATTTTTCACACCTTTACCTTTGTATTAATGATATAGTCCTTTCTAAATGCCTTCCAGGACAGTCCTACCAAATGCAGTTCCTCTCTCAATGGAGTCTATATGCTTTACCATGATAGACTGAGCATTAAATAGTCCCTAGTATATTATAACTATTCAATAAATACTTAGTAAATTAATTATCAAAATTTCAGTTTAGGTAACTACAACTGTGAAATAAAATGGACAACCATCAAAACTACATAACTAATGCCAGCACAACAACACAAATGATATTTTAGGTATTCTGAAAAATAAATGGTTCTGAAAACAGATGACAAGGCAGGTCTGAGAGACAGTGATGACTTTCTACCAGGTTTAGTAGTCATTTTACTTTTAACAATTTGCCCCTTTGTTGGTTAGAGAACCAAACACTCTCTAGAGTCAGAATGGGGACTTCTGTCAGGCAGCGGAGTCGTGGCTATGAACCTGGGAGTCAGAAACCTCTCCTCTGATTTTCCCATCCCTTGATAGTGACAATGTCATTCGAAAGGGGTGGGCGAGGGAGTAAGAGGCTGCCTCTGCCTCCGATCACTTATGGGTTGTGACACCAGTTGGTAACCATTGTTTCTTTTCTCTTGTTTTTCTTTTATTCGGAGAGGAAGGAAGAGCTCCCAGAGGAAGGGAAGGTGAGGCTCTAGCAGGGGAGTGGAAGAAGGTAGGGGAGGGAGAATAAGAGCAGAGAAGGGAGGGAAAGGGAAAGGAGGGGAGGAAAGGGAGAAAAAGGGAGTGGGGAGGAAGGAAACACCTCTGCTTATTTCTAGTTTATTTTGTTTGCCTACCCCCCACAACCCTGGACCAAAAACCTAGGTCCTTGGGCTTTACCTGGCCCACTGGCTTAGTAGCCTAAGTCACCAGGGCACGTCTGTCTCCACCCTTGAATGTGGCCGTATGCCTGGAACTATGGGAAGCCTTTGCAGGCAATGAGGGGCTCTAGGTGCAGGAAATGAATCTGGTATCTTGAGATGGGTAAAGTGGAAGCCAAACAGAGAGTTCCTCTGAGATATTTCTGAGCTACCTTTCCAAATGTGAAACTCTCCAATTCCAGAAAATCTCATGTATAAAATAATTGAACATTTGTCATGTCACTCTTAGTTGGGTGCTCTGTTAATCTTTTGAAAAAAAGTAATGGAAGGTGTGTTGCAGTACTAAATCAACTAGAATATATCAGAGGCTTATAGTACAATTTTTAAGTAACTTGAGCAACTCCTCATAAATGAAATAGGTGGAAACCCCCAAAGAATTATTACTTATTATGTATCTTACTGTATGGCGTGTACCCTTGGATAAGATTATCTCTTTCTGCTTCTCTTCTTCTCTCCTTAATGTAGCTCTGTAACTATCCCGAGGACAGGTACTCTGACAACTGAGCTACATTCTATCAATTTTAGACATGGATAGAGAGGGAAGAGAAATTTAACTGTTCAGACAGAGATTGTAAGCAATCAGCAGAGAGCAAAGCTGAGACTACCTGGCTAAAGAAACA
The DNA here is from genome assembly GCA_004363575.1 of Solenodon paradoxus. Classification (NCBI taxonomy): domain Eukaryota; kingdom Metazoa; phylum Chordata; class Mammalia; order Eulipotyphla; family Solenodontidae; genus Solenodon; species Solenodon paradoxus. Next base: position 249,179 of record RJWH01001600.1, on the reverse strand, counting down.
AATATAATGAGGCCAATTATCCCAGACGTGGTTCCTCAGCTTGTAGTGATCAGGGTCTTTAATGAGCTTTGTCACTGACAGCATTACTTTCTAATCTTAATCTTTTTTAGGGTTATTAGCTTTAATTCCACTTGCACAGAAATAAGTTAATTTAACTGAAATTAAACTGAAAAATAACAAGCAACGATTGTTGCATTTGAGCAGTAACTCATAAAGTTACTTTACTGCTGGAAAAACTTACCCAGAGCAGCACAAAATTTCCAAAGCTCTTTGAGCAGGTGGAGGGGACTCAAAACAAGAGACAAACTAGTTTGGCAAAGCATTTATAACTATTCTCAAGTGCAGTCATTCAATATCAAGTTATTGTTTAATGAAGCTGACACCTCTTCTATTCACTTTTAGGAGTCAATGACTGCTATGTTTGCCATCAAAAAAATAATCCCAAAGGTTAATGTTTGAAGAAAAGTCACAAAAGATCGACTCCTCTGTACCAGACCTGTCATAGTAAGACATCTGTGCAAATGTGTGAATAAGATCTGGATTCCTGGCCTCTCTCAGTTTCCTCAACCAGAGTTCTTCATCTGAGTCCCAGAACACACAAAAGGATGAGTAATCACCTCTTGATTTCTAAGGGTGGTACAGACCTGGTAGGAGTCTAACTGTATAGTTCATTTGTTCGTCATAACTGATGACTTGAACTATCAAAGAATGGTCCTCACAATAATCATACTGAAAAAGTTTGCCAGGGATGGGAAGTATTTTTAGAAAAGCACTTCTCTGATATTTTACCTACACATTTATTTATTTAGCTGTCGATATTTATTAAAGCACTACTTTCAAAACTATAGCATCCATAATTTTCAAGTGCACATAAAACACTGACATGGATTAACAGTATGCTAATAAAGAAAGAAAGTTTAAACAAATATCGAATGATTAAGGTTATACTGATGTTCTCTTATAAAAATGGAACAAAGTTTGCTAAAATTGTTAACTAGAACAACAAAAACATCCAAAAAATGGAAGATAATAATGCACTTTAAAAATAATGAATAGAGAAAAGATTAAGGAGGACAACTGATATTAGATATGATTTTAAACATTTACTTCTGTGAGAGAAAAACACTATAAAAATAGCTAAGGATTTGCTTAGAAAGTATGCATAGCTAAAAGTACATATAAAAGAAGGAAGGCTCAAAATATATCATATACAGAAGATAGAAATACAACAGCAAATTAAACATAAGCAGAAAGAAGAAAATAATATAGAATTTGAATATAATATAGATTAACATTTAAAAAGAATACCAATGTCAAATGAATACTCTCTAAAAGATGACTAAGGTCATAAAATCTTGACAAGTCAGATTTAAAAAATTAAAAATCTGACCTAAGGAAAAAACACAGGAACATAAATAGTGATTCCACTAACTTTAAGATGACACAAAAATTATTATCAAACATAGCAACACATTTGGAAATTGACAAAAATAAATAAGCTCCAACAGCATAATAAAGTATCAGCTTATTCTACAACTATTTAATTGATCCTATTAAGTGATTTCAACACAGAAATGTCCATGTTTACAGAGTTTCAGTGAAAATTCTACCAAAAAATATGAAGTGTTTTTATGTGACAGTACGTGGATAGTAGGACCCCAACATTCAACCTGAGTCAGACACTAGGAAAAAGGAGAAATATAGACCAATTTATTGTATGGACATGGAGATGTAACATAATAGGTTCACGTGCTAGATACAAAAAAAGACGATACAATTTAGTAGGAAATTATGAAAAAAAAAATCCTAAAAATTAGAGTGTTTCCTTAATCACATATAGGTTATCAATAAATGACTTACAAAAACACTCCTTCGACTAGTCTGCTCACTCTGTGAGGAGAAATCCATGCTAACGTAATGAAGCAAGTAAAATAATTGATAGCTACATGGCCTGGAAACAAAGACTTGCATTAATTGCCAACATTTTCTTTATACAGAAAATACAAAATATTTCTATATATGGTGATAATAAATTTAGCGATTTGCTGAAATATAATGCCCATACAAAAATCAATTCTATTTTATATTAGACTAATTATCATGAAGTAAGCTACAAAGTCCTAATTAGAAACAGCCTAACATAATCAAATACCTGTCAGCAGATCTAAAATGCTGTGTGGGGAAAACCTCCACGAATCCACACACATGCCTACACAGTATTTCATTGAGAGAAATGAAAGACTGAAATTAACGGCAGGGTAAACTGTTCATGAGCCAGAAGGTTTAATATAGTAAAAATGCCGATCGGACTCCAATTTACGAAAAATGTAAATCGCTATTGATCCTCTATCGTCAAAACAGCGCTGTGAAAGCAAACGCCACCGAAACTCAGTGACATGGAGTGACAACGACCTGCCAGCTCATGATCCTGTGGCCCGGCCCGGCCTGTGAGGACAGCTCAGTCTCTTTATCTCATTAGGCTTCGTCACCTTAACAGTCATGTAAGCAGCTTTGTTTCCAGAGATCCGCCAACTCTCCGCAGCAGCACCTCTGTTCTGCTCTGTACGCCTCCCACAGACGAGCCCCATGACCCTCTCCTGACAAAGAAGGGGCTCCTGGCGCACAGCAGAAGGCCGCAGCGCCTCCGGAGGCCTCCACCTGGTGCGCCCCTATATCATCTCCGCCATACATTACAGGACATGCAAGTCACAAGACCACCCCAGATTTAAGGCGAGTAGAAACAGACTATTTCTTGATGTTATAAAGTGCAACGTCATTTGACAGAGGGTAGATTCAAGGAAATCAATAACCAGGGCCAGGGAAGAAGTAAATGTACCACAAAATCCACTCCAAACCACAACTATTCTTTGTGTAAACCGACAAGTTTACAGGGGGAGTTGGATAGGTGTGTGCCTATGTAAACATTCATATTTACTTGTACAGGTATTTTACTGGAAGCAAACAATAACTCAACACATTCATAAACAGAAGTCGGCTTCAAAAAGCGATGACAATCTTGAGGAGGAACTAAGTTGGCAGACAGTATACTATCTAATAATTCATACAAGTCTAGAGTAAACAAGATAATGCGTTGTCTCGTGAAGAAAAGACAAACTAACACAGAGACAGAATAGAGTTTGCTAATAGACACATATATCGACTTTGGATTTGTGATGGGGTTGGCAAGTAGAAGAGAAGAAAAAGAGCCTTTTCACTAAACCACATGGGTTATTTGGATCCATGCACAGAAAAAGCAATCTAACATAAGTAGGCCACCCCACATAAAACCATTTGTGTGATCTGCTATGTGAGTGTGAAACTGAAAACAGTTAAGTCTTTCAGGCGATAACATCAGAGGATACACTGACATCTGGAAAATCCATTGAGTTAGACTCAATTATCACTGATAGTGAAGCAGACAATTATTTAAAACTAAATTAAAATTAGAAACTTGTATTTAATCAATGAAGTTAGTAAAAACTCAGCTTTCGACCAGAAGATATTTGTAATATACATAAACTTGAATAAGCCAGAATTTCAGGAATTCAATACAAACATGTATATATGTATATATACATATATATATACATATATACACATATATACACATATATAAAGTCTATAAATAAGGCGTAAGTGATATGTAGAAAACAAAACCTGGACAAGACAAATGAAGCAGGTATCAGTGGCCAGGAAAACTGTAAGAACATGCTCGACATCAGCAGTCACCAGGAAAATAAAAATTCTAGGCAGGAGGCAGAACTTCATGCAGGGGGGGGCATGTGCTCACCTTAATAACCAGCAAAAAACTTCTAAACTTCATAATTGAAGACATTCTAGAGCTACGGGTGCAAGAAGCACTGGAAACTAAAATTCCAGAGATGAGAAAACATATCTGAGGGAAGCTAAATATTTCCAACTTTTAATTTTTTTCTAATGAGGGGGTTTTCTTTATCTGAATGAAAATGAAAACTGAGGAGCTAGTCAGTGCAGACAGGAAAACTCTGCTTGTAGTAACAGGAACATGCAAGTGATTTAACAATTACGGCTGCAAACACAAAAAATGATACATGTGAGGGGACACAAACCATGGTCAGCTTTTCCCAGGAGAGATCCGCAGCATTTTGTAGTTGCTTAGGAAGTTAGAGATTAAATTAAAAGCTTCAGAAAGGTAGAGTGTGTTTTGGTCTTGTTTCTTCGGAAACAAAGAGATATGGAACAGGAGTCTACGGCAAACACGACTCCTGTTTTCCCTCGAGACCTTTCTATATTTTAAAGCTACATAGATTAGGAAAATAAAATCTGTGCTGGCGGCTAGAAATGACAGAGCTGCGTCTCCTTGGCCCTCCTGCACCTGCTGCCAGCAGGGCTCGAGATCTGAGCGAGCAGGCTCTCAAGATCACGGCTATGCTCATCCCAACTGAACTGGGCAAACTAAATATTGACGAAGTCTCGGCACACGCTCCCAACTCGGCAGATCAAGTTCAAGCTGGACTCCCTTCATGACCCTCTTCCACACTCCATTCCTCTCAAAATTCAGAAGGACTTTCACTGATCAAGCAGAGCGCCCTCTAGCCTGGGGGACCTGGTGGTGTAACGTCAGGCATAAAATAAGACATTACCGGACATGCAAAGAAAACAACTTTGGTCAAAGAAAAAAGTGGCCAATGTACTAATATATTGGACCACTTTAAAAATGATCAAATTATGCTAAAGGAAACCAAGGAAAAGACAACATAGGTAAGAGTGAGAAGATGCATTAGAGAATCGATGAGCATTCCAAATGATGAACAATGTGATCTCCAACTTGAGAAATACGTGTTTACAATAGAATGGACAGGGTGGAAAGGATTAAGAAAACTGAATGCAGCTCATGAGGAAAACTTGCAAGAAGACACAGAGCAAACAAGGTAAATCAGAGTGTAAATATGTAGGCAAACCTAAGTTGTTCTAAAGACCTCCAGGGCTGCTCACCTCACTGAAGCCCCTTCCTGATGTGTGTTATATACTGAGAACTGGATAGTTTATTTTGTTTCTTGACTCCAAAACCCATCCATTGCTGTTGTAAACATTCTTTAGAGTTAGCCACACATTTAACATTTCCTCTGACTTAACAATCCTTCCATCTTGATGCCCATTTTTATCGAGTTCATCACTGAAACCCTTTAAATGGCAAATGAGCTCAGTTTTCTGAAGTGCCATCATTTGATCTTAGCATAAGGTTAAATATAGATCCAGATTCATAATGTTTTCTTTCCATATTTTGATGGTATTATTAAACTGATTTCTGCCTTCTTCTGAAGTCGGTGAAAAGCCAGCTTTCAATTTGTTTTCTTATCATCTAGTTTTCTCTCTAATTATTGTTTCTCTTGGTATTTTACACCTAAATTATACTGTTCAAATGTGTTATTAGGAAAGTTATATATACATATATACTTCACTGTCATATCTATTCTGGTCTTTCACCAAAAATCTGCTAATCTGATAGTACATTATTCCTTTAGACGTACAAAAATGCAAGATTTAAATAGCTATCCTCATATGTTTAAATCAAATACTGCCTAACTGATCAAGTCAGGAGCTGATGTTTTAATGCCTTCCCTCACCGCTTCCTGTTTTGATTTTACTATAATTTATCCAGAGTAGTTGGCTTTCTTGTCCATTGGATATATTTAATTTATTCTTGCTATTGTGAAATCACACTTACTGAAATTTTACATGTAAAATATCTTTGACTCCTGAGGTTAAATTAGGCTTCTCCAGAGAGGATTTTTTATTGTCTCACTTTTCACTTGGGCACATTTAACTAAAACATGGAATGACCTTAAAATAAAAGTTTGTCTTTGAAATGGCTTTAATCACACAGATACTTAAATTTGTTTCTAACATATAAGATCAATCTTTCTAAAAAAAAGTTTTAGCAACTCTAATGTAATTGTGCATGTGAGTGCATGTGCACACACACATAAGTAGGTGATATGCCTTTGTTCTTATTACTCGCCATTCATAATTAAAGATAAGACACAGCTAACCTGTCCGTCTGTTTCTCACTGTCTCCATCTCCTTGTCTCTGTCTGTCTGTCTCTCTCTCTCATGTTTTTTATTCAGTTCACCCTTTGTGCTGGCTCTCACATGCAGACTTAATATTAGGATCTCATATTAAACCTACTGGCATTGTCTGTGCCTCAGGCTTTATTTCTGGACAACCATAAAATCACAGAGTTAAATATTCAGGTCTAGTTTTTCAGTGATTATCAGATGTTCTAGGAAATATGTCATAATCAATTCTTAGAAGATGATTTTTTTCCTTATCGAAGACTGTCTTATTTTACATTGTATCTTAACATTTTATCAGACTTTCTGGGAATCCTGTATCAAAAGGGTTTCACTGGCCATTAAAACCACCATGTTGTCTTAAGATCCATTCTTGTTACTTTCAATGTCATGGTTATCAAGCTAGAATCTAACATGCAATTTAAAAAATCTATGGGAGGGAAAAAAAACACCCCACAACAACTTCTATTTCTGAGTTCTACACTCTTCCTTCACACAAACATACACTATAGTTTAAATGAGTACTTAATAATACACTGGTAAAGTTACTAGAGAACTTGGCAGACATTCTACTTTTAGAAACACTCCACAGAGATTTATATATCACATTTTACATAATGAAGACTGCTTTCCCACCACTTACTAAAACAAAGTAATAATAATGATAATAATAAGCTTCTTAAAAGGAGGACGGGGCTGCATCAGGAATGCTCAGTGAGCTGAGACAAGGAACAAGTTAAGGATGTTATAAGCCAGAGGATGCTGGTGGACGCACTTCAGATATAAGGTAAGGGGCTTACAATTTTGCCCCTCAAATTGGATCATGAATATGTTATCATTAAAAAAATTCTCAATTCTCTGCATTGTTGAGAAATGGCACAAAATCTAAACATCTGACTGAGCTGCCTAGCCTACTGCCTGGGGTCCCACCATGCAGAGTTGCATGTCTAGACAGGCTCAATTCTCTGTCCCCAGATTAATATAATTTTTTGCCCATCGTTTGCAATACTTTTTATTTTCCTATTGTTTGACATGAAATGACAAAGAAGCAAAACTCCATGCTTCCAAGCCTCGTTTCTATTTGGTTTCTGTTTCTGATTATGCCGCTTGCTCCAGAAAGTCTCATTAGTCCATTCATCAGCACATGGTAATCTGATTAGTGCTGACTGCATGTCTGAGGATGTGGCAAGATGCCTTCTTTGCAGAATTATCTCTTAGGCAGGACGCAAGCAGCATGGAGAATATTTCCTGTGCACTGAGAACAGCAGAAGCGACTGTCAGCTCTGAGTACAGGCTTTTCGAAGACTGATAGGTTTTGTATCAGTTTCTTGGAGGCCTGAGAACCAGGTAAAATGTCTTATAATTCATTCTGCATGAGACGTAATCTGAAGGATTCCTGTGAGTGCACTCATAGGGAGCGCTTCCATGAGAAATCAGTCTGGAGGATGAGAGCCACCTTCAAGAGGCCATCTTGGATTCTCTGCAGACAGTCCCCTCTGCCTCTGAAACAGTTAAAATGACGCCCGTCATCACCACGTGAAGAAGAAGAAAAATTGTTCATCTGAGTCCTACTCCGATTCCTCAGCCACAGAAGCATGTGACTTAATTAAATGCTATTATTTGGAATTAGTTCATTTCATTGTGATAAACAAATGGAATACTTGCTCAGAGGAACTGATGGTTTTTGTCAACAGTCAGAAAAGAAAAGTATCTTTAATATGCGACTTTCCCAGCAACTACATTGTCCAGAAGTGAATGAGAAATTGGACCTTTGGACAAAACCAGCTGCTGAGATGATCAGAATTTAAGTCAAGTAGAAGATGGTACCTTGAACGAAACGATGATTAATCACCTGTGTGGTTTTGTAAGCCAACACCTGTCACTCGGGAAATGAAGCTGCAGAATCTGGGATCCCAAGATGAAATCCATCTCTAGTGGTTGTGACTAGGGTCGGGTAATGCACACACTGGCAAAAGCAAGACAATGTAATGTCTTATGTAATCACCATCCTAATCATGTCTCCATGTTAACATGTGGACTCACAGAATCTCATTTAAGACATGTGTGACTTTTAAGTTAGACTGTTCCATGTAATAATGTCCATTGCTACTACTTTTCAGTTATTGGAACATGGCCAAGACAGAGGAATGCCTGTAATACGTCAGAAAACATTGGGTCACGGATTAAGTTATTGTTGCTCAAGTTATACAATCCACCCTTCCTTCCAGAGTCATCTCTGATGCTGGGAATTTACCAGTACAGGTCCCCTGTGCAGCCTGGTACTTAGAGCTGGTCGGGGCACTAGACAGAAGAGGGGGATACTAGCTACTTGGTTGGCTTATGGTTCCTTTAAGCAACACATTGAACAATGGCTTTTCAACCTGGCAGAGTAGTTAGCTCCTCCAGCCTCCTGAAAAGTGTCTTCCCAGAGACTCAGCACCATCAGAACACTCTCCCCTTCGCCCCTCCCTTCCCTCCCTCCCAGCCTTTCCTTAAATCCTTTCAGCCCTTCATTATCCATTTAACCAAATCCTTACGTCAGCTATCTGTTAAAATAACCAGCAAGCTTTCTGTCTTCCAGAATATATGTTACCTAAATGCCACGGGGAGCCGTGCTTACCAAGGTTTGCTAGCGGTCTGCCCCGTCGGAACTGAGATCCAGACTTCTGACCCCAGGCTACGGTAGGTGACCCTTCTCCTCTCTCTCTCTCCTCCCTGACAGCTAAATCGTACAAAGATGCTGTTGAAGCCTTATAGGGAACTGCAGGATGCAGCCTTGTCCCGGAATTTCTCTGTGGAGAAGACCTTTCCACTTGCCTCGGGAGCTGCTCGGTGCCTGGTGTGTGAGGGTCTACATGTGAAAACATGGCTCCGTGTGCAGCGGGCGGGGCCCCAGCAGCTGAAGGGGGTGACAAGAGGACATGTAAGATCAGTGGGCTACCATTTGATCCCTACCATTCAAACACGAAATGCTTGATTCTAGGTCCTACACAGTTGGAGACAAAATTTTAAAAAAAAATGCTTTTAACAAAGCCATGATGAGAATCTTAGTCAATGAAGTACTGAGATATATTCAGGTTTAATCTCCTCAACTTTCAGTGTGATAACTCATACTGATCAGAAGTAAATAAGTGAGTGGATGACGTTTTGAAGACATTAAGCTGCCAGAGAACACTAGTCTGCTATCTAAGAAGTCTGTTATCATTTAGCGAGACTTCTGCAGGAAGTGTATTACCAAAGATTCACAGCTCTGGGGGAGAGCATACACTGGAGAGCCATTCCTGAGATGCCTGGGAAAATAACAGATGAGAAAGAACCTTCCAGAAGTATAGACCTTCCCCCAAAAGCTTTTGCTTCTTACGAAGGCGATTCTTTGAAGGTCAATTGATTCCAGCTGATTGTGTGCTTCAGGTTTACTAAATACTAATCATCTACGATTTTCTACTATTAACTGAAAAGAGGGGAATAAAATTAAGTAAATGTTTGTGAATTTTTCTATTTCTCCCTTTGATTCAGATAGCTTTTGCTGTATGTATAATGAAGTTCTCTTACAAGGTATGAGAGGTTATACATTTGATATGAGCATTATCATCCTGGTATTAATATAACTTCTCTTTTGATCACTGAAGCATTCTTGCTTTGTTTTGGATAATAATCCTTGCCCTAAAGTCTTTGTCGAGTCTGCCTCCTTATTGTTCTAGTGGGCATTCCCTATCTTTTTCTATCTTTTGTTTTTAACTTGTTGTGTACACAGCATCGAACTCAATCTTGATTGATTTCACATAAATCTGAGGTCCTCTGCCTTTTGCTTGGAAGATTTGTTCCATTTTCACTATGAGATTACATGAAAATGTGAATTTATCGCTCCCATCTTAATATTATCTGCTCTTTGTTTCTCTTCCTCCTTAACTTCTTTTTCAATTTCTTAATGAAGACCTAGATGTTTATTAAAAAGTTCTCCAAGTAAGGTAAGATTCAGCCTTCCACTCGATACTATCATGAACATTCTCAGTTAACACCTTGTCCACTCATTTCATGTAAAACCATCAGTGCATCTATGTGGCACATGTCTCAGCTGCGGGGAGCCTGGTGCCATCCTCCTCCTCCTCATACTGTTCTGCTCTTGGCAACATCCTTTACGTCCACAAGTCCTGGTGTCCAGGTATTAACATCAGACATTGTCAAAGTGATTGGCTCATTTGATCCATTCTAGTATGAGAAAAAAACTGTCAAATGTCATGTTGACTCAAGTGATGCTGTACAGCCAGTTTAGTACTGCTGCTCTAGTTAAGAAAATGCTGTCAGCCGGCCTGGTTTAGAACCCCAAGGCTTGCTCCTCCGCCTTCACCTTCCCTGGGACGAGTTCGTTTTTTTTTTTTTGTGCCTTCGGCGACCACTCACTTTTTGATTGTTTCCAAAATTATAAAAGTTGGCCCCCGATTTTGCTCCTGAGCTTTCTCCAAAATCTCTCTTCTGTTAGGTGAAGGTAGGTACTGAAAACTCGTATTCGAATAAGAACTAATGATCTTTTCCTCAACCCTGTTCATCAGGTCCCTTATTCCAACGGATGGACTGACCATGCAGCCAGCCTCCCCAGACAGATGGTTCTCACAGTTTCCAGTTTCCTGTCTGTGTCACTCAACCGGGGTCTCATCTTACTGACTCGCCTCCTCAGGATGATTCCCCTTCACTTGAGTGCACTGGTCCTTTCACATCCTCTGCCATCGGGCAGGCCTCTCTCTCTCATCCCTGTCCCCTAGATCACATCGTAATGTGCACCTGCTCCCCACTGTCTTGCCTCCACCACATCAGCACTAGCCTCACCCTGGACCGAGACAGAAAAACGCACATTCTCAGGCACTACGCAGCTACACTGGATCACTAACGCTGTGGGTGCGATCCAGCAACCAGCGGTGATTCTGACGCACGCTCAAACGCGAGACCACTGCTGCACACGGGGGCGACTTCAGATACCTCCTCCCACCAGCAGGTCATCCTCAGTGCCAACATTTCTCTTCCCACTCAGTCTGCTGAAGAAGGGTCTCAATATTCAGCAGAAGAGCTAGAATATTCTCTTAACATTTAATGATTGTCTCTATGTTTCAAGTAAACTCAATTTTATCTTTGGCTATTTATTCTTGTTTTTGCTTTTTTTCAAACACTTGCAGCTAAATGAACATGCACACGTACCCTGACGCCGAGCTTTACAACACATGGTCTACACCAGTGGTGAGTCAGTACCCCATGGCCTACAGACCAAAGCAAGCCCAGCCCCTCTTCTGGTGAGTAAAATATTATTACAGCACAGTCTGGCACATTCACGTATGTAATGTCTATGACTGCTTCTGTATGACAAAACTGAGCAGTTCAACAAAGATTATATGACCTGCAGAGCTTAACATTTTTACTCTCTGGCCTTTTAGCTAAAACACTTGTCAACCCATGATTTCCACTCTCACCATATACTCATTGAACATGTATTTGCTATACATATGCCACTAATCAGGCATTGTTTCAGGCACTGAGGACAGAGAACCAAAGATGAACCAAAGAATCAGACCTCTAGCATCATGGATATATATTTGCATGGGAGGGGGTGGTGGCTGACAAAAATATAAGCATCAAAGTAATGATTTCAGGAAGTGGCCTGTGAATTCAAGGAAACGAAGTTGATGTGACACAGAAAGGGACTGTCAGGAGGCAGCCCATTCCGTTTGGTATCAGGAGAGCCTTGTTGAGAAGACAGCATTGATCAGACTGCAAGAAAATGATGAAGTGATGAAAAGGAACAAGATTTGCAAAGATCTTGGGGAAGGACCTTGATTTGTCCTAATAATGCACTGAAGGCGGCCAGTATGACTGGGACAAAGGGCGTACTGGGGGATATGAGGCCCTGGTAAAAGTGAGACTTCTGATCAATGACACATTCTTCCATGTCCACTGCATCTCAGGGAGCAATATCAATGAATGATGCTTACTCTTCTCTTGTGTGATAATGATTTATGGTGGCTTCAGTGTAAACATAAATAAATGATCCTTACGTCAGCAGTGAGGGAACGAAGACTTTCTGTTTAAAACGAAAAAAACAGGATTAAGATTTATCTTTGCTTTACACAGGAGGGTGAAATCGCTCCTGAGATGGCCGTTGGCAGCGGGAGAGTTAAACCATTTCTTCTCTCCAATCTAGCAAACACGACTCTGTCAAAACCAGAACACAACTCAAAGCCTACAAGTAACCAAACACAAGCTGATGACGGGAACAGGAGTGAGAAATGAATTCTAAAATCAGGTATAAATTTCCTGTACAGTTTTTATGGAGAAAGGTATCAGGTGTAAAGGCATAATGGGGAGGTTCTGGGTTGAGAAAAAAATGCATTGATGAAACACTGACAATTTCCATTAAGAATCAGTAATTTAGGCATTCCCTTTGGCAGCATATACACTAAAATTGAAACGACACAGAGGTGAGCAGGGCTCCCGTACAAGGGTAATATGCAGACTCAGGAAGTATTACGTATTTTTAAAAATGTACAAAGGATTTGAGTAAACATTTCTCCAAAGGTGATAAATGGCCAATAAGCATATCAAAAGATGCTCAATATGACTACTCATTAGAGAAATGGAAACTAAAATTATAATGAGAGAGTACCATATGCCTTTTAGGATAGCTACTATTAAAAAAATTAAAGAGAAAGTGTTGGTGAGGACATAGGGAAATTGGATCTCTTGTCATTACTGGTGGTAATAATAAAAAAAAAAACAAAAAACTACAACTGCTATGGAAAACACGATGAATGTTCCTCAAGATATTATAAACAGAGCTACCATATAATCAGGCACTGCCAACTCTGGGTATACATAGAAAAGCACTGAAAGCAGGATCTCAAAAAAAATTTTTTTTTCAAATTGAGGTTCAGAACAGCACAATTCATAACAGCCAAGAGGTTGAAGCAATCTAACTGTCCATCAAAAGATGAATGGATAAAACATGGTACATACATAAAAATGGTATATCACACCATTACATAATAGGGAGGTAGTTATGATTACATAATTAAGAAAGAAAAGGAATTATGACACATGGATGAATCTCGAGGATCTTAACGCTAAATGAAGTAAGTTAGCTTCAGAAAGTCAAAAGGTGTCTGATCCCACATCGGCCGGTGGTTGCCAATAGAGAGGAGGAGAAGGTGAGAGGGGGAGGGTACACAATTATTGTTTAATGGGAATATTAAAGGCCTTCAAGTTTACACTCTAAAAGGAGTTATGAGGATAGATTACAGTGTTGATTGCTAACATGTGAATATACTTAATGCTACTGAACTAAACTTAGAAACGATGAACATGGCAAATTGTGTGCCACATCTCTTTTACACTACAAAATAACAGCATCAATAACTTGCACAGAGGAACAGATCCAAACACTTTGGGACTTTGTGGATGGGGAGAAGATTACATGAAAAATGTCGTGCAGATTTAAAGGGTTTCTGTCTCCTCACGTGGGGTAAAGAGAGAAAGAACAGAGGAAATCTGCCCTCTGCAACTGCTCTTTTTGGAAAGACTAATGAAAAGAATGCCTTCCCTGACTGCTTAACAAAAGGTAAGGTGAAATATTCAGACACAGATTCTTGATTTCCCCTTTTCAAGAGTCGGGGATCCTGCAGCTTCAAATCAGCAAGAAGTGGCAACAGGGCCATTTCAGATTCAACTCAGAGCTTGCAAGTGAGTTTACTTACATTCCCACTTGATACAGCATCATCGTTATCACTTGAAAGAGAAAGTGAGAGTCAGGGCTGAGAAAATATCAGTAGTAGGAACTGCCAGTGGAAAACAATCAACAACTGCCTGTTCCTGTCAGGGTCTAAAACTTGAGTCCTTGGGACTTGAGAACTCTACTTCTTTTCTAGAACTTCCATTAGAACCAGTCTTCTCTGTGAATCTCTGTGCTCTGGAAATGCAGAGGACAAAAGACTCTGGGAAGTCAGCTATTCAGAACTCACTTAAACCACCTCATGTCCACATGACCCACCCAGAGAGCTAACTCTCTTCCTCAGCATTGGTTATAGTCAAACTGCACAAACGTCTCTGGCGCAGTAACCCAAGCCCTGCTTTCCTCGTCTGTAAAGTGATTCCGTCTACTTCACAGGGCTGTCGCGCCCGTTAAGTGAAAGCGCTTTAAAGAATAAGACACTACGCGAATGTTGGGTATAACTGTCATTGAAGTCCCCATAAATCAAGGAGAAAAAACCTAACCAATAATCAGAAAACATGAAGAATGTTTTTTTTTTATTCTACAAGTAGGGACTTTCAACGATCCTCTCTTGAAATAAAACATTCAAAGATTAAAATAGGAGAATATTCCTCCAGTAATTTATGTGGAGAAGATAGGGAAACAGAGCTTTTTTTGCTACAGACTTTTCAGCATTCTTCCTAGCTTATGAGGGATTTTTTTCCTCCTTATTTTATACATGCCAAATTCTAATTCAGAATCATGGAATTTTATGAGTCTATATGTGCATTATCTGTAACACAACGCAGACCTCGATTCTGAGAGATTCAGTGATGTCTGAATGCTGGGAGAACACTGTTCAACATGAATATAATTTCTGTAGATGATTTTCATCAAGTTCTCAAAAATGTTTTGCCTCATTCTTGTATCTGTTAAAATGTGAAACAATTCATATCTGTCTGAAGCTTGGATTCTCCATAAACAGTTCCTGAGACATGAAGTTGGGTGCAGTTAGTTGGGAGGTAGTTGTAGAAAACAGAGTAAGACAGGATAATGAAGCAGTAAAGGGAAGAAGGCAATGGATGGTGACCCTCTGAGCTGGCTTCTTTAGAGGACCACTAAGTTCAATACCCCTGAGGATTGTCCAAGGACTCCCTCAGGAAGCATCTCAAAATGTTCTCTTCAAATGTAGAAAAGCTGAGGTATTTATACACTGATTCCCGCCCCTCATTGGCTATGGATCACTCCCAAGCTGCATCTGCAAGCTGACTGAGAGGCTTTCTAAGGACAGTCTGAAAGGGAACTAAGCAGGGGGCCATCAGGGCAAGCATTTGTGGGGAAGTGTTAGCAGAGTTCACCGAAAACAAGCGGGTAAACTGAATGCACTATGGGTACTGAAAATGGTTCCTACTTTCTTGGCTGCTGTGAGGAACAACTAAATGGTTAAGCAAGCACTTACAACAGTGTTTGGCGCACTGTCAAACCATAAATGGCAGCTGGAGCTTTTACTAGATTAAGAGATTAGTTTATAGACATTACTAACTGGTAAGGATTTTGCTCTTCCCCCGATGTATACTCTTCTTCCCTATTGCTAAGTAATTCTTTCCATTCTTCTCCTGTATATGTCTCTGTATGAACATAACTCTTTCCTTCCCAGGAGCAGTTTCTACATTTTATTATCTCATCTATGCTGTCGGATTCAAATGGCAACCCATTTGGAAAACAAGATCATGTGCTTCATTAAATTTTGCATAATTGTGAGGACCTAGAACAATTTCCTGTAGAGGAAGATGTTTAATAAATATTATGCATTTCAACATAGTTATAAAGTGAATGCCTTTCAATTGCCCTCACCACTGAGTTTTACCAGTGTGAAAACACAGGGATTTTCAGTTCAATGAAAATTCAAATTCATAGCTCCCATTAGCATTGCCGACAATTTCTGGCCTAGTTTCCCTGGATATTAATGGAAGTTCAGATCATTTAATGAGCTTAATTCAGGAAGAATGTCGGTATTCACATAAACTGCTGCCCCTCGGTTAGCCTAGGGCTAGAGAGAGAACAGACGGCGTTACAAACTGGTGGGAGAACTTCAAAGATACTTCCCTCCTGGAAAAGTCATTTTCTACACATAAACAACAAATGCATAGTCATTTTTGGTGTATTTCAATGCCAAGTGAACTTCTTGGACATGTAGTTCTCTTGGCATCCCTTTCCCGCAATGATAAATCCATCTAATTAACTTTTCTGCTTCCTCCTTATTTCACTGGCTTTTAAGCTTTTGGACCGCAGGTCCCAATCTTCAGGAAGATCTTCTCCTGCCTCTGGCAAGTGGGAGGCTCCAGTTCTTGAATGCAGCCCAAGAAAGAATTCAATGAGGCCTAACCACCAGGGCTCAAGGAAAGTTTGTTAAAGGGAAGGCACAGAGGCCGGGAGGGGTCCCTGTGGGCAGTGAAGCTGCACTGTGTAGGCCGGGGTAAGGTCTTACGTAACATGAGTGGAATCTTCCAGGCATGTAACCCATAATCGTTGCTTTTCTTCACTTTCTGCTTAAGGGGTGCCAGCCTCCATCCCATAAGAGTTGTTTTCTTTTCTACTCTCTGCTTAGTTCCCACAATTTTCTTTACATGCGTACCATTCGGGGTTTACTAGCATGTTCTGTCTTTCCATCCTCCCGCCTATGCGTGCTTAATGTTTCCTCGCTCTGTTAGCTGACCCTCATCATGCCCAGTTTCCGCGCTGAACTTCAGACACAGGTGTCAGAATATGTTCTGACAGTCTCCGTGCTGATGGCGCAGCAGATTCTCTTTTAATAGGCCCTCCTTTCTTTGCATGTACTTTTGCAAGGCGACATTAATGGTTCCCATCAGTAGGTTGAATCTTCTCTCTCTCACTGAATCTGGGATGAACTTGCAACTTTATCTGACCAGCTGCACGAAGGGCCAGGCAGGGGCACTGCAGAAAAAGCAAGCCGAAGTGCACTATGCAACTCAACCACCTAAAGCAGCTAAGGTGCAGACCGTGTACAGCACAAAGACCTGGGTTCGTGACCAGGGAGTGGGGGAAACCAAAATAACAACAAACTGCAAACCCAGATTTCAAACGACTATTCCCTCTCTTGCTTCCCTGAAATTTCCACATGGAAAAAAAGCAGCAGCCCACCCTAGCCTATGGGAGGATTAGAAAACGACCCATCCCATCTGCAGTACCCAGCTCAGCCTGCCCGCAGTGAGTCCACAGCCTACTGGCCAAGAGTGACCTGAGGTGAGGCCAGCAGGACGCGTCCGTCGAACTCGATCCCAATTGCTGACACACAGATTCATAACCAAACACGCCACTAAGTTTGTAGTGGTTTGTACAGAGTAGCAGGTATCTGACACAGATGTTGAAAAGAGATTGCTAATTTAACATATACAAAAATTAAACCTTGGTTTCATCCCTAAACCTCGTACTTCCGTTTCCCCATTAGAAGTAACTGGTCATTTCGATTTTCTAATCCTTCAAATCGAAAATGTTGGAGTCACCTCCACCCTTGCAACTTTCCCTTCCCTCATGTCTGAACCACCACCAACTCTGTAGCTCTTCTTCACACGTCTCTGTCAGCCCCATTTCTCATGTCCTGCTTCCAGGCTTCGGGATCTCCCAGGCAGATGTCAGCGGCTAATCCTAAAGAGCTTCTGGGCCTCTGCCTCGTTCCCCTTACAGCCATTCTCATAGCAATGAGAACCATCTTTTAAATCATGAATGATATCACATCCTTTCACTGATCAAAAATCCTTCCATGAAAACAGGTTCCTCAAAAAGTTAAATAATCAATTACTACTGACCTGGGACTTTTGGTCCAAGGAACATACCAGAAATAATTGAAAATAGGTGTTCCAACAAAATTGTCATGAAAGTTTACTGTACTAATACTTATAACAGCCAAAAGGCAGGAACAACGCAAACGTCCATCAACAGGAATTGAGAAACCAGTTGTGGTCAGTCTAACCACACCATGGAGTGGTTTTCGATAATGAGAAGAAATAAGATGTTGACAGCTGAGAGCACAGCGACCAGGTGAAAGAAGCCGATCACAAAGACAGATCATCGCTGTAGTCGGACTCCATTTACGTGGACTGTCCCAATGGGGAATCCCACAGACTCTGCGGGTGGAGGAAAAGGGAAGTGGCTGTCTCACGCTTTCAGGGTTTTAGCCTGGCGTGACAAAGATGTTTGGAATTAGATGGAGATGCCAGTTGCACATAACTGATGCACCAAATGCCACTGTAAAATGGTTAATTTTAGGTTAACTGAGTTCCACCTCAATAAAAAGAAATGCTTCAATGGGTTTTCATGGTACTCAGAGTAACAATCAAAGCCCTCAAAAGATCCACGTATTTTATGTGGACTGGCCTCCACTTCTGTCCTCCTCTTCCTCTCTCTTCTACTGCCACATAGTCTCCAGGTTTTTGTCTGACTTCCCTTGTACCCTCTTAAGATTCACACACTCTTGATTCTTCTGTCTGGATTACATTTTCCTTAGATACTAACATTAAAACTTCCTACTCTACTTTCAGTTATTCAGAGAGTATGACATATCTTTACTTTAATCTCGTTTTCCCTTGATTTTTGGATCTCCAGAAGAGAGAGCAGAGACAGACATAATGTCAAAATGGTGATAACACCTAGTTCCATCTGGATCATTTTTCCTGATCCTAAATAGATGCATAATGATCTAAGCTGCCAAAACCTCTTGAGAAAAATATGAAACCTTCAAAGACAAACATTCAAACGGAAGGTAGAATTCACAAAGGAAGGATGATTTTCTCACATCTGCTAATTATTTTCAGGTGCCTGGGATATGTGTGTGTGTGGTGATGGGAAGAGAACTGAGAAATACTGCGTGGAGCATTTTCATTTTGTCTTATTCCATCTATTCTTCGAGAAAGGCTATAAATATTCTGAGTCCTGATTCAATTGCACTGCCAGGCATTATGGCATTATTAAAATTTTCTTGATCCCCATAAGATTTGGTTTTCT
This sequence comes from Solenodon paradoxus, assembly GCA_004363575.1. NCBI lineage: Eukaryota > Metazoa > Chordata > Mammalia > Eulipotyphla > Solenodontidae > Solenodon > Solenodon paradoxus. The sequence continues at coordinate 230,374 of RJWH01001600.1, read as the reverse complement.
ACATAGTATTCTAAATCTCAGAAGAACTACTCAAAATAAGCATGGTCCCCAGTGGAGGTAGCATAAGTTGTTTCTCTTAAAATAAGCCAAAAACAAGTGAAGATTCCATATCTGCAACACAGATCATAGTCAGAGGGCTTTTATTGAAATATATCTTAGGAAAAAAAAAGAGCAGGAAATTGGTGCTACTTGGAATAGAGAATCTCATCAATTTTTTATACAGTGATGGTTCAAATCTATCTCCTGCTACAGATCTCAACACCAAAATATTTCACATGAATCTTTCACAGACTCCATTTGTGCTCTTCTATCATTTTGTCTTTGATAAAGACACTAAATATATTCCTGAATTAATGCACATTTCTTGGGATAAAAAGCCTGCTGCTTTCACACCCTTGGTAACTATGAAAGCACTATCAGTAAGTCATGTATGGGCATGGAGTGAGGCCACCTCCAGCTCGGGGAGAACGACGAGCACATCAACATGGAGTTATAAGAAACCCCTGGTATCTTCATGGGTCCTCTTTCAGTCTAGAAACCATCTTCCACCTTCAAGACAGTTTATTCTGTTTGACGAGATACTCGGAAACTCAACTGTAATGTAAAGTAAGATTGACTTTTTGCCTGTGTCCTATATCTCCTTGACTTTTAACAATGTCTTGACTAAAATAAAGCATTTTAACTCCTGATGTGGCTCTTGGTGTGTGGTGCCTATGTAATACCTTGTATATCAACAGAGTTCTACTTTAACCCTAGGCCTGTCGCTGATCTGAATGCTGATCATCAAACTGCCAAAGAGATCGTCCCACAGAGAGAACAGAAACTAATTTCCCTATTCACTTGCAATCACTGGTTTTGGATATGCATATGCAGGTTAATTTTTCATGAAAAGACCACATTGAGTCTAGTTTGTCAATTTATTCATTTGCTTTAAGATTTTTAAAAGAAAAAGTGTTCATCAAGCTTGTACACATATGTGCTCTCTATACAACCAGCAGTTGTCTGTTTATTTTTTAATGTATTAGATCATTACTGGCTTTCAAAATATAAGAAAAGCAACAGATAAATGACTGGAGCAGTCATTCAACAAATATTTGAATTGAGAAAGGGGCAATCACTTTTGACAAAATTAGGCAGTTAATAAATACATGATGAACGAATGAATGAATGCAGAATACTAGAACATTATATAAGTATATTTTGCTTGATCAAAGATTGAGATGTCTTCATTCTTTTCATAAATAATAACTTTCTCTGTGGCATTACTTCAAAGCCAGCACTAACATCTATGTATCCATCAATTCATTCATATATCCATTTGTTCTTTCACTTATATACTTACTCAACTTATTTAGTCATTCAACAAATATTTACTGTACCCCAATGGTGCCAAGCATTATTCCAAGTGTTGGAAATCAAGGAGCATGGAAAAATCGAAGTATAACATGACGCGTACTAAAATGAGGCAAAGTACAAATTGTATGTGATCTCATAGTGGAGGTACCTAACTTCACTTGGGGAATCATGTCAAGCTGTCAGGAGCAAGTAGTATCTTAGCTGTAATTCACAAAGTGAGTAGGAGTTAGCCAAGTGAGTAAAAGTATTGGATAGGAAAAGACAGTTCAGACATAAGAAAATCAGCAACATAAAATTTGACAGATTTGAGAATTGGTAGTAATTTACTTTGACTATAGTACAAAACCAATACCATGAAGGCTCAGTGTTCAAAGTGAACTTATTTGGAAGCTAAACTAGGGATCTTAGGCTTTTCTTTGTCCTCCAAAACAAACTATTTTAAGTGTAGACTTCATACAGAAGTCTTGGGATTCTGGAAAAAGAAGACTATTACTTACTAACAATCAGGATTCCATCTCTTTACTATTATTGATCTCACGGAATATCTGATTTTGTAATTTGTAGACCCTTATGCCTGGATAGGCCTTCCTAAGCAGATCATTCCCCATTGACTGCCTTGGTCTACCCACTTAGACTAAGTGTAAGGTGCTAAGAAATCCAGAATGTCTCCTTTGTAGTTTGAAAATTTGGCTCATGTCAAATGTCCAGGGTTCTTTTAAGACAGGGGAGATGCACAGCTTAAGAAGGTGTACAGGGTAAAAGCAATATTTCATGTAATGCAAAGACACAGAGAAGGGGTTACAAAATTTCTAGTTAAGGAGCAGAAGCCTCAAGGCTAGGCTGATCATATACACTGTTTTACACAGGACAGTACAATTTTTTCATATTTTCCAACTTAATTAATATAAATGTCAACTTTGTCTCATTTCCAACACACTGGGCCATCTTTAACGCAGAGCAAAATGCACAGTTGAGTTGTCTCGGGCCCAGTCTGTGGAGGGGCCCCAAAAGCAGCGGACCCCTTTGCCCCATGTTAAAGACAGCCTGTTCCAGGGCTGACTGTGGCGGGTCTCGGCCACGACTGCTGTTCCTGCCCCTGTGAAGAAACAGGAGTCTCAGGAAGAGGACTTGCCCGACACGGGACACCTATTTCTTCAAAGGGAGCAAAACACTGAAGCATGATAGAGCTGTAAGCACCTATTACATGGGTTATTTCTGGCACCGTGGTATGTTCCTGGGTATTTCGAGCACTGGGATGGTTAAAGCAACATGTATTTTAAGCAGGACTTAAGAGAGTGTCAAATTTGGTTTTCACCCAATGAGAAAAAATTCCTTGCACAGATCTGTGCATTTGTTGACCTCCCTCCAGGTCACAGTCATTACTTGGCATCACATAGTACTTACTTGTTGCTGGCCTGGCTCTGCCTCCTCCGCTTTCCTTTATCACCAGCACATAACCCCAACCCATTTTTGCCATCCCAAGGTCTCATTTTTGTTTCAAGGAAATATGGTCAGCCTATTCAAGGGCATAGAAAGTATTTCAGAGTTAGAGAAGGTATCAAAGGTTTTGGGTGGGGCAGAGGATCTAGAATGCTTTAGGTTGATGGTGTGGTGAAGGACTGAAGCTTATGCTCGCTGCTGCAGGGCATGATGGGCATAGAGATGGACATCTGAGTGGAGTGGACTCAACTGTCTCTGTAAGTAAAACCAGTCTAGAGTGTGGGACTTACATCCCTCCAAATGTGAGATCTGACTCTCGGAGAACATAGAAGTTGCTCTTCCCTGGATTGAATTATTCAGTCTCATTATTGCAGATTGAGAAGAAGCTTTGGGAGAATGGTGGCATCTTGAAGCTTCCTATTGTTTTTATGTGGGTTTGTCAATGAACACATCCTACAGTCCCAAAACAGCCCTTTGCTTTCAGACACCCTTGCAAACATAGCTCTTTCAGGTGATTTGCTCACAAACTTCAACCTCCATTCGGAGTCACCTCAAATAACATTTGCAGATGAATTATATCCACAACAATCTCTGTCTCTGCCTGAGGCTCTTATACTGCTAGGCAGGGTCATCATCCCACCCTTTTTCCACGGACTTTTTCAATTCCACCTTCTGTAGGAAGTGCTGCCAAGTCTATTCTATGCTACCATAGTGCCTTGTGTAACATATTCCTTGTGGCAACACTGTCACCTACATGCATGTTTATTCCTGATAAACAATTTCTGCAACTTTATTCTTTTGCCTTTTAATCAGAGCTCGCCTGTGGGCCACGCCCCGAAGGGAGAGCTCAAGAGCCAGGTGGTGGTGAAGGCACCGCCGGGATGTTAGTGGTAACTGTGGGGTGATGTGCACATGCACTGAAGTGCAAAGTGACTATCCTGAAAAGCATATAATTCAGACAATAATAATAATAAATCAATAAAAATATGACAAGCTATATTTTATCCTATCTCAGTAATCCCTTTGATTCCACATTTAGGAAAGCATATTAGCCTCATGGGAGAAAAATAGATTATTATTAAACAGAAAAACTTGAATGTACTTTCTTTTATACAGTAAGTCATTAGCAAACTATAGAGCTTTGATAGATAATGAGATGCCCTTGTGAAACGAGTCATCATGTGGCAGATTCACCAGCAGGAGAATGAGGAGGTAGATGTTCAGAGTCATTTACTTTTGTGTTTCATGTGCCTATGGCTGGACGTGCTGCCTGGTACGCTGCCCGAGCTCAGCACATGTATACGGTGTGCTTCTAGGAATGAAATTAATTCAGGATTTGGTTCATTAACATTATATTCTCATTTGAAGTTATCCTCGGGAAGACGCTGAACTTCCAAGGAAACCTAATAAGCATATTATTCTGAGTCATAAGCAAATATTCTGAGTAATTAGACATCGGATACGAACCCCCAAACCTTGAATTAAGAAACTGAAATTGAAGGAATATTGCTTTTCAACATTAACTTGATTTAAGGTATACAGTCCAAGGCCATGTGAGAAGAATTGGTCTATAAGGAGGGACACCTGGTTGGGGCTTCCTGACCTCACAAAACCTGGGCACCCCATTCTGGATTGTTATGACGACCTGTAATACCAGAGTCATTGCTGAGTTTCCTTTACTTTTTTATGTCTATGTTTCTGGGGGTTTTTATTATTTTTATTGAGGTATAGTTGACAAATGACACTTTAATATTTTCAGTTGTACAGCATAATGAGTCAACATTTGTATAAACTGGGAAATACTCACCATCATAAGTCTAAGTAAAATTAGCCCCAGAGAGAGTTACAATTTTATGTTTAAGAATTTAAAAATCAATCTGGTGTGCCCTGGTAGAGCTACGGCTAGGTCAATCGCCTCCCAAGGATTGGGATTGAGTCCTAGTCTCAGGGGGAATAATCAGTGGGAACAACTCTATGAAATGCTAAGCTTTGCAGGCGGTATGCAGACTTGCTATGTGAGCGTAAAAGGGGAAAAACTCCCGTCTCTCTTGTTGAATTTCATTCAGGGGAAACATAGCTGTTCAGCACAGAAGCTGCGACTTTCCTACCAGGGGAATTACAAGCACAGACTATGTTTACAGAACTGCTAAAAGAGCCTGGAGTCCAGGGCTGGTCGCCATCGGCCACAGTGAGATCGCGACCACTGGACCCATCAGCCATAGACCTCTCAGCAGAGAGAAGTGTCTTCATCAGTAGAATCCCTTTGGGCTTCAAGTGAAATCACCGACTGACAAAATCCCATTTCAGCTCCTTTGTACTGAGGGCAATGTCAGAACAAGGAAAGCACAGATGTCACAGAGAACGAGAGGCACAGGGTATTCTTCACAAGGAGTCAGCCTCGGTGTGGAGCAGCTGGTGGGACGACAGCTAGGGTCTGGGAGTCAGTTACCTGGGTTCCATGTTCCTGTCCTCTCCTCCTGGGGATGCCAGATAACACTGCCTGCCCTAGAGGGGTGATGGGCGCGGTCCTGATGATGGACGGGGAGAGCTCTCATCACCGCTGAGACGTACTGGTGATATAACAAGGAAAATCTATGGCGTATACTCTGATGGGGTGGCAACTTCCATCAACAACAGACTTAAGAGACTTAAGAGACTTTAACGAGGCAGTCAGAATTCCCCTCTATCCCATGAGTGACATGGGACAGACAGCACAGTCTCACCAAGCCACTGTATCAGTAAGACATGGCCGTCACATCGAGTTTCCCCACTGACCAGCAAGGGTTTATTATATGCCCAGAAGTCATTCCCCTGATGTTAGATCATCACTCCTTGCTCTGAACCTCTGTGCCATTTCCATGTGCGGGATTTTATTCTTTTTATCAATCAGTCTGTATTTGCACCACTCAGTCAAAAGTTGTTTTATTCACCAATTCCTCTCCTAGTCACACAACTTTTTGATTTGTATTGTACTAAATTTCCTCAACAAGCCTCGATCCCAGCTGACTACGGTTCTCAGGGTTACCTGACTCGTGAGCATCTTCTCACTTATCTGCCAGCGCTTTGCCATCCATGTCTGCTTTTTCTTTGCCAGGATATACCTTTGAATCTACAGCTCTTAGGATGAAGTGTTTCTCATGTTGCATATTGATTAGGTGAGAAAAGACACCAAGTATCTTTCCAGCATTGATTTTACAGTTGCTGACGGCAATGGAGCAAAGCAGGGCTGCTAGTGAGTGTGCTTTCATTCATCTGAACTCCAAGACGCTGCAAGTTCTCCTGGGAAAGCCCTTGAGCTCTCGAGAACTTTAGCCCTCCTTGATTTAACAAAAGTGTTCACTTAGGAATTTATGGTCCTATTTTGATCTTTTTTGCCTCTTCATGATTATTGTAAGCATTCCCTCATGTTGAGAGACTAATGTAGAAGAATTAAACTGGTGATGACAAATGCAATCTGCTAAATAAAGAAGCTGATTTACATTAAGGTGTACTCTAACTCTATATAATATTAAGATGCAACGCTCCTTCAGTAAAAGTAATTGAAAAGATAAAACCTTCAAAAATGAAATGAGTTGCTTTTATACAAAAATAAAAAATCTAAAAATTCACTGAATATTTAGCTAGTTATAATGTCTTTAAAGAAAACTGAATCATACTAGCCCATGCTAAGCCCCAAAATCACTTAAATAACTTGCCAATGTATTTTCATCACTCACTATGATCCTTAACCTATTTCCAAAACCATGATGAAATCACATTTCGTTGAGTCACTCTCATTCATTTTTCATGCACGACTGGGTGACTCAGCAAATCAGAAGTGATACTAATGTTCAAATGTTTGACTTGTGCCATTTTCCTTTCAATTACTTTTGTGTCTGTGTGAGGGCAAAGCTTTGAACTCATATGGCTTGCTTCTTTGTGTGAGTCTACCAGATTCTCAAGCTTTATATTTTTCAGGGGTATTATATGCCACACTTTGATATTTCACGTTCCTGGTTAGAAGTTTCCAGTAACTTTCAAAAATAGGTTTTATTTTTTCCTGTGTTCCCCTATATTACAATATTTTCTAATTCTTATGAATAAATATGCATGGATTAGTAATAGACGCCACTCAATCTCCTACGTAATTCAGAATGGCATGATTCTTCCAACGACTGCCAAGGAAGGAATTCCCTCCTCTTCATGTTGGCCAGAGCAATTTTTGCAATGTCTTCATTACTCCCTAATTGTCTATATTTCTTTGCTTCATTTCTCTTGTTAAAGGAAGATTTAAAAAATGAGTTCAATAACTCAGCCGTTTCAGAGTCATCATTAATTTCACACCCTTACTCATTCATTAGTGGACTGTTTTCTTGTGGCTTTCTTTTCCCTCTGAGATTTTCTTTTTTCAATTCTTCTCATTTATTTTAACTCTTTTATCACTCTTCATCATGGGCATCACGGTGTCTTCCTTAGCACCAGGAATAAAAGTTCAGTGGAAAATGTATTAAGTTCCAAAAGTTCCCCCTCATCTTGGAAATAAATGCATTTTTATCTTTTGCTCTGCAAAGTTGCATTATGACTGACAATATCTTAGGTCTTCTCATTCAGAAGAAATGTATAGCTAATTTCCTTCAAAAAATGTTACAAAAAGTAAGTGTCTTCTAAAGGAAGGCAGTATAAATATCTTTGAACTGCAATAAAAAAGGACTGCATCTAAATGTCTACAAAAGAATATCTATAAAAGGGTTTTCATTTCCTCATGCATTCAAATTTTGTACCTCAACATCCTCCCACTTCCAACAGTGTGAACTTAGTCTCATATTAGAAGACCATCCTTCTCCAAAATTCAATCACTACCATGATGACTTTTCTTATTCCTGTGACATGTATAGTTTCATGAGACTGTTTTTGTAATAAATGGAAATATAAAAATTAAAGTATGCTCTTATAGTCTTATTGCTCGAATACAACTCAGGTATTCCACTAAATGATCTGTTGGTTTGTTTTTTTAATTTTCTGAACATATATTCTATTAAGTGGTCTGATATTCCCCGTGGGACATAAGTAGATTTTTGCAAGCAGGTTCTGTTTAGTATTTTTCATTCTTTTAAAATGTCATTTTCTTCCATTTCCTACCCTCATTCAACTTAAAGTGGTTGTTTCTATGTTAATACCTAGTGTAATAATATGGAAAAGAAATTAACCTGAAATCAGCCTGACCTGGACTTGTAGCCAAATTATTCCAGTTCTAGAAATAAGTTACAGTGCAGTTTTCATAAACTTTTTCCATAAACTTTTGAATCTCAGGGCACCTATAATATGGGAATTATTAGTACATAATCATAAAAGTTACTGTGAAGCTTAAGCAAAATAATCAGGCAATACATTTAGAAGACAATTACATTTAGCAAGTATTCAAAAATATTATTCATTTTTCATTCTTTTATGGTGATTGTTATTTTGTCTAGTGATTTTGCACATTCCATACCCTTTAATATATTTTCTTAGAGATAACTGAATATTGAAATAATAACGGGGGGGAGCACAGAGGAAATGTGATTTACCTTTATCATTATTCTGTCATTCACTGGCAGGTCACTGAAACGTAAAGCTCTAAAATATCTTAGAAACAGTTTAGTACAAATCTTATTTTCTAGATGAAGAAAATTCCTAGAACTGCCAAACTCAACCAGTCTGTCATATCCAACTTCCTACTGATATCTTTTTAAAGAGCAATATTTTATAATTTCTTTTGTTCACAATGTTATATTCATTTTAAGATACTGAATTACATCTCTATATTTCACACCACACCCACCACCATAGCTCCGGAGTCCTTTATCGCCACCCTTCTCCCCGGCAAACACAGTCCTGTGTGCTCTGTTTTGGATGGGATTTGTGTACTCATTTGTTTCATTTCATTATATTTCACCTATGAGTGAATCTACCCTGTATTTCTCTATTTCTTTCTAACATGAGCCCCTTCAGTTCCATCCAGATGGTTGCAAAGAACACAATTTCATTTTTTTTTAACTGTGTCATAGAATTCTATTGAATATCTAGACCCCAGCTTCTATTTATTAATTCAAGTGGAGGGTTGACGTCCTCTGCTATTACTGTGTTACAGTCCATGTCTGCCTTTAGCTCTGTCAGTATTTGTTTTATATATTTAGATGGTCCTGTACTGGGTGCATAGTGAAGATGGCTATTTCTTTTGTTGGATTACCCCCTTGGGCCATGATGTAGTGACCATCCTTGCCTCATGACACCATTTTCTAGTTGGAAGTTTGTCTTGTCTGATACTAGTATTGCAGTTCTTGATTTCCTTTCATCACTGTTGCTTTGATACATTTTCCTGTAGCCCTTGCTTTTCAACTTGTGCTTATCTTTGGATCTGATATGCCTTTTTATAGTCATTGTATCAATGGGTCCTGTTTTTTGATCCATCCAGCCACTCTATATCTTTTGATTGGTGAATTCAATCCATTCATAGTCAGGTTGACAACAGAAAATCAGGACTTTCTTACTGTCACTTGTGCTTTTATTTTGGTTTTCTCTGCTCGATGCTTCATTTTCCCATTTGAATTTACTTTTCCTTTGGATGGTTTTCAGTGTCTGTTCTGGTCAGTTGTGTCTACTTTCTGGCCATGTATCTCATGGGCTGTCTCTAACTGTCCTGCACTGTGATGGTCTTTCATGAGCTGATATCATTTCCTATTTATATATTTATACACGATCCTTAGTTTTCTTTCTCCCTTGAGTGTTTTGTTGTTGATGTTGCTGTTGTGGGGTCCCATTGGTCTAATTTGTTTCTGCTTCTATTTTCCTGTTTCTCCCCATTCTTGCAGCTTCGCGGGACTTTGTTTTTGTTTACTTTGTTGTACCCTGTCCAGATTTCTTGAATGGTAGGCTTGGGGACAGAAAAATTCATAAACTTTTGCTTGTCATTGAAGATCTTTATGTCTCCATCATATTTGAGTGAGAATTTTGCAGGGTAGACTATTTTTGGCTGGAAGTTTTTGTCTTTCAGTGTTTTGAAAATGTCATTTCACTCTCTCCTGGCCTGTAGGGTTTTTATTGAGAAGTCTGATGCACAGCCTGATGGGTGTGCCTTCGCAGGTTATGTTTTTCTTTTCTTGAGCAGCTTTTCTTTGTTGTTGATTTTTTGTAACTTACTATGATGTGTCTGGAAGTAGGTCTATTTATATTTAGAAATTTGCAAGTTCTCTCTGCTTCTTGAACCTCCATGGTTCCTTTTTGTAACATGCTGAAATTCTCTGTTAGTTCTTTAAATAGGTTTTCTGCTCCTTTCTCTCTCCTCTCTCCTTCAGGATATCTATTAGCCTTACATTTTCCTCACAGTGTCTGACAATTCTTTTAGGGTTTCCTCATTTGTCGTCAATCTTGTTTCTCTCTCCTGTTCTGTGAGGGTTGCCTCTGCTATCTCGCCTTCAATTTCTGATATTCGTTCCTCTGATATTGAGTCTGTTGGTAGAGAGTTTCATGTTTATCTTCAAATCCGTGACTCTACCTTTCAACTCTAGCATTTCTGCTAGGTCTTTCTTTCTGATCTCTATCTCTTTGGTGGTATATTCTCTCTGGTCTGTCACTTCTTTTCTGAGGTCTTCCAAACGCCTGTGACTGGTTGTGTGTGCCTTCAGCATTTCAGTTGTTTGTTTTTTTTTTTTTTTTTGTCATAACTATTGTTTTGAACTCTTTATCTGATAGGTTATCCTACTCCATATCAATGGAGTTCTTCTCCGGTGACATCCTGGTATCTTCCTCTTTATGAAACATTCATGTCTTCTCAGATGACTTACATTTTGGCTTATTTTTCCTGCTTTGAATATGTGATGTGGCTTCCCTTTGTTTTACTTTAGATTTCTTCTTGCCTGTATGACGATGTGGCAGGCACCAGTTTATTGATTTCAGGGGGCATGGGAGCAGTTCTGCTCTCTGGATGCCTCTTAGTGTCAAAGCACATTTGCTGTTTCAGGCAATGCCTGCAGGAATTGCGGCTCTCCAGCACAGACGGTATGATGGGCAGCCTGGGTAAAGTCTGTGAGCCCCGTCTCCGGTAGTCCAATTACAAGTTTTTAAATGAATAGGTCTGGACTGAGGCACTCTGGGAGACCTGGGAGGTAGCAGGCACCTGGTTCCTTGCAGTAGCAAGCAGGGTGGGGAGCAGAGTAGTGGTCAATGGCCTGCAGGAGCAGAGGCTTAGCATGTGCAGCTTTCCAGCTTGGCTGGTGGCGGTTCTGGGCCTCTACGCTGCTGGGCTGGAGGTCTGCGGGCTGGAGGCAGAGGCCTAGGATGTGCTGGTTTTCCACCCAGCTGCCCGGTGCTGTCTCTACCTTTGACCTGGGAGGGGGATGTGGGTTTTTGCGGCATTTTTGCATAGACAGAGCCAGCCTGGCTTCCTCATTCAGGACAGGAGCAGGCCTGCAGGTCTCAGGCCACTCAGGCACAGTTTTTGCTCCTGGCACCAGGGGTGCGGTAGTCCCTCCTGGGAGGGACACATGGCTTCCTTTCCTCACTTCTTGCTCAGGGCACACACCGTTGTCCCCTCTGCTCCTGCTGATCAAGAAGTGCTTGCATGCAGGCGCAGAGACCCCTTTGCAGGAGAGATGCGGAGCAGGTCCCTCTACTTGGGCAGGCGAGGAGTGCTTCACAGGAGCAGTCATCCCCACACACAGTGCACGGGCAGTTCCCCTCTGCTAGAGCAAGTGCCGGCGTACCCCCACGCTGAGGCTGGTTCCCTCTCCTCAGGCGGGTGCAGGGCGTGGGCTCTCCTCTACGCCAGGCTTCGGCATTTATACACGGTCTCCTCTGGTCCACAGAGCTGGGCTGCAGGGTCTTCATTCTGCCATCCCTTCGGCTCACAAATTTCCGGCCACCGGTGGGCAGCACCTCCCTGGAGTTGCCTCTTCTAGAAGTCAGTTGTGTAGGCGTCTGTAGGCTTTGTTCGCAGGGTGTTTCACAGAGCACTGCAGAATCAACTTGCCTCTTAGAGAAGGGGCATTCAGGAGCCTCTACGTCAGATCTTGAACCGGAAGTCCCTCCTGAATTCTTAAACCATTGGAGAATTAGTGCAGGGGATGGTTGTCTACACCAGTAAGAGCCTTAAACTGGTGAGACTACAGACTATTCAAGTCAGTATTATAGAAATCTATTCCAATGAGATGTTAATGATTTTCACAGACTGTTGAAAGAGTCACAAATATTTTATACTGTAATCTAAAACAGCTTTTTCCATAGTTTGTTTCAGGGAACAATAATTCTCTAAGAATAACACACAGAGAGATTGCCTTGACTACTGCAAGACTCTGGAATGCTGAACTATGTCAAATGAGCTTATTCCCAGCAGACTCTATGAAAGCTGTGAACAGCTTAAAAGAACATTGCCTCTGTGTGTATGTGTGTGCACACGTGTGTAGGCAGGTTTGTGTGCGTGTGCACACACTCATGCTTGGGGTATCTGAGTATCACGTGAAGTCACTCTACCATAAACCGTTTGAGAAATACAGAAATTGCCTTTTTGTCTGCACAGTCCCAAACATTGGCTTATCCTGTCAGTGGACTATTACAGTGAAAAAAAATCAATGAAACAGAGTATTTGACATGAATACAAACAAGAACAAATACAAGTTTCTGAAGAGATATTTAGACTTTTCTACTAGACATTTTGGTACCATGAGAAAACTGTCACTGTGTCTTAAAATAATCTGACCACAATGAACTTTTGAAAATCCATCTACAAAAAATGTGAAGCTAAATCTTTCACCTTTAATCTCTTGACATTTCTGAGACAAGGCGACATGGCTATAATGAACCACTGCTGATTGTTTCATGTAACGCAGGGAGACATCATTAGTTTATGATAACTAGGGGCAGGTTGTCACGCTCTCCCTGAATTGGTAAGGTGAAGTCTAATTAGTCTTATAACTGTTTTATTTCCCTTCATAATGAGCATATGCCAAGGGACTTATACAAAAAAAATGCATCTTTCAGAATTCTAAAAATTACATCAAAAGTGAAATACAATGGCTGCCAAATTTCTTCTCTAAGACACACACTGACTTTCACACCAGAGCATAATTAGTTTTTTTTTTATGTTGTCACCTTTTTCTTACTTTTGAAACTTCAATAGTCCCATTTATATCACCTTGTACATGTCCCTTCCTTCTTAGTCATGGATATTCATATACAAGATATGAACTGCTACACACATTTCAACTAATACCCAACAACAGCTGTGTGTACAGTGGAAGTTTCTTAAATACTCAATAATCGAAGTTCTCATGAGGTGGTAGGTGGGTAAGTAGGAGGTAAATAGTGCCAGGTTTCTAATGGTCTCCCTCTCCCTGTAAGTGTCTAATATTCTGCCTCCACACATTAAAGAGTACATTATTAAATTCTTTTTTTGGCAGCTCTTAGATTAGGATGGATTCAATTCTTTCCCACTTTCTGACAAGATCTCATTTCTATTCTTTCCAACAGTTCACTGACCTCCTGTACACTCTCTCTTGAGCTGCAGATTCACTTGGCTGCTGATCTCCCAATCTCCATACATTACAGCTGCATTTAGACTTTTTTTTTACAGTGCTCTGAACATAATTACAAAAGCTTTGAATCCATAATCAAAAATGAGTAGTTTGATCACATAAAAGCTAATTTCTGAAAACACTGCACACAGAGGTTCAAAGTCAAAGGGAGGACAAACATCGAACTCTTCAGGTGCAACCAGGAAAAATCTATTTTCAAAGCAAACCCACAGTAAAGTGAATTACATACAGCCATTCAAAGCTCTGCCCCATCTACTTTTGTTTTCTAAGTCAGTTGAAGTCCTATTATTCAGTCTGCTGAGTTTTTTCATTATAGGAAACGAATGCACCATTTCTATTTAATAACAATCTCCTTCAATTTCCCTTTGCAATTAAAGTACATGATCAACCATTTAATTGTAAAAAAAAAAAAAAAAAAGAGCAAAGTAATATAGGGCAATATTGAGCCTATTTTAAGAAATACAAAATAATATCTAGAGTGTAAAAGCTAGTAGAGTGTTCTCTTATTGCTATTCATAAACATTTCCAATGGATACTGTGTGATAATCATGCCTTTTGTGTGTAAATTCAACCACTATAAATCCAAAAAGGGTAAGGTAACAGGTTGCTGTGTTTGTTCCCTGGAGTGCAGTTTGATTTCCCTTTAAACTCCACACTGCAAACTTTTGTCCCCTATTGCAGGTAGGAGAAACTTTAGACTTGAAACTCCCTTCATTACCAACCCCATAGTCTGATGACTCACTTGTCCTTCAACACCTAGTTCTGTCATCACCACTCATGGAAATCTTCCTCTCACCTTTCGTCAGGTTAGAGACACCACTTCTGTGTCTCATATACTTGCTGGGCTGTCCCCTGACAAACCAACCTAAACACTAGCTTCAATTATTCCCTGTCACATTCCCTCCTAAGATTCTTGAATACATACACTAATGTCTGTCTTATCCCCTATCAATTTTGTTTAAAAGAGGAACACGAGACATCATTTTTGAGTGAAGATCATGTCCCAGAATGACACAGGGTTGAGATGGCTCTGGGAACCTGTTCTTCAGTCCACTTAATTAAACTGTGAAACATAAAAGATATGAGTATACACAACAGTATTCAGAAGCTATTTTTCAGAAAGAAAGTATCTTCAAAGAAGAATCTAAAGAATCTTAATGTTATATCTAAGGTCAAGCAATGAAATTTATATAAAGGAATGTCTAATTTAGAGATTAATAGCACTTTTTTCTCTTCTCAAATTCCTCTTCATACTATGGGTGGGTAGAAACTTCTAAGAGGGAGCCTGAGCCAGATGCAGTATCTTTTAGCTTTTCATTTGCTCAACACACATACACACACACACACACACACACTCAAACACACACACACACAATCCCTCCTTTAGGATCTGTGCAAATTTTGTAGACATACATTAAATAATACTTAAAGTTTTAAGTGTGTTAGGAGAGGTAGAAGATGAACAAATAATTTTAGCAAGGATTTGGGACAAATGTCTCTAAAACACACAAGGAAGGCAAAAAGAAGAGAATTATCAATCTTATTAAGGCAAAAGAGAGAATAAAAAATTCCTTTATATAGGAAATAATGGTTCAATTAAGGTAACATATCAGGTCACTAACATATGAGAAAGGACATTTTTAGTAATCTAACAGAGAAATACACTTATAAAACCATTCTGTCTAATAAATTTCAAAGATACAGCCTAAAATGGTGCTATACTAACAAAGGCCTAGATGAGCCCAATTCAAAGTAAAGTTCTTCCCTTATCTCTATGTTGCCTTATTTTGGTAAAGAATTTAGTGCCAACTTTCACCTAAATTGGATATAGCACTGAATTGTTAAGAAGGCAGATTTTTTTAAATGTATATAACCCCCCACCCAAAGATATTCCTCTCTAATCCACAGAACTTGTGAGTCTGTTGACACATAATGCAATAATATTAGGTAGTAGAGTTAACATGGAGGTAGGGAAATTATCTGGGTGGCCCAGCTCTAAACATATCTAGCCTTTAAAGCACAGAGCTGTTTCTGAGTAAAAGCAGATGTCAGAGAGATTCAGGGTGTGAAAAGTACTCAACCCATTATTGCTGGTTTAAAGACAGAAGAGTTCTGTGAGAAGGAATGAAGATGGCCTAGTTGGTTGAATGCCCCAGCAAAGAATCAAGTTCCTCAGTCCTGCAACCACAATGACCTGAGTTCTGCTAGCAACCTGCATATCATGAAAGCAAATTCATCACTACAGCATCCTGAGAGTAGACCAGCCTAGCTGAAATCAAATTTCAGCCCAGTGAAACCCTGAGCAGAAAGTCCTATCATAGCCACTGAATTATGAACTGCAGAACTGTGAGCTAATAAATGGGTATTCTTTTATCTCACTAAATTTTGATGACAGTAAAAAGTTATATATAGGTAATTTCTCTTATCTAACTTCTTCTAAAAAGAATTTAAAAATATATGGTGTTCAAAAGTGATTTTTAGACTAAGCAAGAAGATAAAATCTAATAATATCAGAAAATGCAGCACTTACAGATTCCATGAACACTAAAACAATAATAAAGGAATACCATGAAAAATTCAGTGCCCAAATATTTGACAGTTTAAATGAAATTTTTAAATTCTGTGAAAAAAAATTAAAACACACACCAAAAAGCAAAATCTGAGCAGGCCTATATCTATAACAGAAAGTGAATCATTAGTTAATCACCTTCTAAAACAGAAATCATCAGGCCTATATAAATTCCCTGGCAAATTCTACCTAGCATTTTAGGAAGAAAGTATATCAATTCTTTATAACCTATTTCAGACAATACAAGTCAAAGGAATGCTACTTAATTTATTATGTGATTCAGGCATGAATTTGGACCTCCCATAGCAAAACCAGGGAGACATTATAAGAAAACTATAGACTGACAGCTCTCATGACATAGATACAAAATACCTCAACAAAATACCAGCAAACTAAAGCCAAGAATGTGTAATCAGAATTAAATACTGTTACATACTGTGACCAAGTATAATTTATCCCAAGTATGCAATACTGATTCAACATTCAAAATCAGTTAATATACTCTATCATATCCATAGGCTATAAACAAATTACATGATTCTATCAATAGATGCAGAAACAGTACTAAAATTCAACAGAAATTCATAATAAAATGCTCATTTAAGTGATGATATGGATTAATAAGTTAATACAGATAACATACAAAAAAAAAAACTACAACTAATACCATTTAATAGGGAAACTATGCTTTTCCATTAAGATTGGGTATAAAGAATAATGTACCACCTAACCACTCCTTTTCAACATTGTACTCAAAGATCTAGTTAATATAAGACAACAAAGGGAAATACAAAGTACACAGATTGGGAAGGAAGAAATAATTTTTTTTTTATAGATGACCTTGTTATCTATTTAGATAATTCAAAAGAAAAGCAAATTATCAACAAAAAAAACTAACTCCTAGAGTGTGAGTATAGCAAGGTTTCAGGATACGAAGATAATATACAAAAGTCAAACACTTTCCTTTATATCAGAAATAAACAAGTAGTATTTAAAATTAAAAGCACAGTAAATTTTACATAATCACCCCAAAACTTAAATACCTAGGCATAAATTTAGCAAAATATGTAATATATATGTTTTATATACATATATATGAAAAACTACAAAACTGATTAATGAAATCATGAAAGAAACAGACTCCCATAAATATATAATAATATCTTTGACATAGAAGCAAAGGTGTTACAATGGAGCAAAAACAGTCTTTTAAAAAAAATGGTGCTGGAACAACTGGACAGACAGACATAAATCTGAAAAAAAATCTAGTCAGAGATCTTATACCCTTCACAAAAATTAAGTCAAAATGGATCTTAATCCCAAATGTCAAATTCAAGACACCACAAAGAAAAACCTGGATGACCTTGGGTAGGCTGATGCCTCTTTAGCTATAACATGAAAGTCACAATCCATGAAAAATATAATTATCAACTGAACTTCATTAAAAAAAATGTCTGAGAAAGACATAATCAACATGATTAGAAGCTATCCATAGATTGGAAGAAAGTATTTGGAAAGACATCTGACTATGGACTATTAAACAAAATAAAGACCATTTAAAACTCAACAATATGAAAATAAAATTTGGATTTAAAAATGAGTTATAAAACTTTTATAGAAATATTGCCAAATATAGATAGATATTACAATATTATCTATCTGTATTACATATATATAGAGAGAGAGAGAGAGAGTGTCAGACAAGCATATGAAACAAATGTTAGTTAAAACACCGATGAGGCATCACTACAAACCTATCAAAGCAGAATACTACTACCAGCAAATGCTGCCAGGATATGGAGCAACAGTAACTCTTATTGATTGCTAAGAAGAATACAAAAAGGTACAAACACTTTGAAAGTCTGTTTCTTACAAAACTATATTCTTACCATAGAATCCAGTCATTACACCAAAGTAATTGTACATTTTTTTTCACACCCACACCTGCTCAGAGATGTTTATACATGTTTTGTTACTGTCAAACCTGGGAAGCAACCAAGCCCTTCAGTATGTGAACAGATGAATGGCGGTACATCCGTGCTATGGAATAGAATTTAGCAGTAAAAAATAAAAGCTTTTGAAGAGATGAAATGGCATGGAAGAAACTTAAGTGCATATGAAGATGGGAAAGAGGTCTGTGGGAAAAGGATACTCACTGTATGATTCCAATTACACAACATTCTACGAAAAGGCAAAACCATGGAATCGGCAAATTTATCTTCCAGGTTCTTCAGTAGTGGTTGTGAGGGATTGGTGTAGGGATCAGAAAAGAATGCACAGAGGATTTCAGAGCAGAGAAAATATTCCGGATGACAACATAATGATAGACATGTCATTCTATATTTATCCAAACCCATAGCATATGCAACTCTAGGAGTGAACTATAACAGAGCCTGTGGACTTCGGGGGGTTAGGAGATGGTTCTTTGGTTTCATCAGTTGTAACGGATACACCACTCTGTGGAGGATGCTCACAATCAAGAGGGCCATGCATATGTGAGGGCAGGTGCTATGTAGGGGATTTCTTTACTTTCTCCTCTAATTTGCTGTGAGCTAAATCTACTCTAAAACAACAAAATCTTAAAAATGGATGAGAAAAACAATTGATTATATTAATAAGAGGGTTGAGGAAATGTAGTAGATATTCTAATTGGTTAACCGCCAATACAGTCCTCTTCTTTCTTTGTAAAATAACTGAATTTGCTTAGCTTAGCAATATGGTCACACAAGAGGTGACATCACCCTGCCCTACAGATACATGGTCAACTCTATTTAAACAGAAGGGTCATATGTGAATGCTTGGAAGTCATTCTAAAGGTAGCTGTCCTTTTCTCCCTTGTCTCATGCTGCTTGCAGTGATAAGGTGATACTGTCAGTTATTTTTGATGCATTATAAAATACCCCCAAAGCCAACAGTTTTAAAAATCAATTCTATGGGATATAATTATCTATCTCAATTCCACAGGATATAATTCTTCTGTCCCCCTGGATCTGGGTTGAGTTCTGTCATTTAAATTTACCGCCGCACCAGTGCTGGTCTGCAAGAACCATGAGAGCTAACTTGCAGCTACGGCGCGTTGATAAGAGGGGCTAAAAGGTTAAACTTTGCTGGGTCCCGCTCCTTCTCCATGTTGTCTCAGATCACTCTAGATTCTCTCTCCATTTGGGTGATTACACGTGTTCCCTGACCGTTCAGGGCTCTAAGAACATGTCTCAAAAAGAATAAAACAGGTGTTAACAGTACCTTGAGGCGTGGATATGGAAACTGGCAATGCCATTTCTGACAGACTCTATTTTTCAAAGCAGTCGCATAGCCTGTGCAGATTTAGGAGGACAGGATAAACCTCATATCTCCATGGGGTAAGTATGAAAAATCTGTGCCATCTTTAATCTTACCTGGTAACCTAAAGATGGCAAAGACCTGGAAGGAACCTGGGTCTCTGATGACATCATACTTTTAAACCAGCTTAATGCTGCTTACATCTGAGTTTATTTCATGTGACTATGACATAAATTTCTGTTTTAAGAAGCTGCTGATGGATTTCAGTTACATGCAGTGGAAACTGAGAAATTTAAGAAATGTATAGGAGAACTGGTAATTTATATAGTATATTTAACCTTTGTCTAATATCATTGATATATAGTGACAATAAATACTTCATTTTGGGGCAGAAAAATTGGACAGACATTTCTCCAAAGAAGACATACAGATGGTCAATAGACATATTCTTCTTCACTTGTTATTAGGAAATTACAAATCAAAACAATTAGATATTGCCTTACACCTGTGAGATTGGCTATTATTCAAAAATCTGGCAACAAAAATGCTGGTGTGGATGTGGTGAAAGTGGAGAAAAGGGACACTTTCAGACTGTTGGTGGGAAGGCAACTGGTACAATTCTCATGAAAAGCAACATGGAGACCCTCAAATAATTGAAAACAGAAATTCCATAGAATCCCATCATCCCACTTCTGGCTATTTACACAAAAGATATGAAAATACTATTTCACAGATATATGCACCCTCATGACTATTGAAGCATTATTTATAATAGGCAAGAAATGGAATTACCTAAGTGCCCATCATCAGATGAATGGATAAAGAAGATGTGGTACATAGTCCTTAGAAGAGATGAAGTCCTGTCGTTTGAATCACCATGGATGGATAAGAGGGGATGATGCTAAGTGATAAAAGACAGAAGGAAGACAAATACCAGATGATCTCATTCATATCTGGACTATAAAGAAACAAAGTAAAGGAGGAAACTAAACAGAAAACCACCCTTGGGCATTAACAATAGAATGAGATTACCAGCAGGTAAGGAATGGAGGGTGGGGGCACTAGTGGTGGGGTCCAATGGACACTGAAGAACTTCTGATACTTCGGTGGTGGGCAGGAGGGTTGCCATGCATCTGAGGAATGGGTAGCCCACCCATACAAGTAGGTGCAAATCTACCTATGTTATTTTCTAAATCTAATTTCCCTCAATAAATATTAATTTAAAAATGAATCCTCCATTTTATCTTTGAACATCTTAGCTTAAACTTTCTTTAAATTGCTATAGGAGGGCACGCCCTGGTGGCCCAGCCGTCTCCTACAACCTGGGAGCAGTCCCACACACATCTCGAGGACCTGAGTTCAAGACCCAGGGCCGGGAGAAATGAGTAATGTGGACAACTAAATAAAAACAAAGTGAAAACAATTGCTGGGGGAGAGTTACGTAATTTTGGAATTCCTGTACTCTACTCATGCTGGATACGCATACCGACAAGCCATCAAGAGTTGCTACATTAATCTAAAATACCAAGTTTTTATAGAAAATAAAATAAATGAAATGAAAAGCAAAGATCTTAAAATAAGATGTTAGCTGTAATGTGCAAGAAAAATTTTCTAAATTTCTATTTTGTTACTACTGTTACTACTTCTGTTTAGATTTAAGCTGCCATACTAAAGCGCTGAATGACCTTTCTCGTCACTTTATAGAAGATAGCACAAAGCCAATTGCATAAAAAGAGGCAAATAATCACAGCCACAAATAGGTAGAAAGTATTACAAAGTTATAGCAGGTAGTTAATAACAATAGCATTTAATCCTTATCATTTTTGTGGTATTATTTTTTAGGTATATCTTTGCCATGATTTCTAATCTCATTTGAAGTACTTAATTTCATACTTGACATTCTAGGAATAAAAATAAAGTATTTTCTGCTAAGGACCCCTCCCTCGGATCACTCCCTGCCACCTGAACGCTGACTCTATCTCAGGAGAGATGGTGGTAACTCACAACAAACCCCGGGACCAAACTTCAGGGCAATTAACAAGTCGCCCCTCCCACTCCCCAAAGAAAAGATTATATATCATATGAAAGAAGAGATGAGGTATGGATGCAGGAACCAAAACAGAAAATGGAGAAAGTCCTTCTGGAGGAAGACAATTTCAAGTCAGCTCTTGAAAGAGATGAACCAAGAGGTGGGAGGTTTCTCCTGTAGGTGTTACAGGAGGTGGCTAGCGCACAGGGGCCGGATTAAAGAATAGGGTTCAGATGAGAAGTGAAGGCAGAGAAATGGGAATGCGTTTCCAGAGCTACATGGAGAACAAAGGAGAAAACGTTAAGAGCATATGCTAGAGCTGAATCCTAAAACATTAATCTCTTAAAAAATTTCATCAACTATGTGTGCAAAGAGTTATTCACACAGGTCACCAAACTAAATGGTCACCAGAGAAACCAAATGATTCCTCTCTTTACCTTGAGAGACCTGGAACAAATACAGTATTTTTGACACTGGCAAATATTCAAGGACATGACACTAATCACTCCCCTGTACCTAAATGAAAGCAGCACAGGAGCCATTTGCTATAGATCTAAATTAACTTCCAGCAGCCCGCTGAGTCTAGCAGACTCACCATAAACTCTTATTTAGATTAAGATTCTGTGCCACCTTTAGGGAAAGCTATGGAATTTAAGAACAATCTACTAGCAAACCTGTAACAAGAATACAAATTGAAAACTGAAAGTCAGTGGGTTCATAGAAGACCTTAATTTCAAAATATT
The DNA here is from genome assembly GCA_004363575.1 of Solenodon paradoxus. Lineage (NCBI taxonomy): Eukaryota > Metazoa > Chordata > Mammalia > Eulipotyphla > Solenodontidae > Solenodon > Solenodon paradoxus. The sequence continues at coordinate 208,411 of RJWH01001600.1, read as the reverse complement.
CTTGAAATTTCCCAAGGAAGGATGATAAAAATAATTTAGTTATCCCATTCAAATTGTATGCAAAAAAACACTTACTATGCAAATTATATTCTCCATTCTCAATTTTCTTCCCCTCAACCCCCAAATTTGGTGAAGGTATCTCTGGGAAAATCTGAAACAGTATTATTAAAAAGACTGCAGATATGTGAATGGTAGGAATTCGTAACAGCTTTTACAGTATGCCCCCTTAGGGCTTCTTTTTATACCAGCCTGGCAAGGTAGCACAATTCCCTGTTAAATGCTATATTAGCAAGGATGAGTAATAATTCAACACGAAGCTAATACAGCAGAAGTTAAAACTGCTAATTCAATGAGCTCTCCATTATGTTGTACATTGCTTTAATCATTATAATTATTGAAATAAAATATCAGAATCCTATAACGAGTAAAAAGAGCATAAATGGTTCCTACTTGTTTCCTACTCTTGGCTAAGGGTACGTCTTTGGGAGGGAAGCTGTCCCCGGGCTTCAGCATCCACTGCTCAAAGGAGACACTCAGGAGGATTCCAGAAAACTTTATTCCAGGTAAGAACCATACTGATACCTCCTACGTGTCTCTGGTGCCTTTAATGTCAGGATCATTGAATTACAAGTCTGCTCTCACGCTGTGAAATCCTGTTCAGACTTCCTCTCTTCCTTTCCCAAATGTTCTCACAGTATTTCAGGTTGAACATCCAGGTCCAGGCGTTTCTCCTCCCACACACACAGTGTGGAATACATCAGGTCCTCCTGGTGTGACCCCATCAGTTAACTCTACACACACACACTTTAACCCTGTCATTAATCTACTCAAAAAACTGAGAAGCGTCGTCTCACTGCTTATAAAACCATTTTTTTCTGACTTTCAAGGGACTATTAACTGCTAGATGCAAATTATATGTTATACGTATACATAAAGTTAGGTTTTATATATATATATATGTATATATATGCTATGTAAGATATTCCCCGTGTAATAAAAAGAAATTACATAAAGGCCACATGTGAAAAAAAGTTCAATGTATTTGTGAAGAACAAAAGAAAAAATGAGAAAAATTAAAATATGCTTTATTTTGGACAAATAATATTAACATGAACATGTCAGTTGTTTCTAAAATAAAACAATTTATATTTACATATAGTATATATAATTTGTATTGTATAATTTATTTATAGCATATATAATTTTATTTATATATGATATATACTTGTGCATATATATCTGCATGTAGTTGCATGCAACATATATGTATATAAATTATTATCTATTTTACATAGCATATATAATTATACTTATACCTGTAACTATATAGACATGTATATATGATTACATATGCATATATAATCAGTTTTTACTTAGTCAAATAATTATATAGTTTCTGAGAAATGTATTTTCTCTTTCAAGTTTCAATATTTGCATGTGAAAATCAAGACAGCAAGTATTTTCTACTTCATAGTAGTATTTTAAGTATTTGACAATAACATTTATAATAGGCTCCTCACAGTGACTGGCATATCAAACATATTCAATAAATATTGCACAGCAGAGAACTAAAATGTGCCTTGTTTTGGGATGAATTAAAGTGAAATTGGTACAGTCAATTGAGATCTCATTTTTAAGGCTGTTGATCTAGGATGCTAAATTGTGATCCATAGAAATTGTGACAATTTAAATCCTTACCATTAGAAGTAAAAATATTCTCTTCCCTAAATTTTGTCCCAGTGCCTCTTATAATTTAAAATGTTTTCACTGAAAAATGGTATGTGTTGAATTTAAATTACTTAGATCATTTCTAAAGTTTAATAAAGTTGACTAATACTTTTTATCTTAAGTGCTCTTACTCTTTGCCCAGTGAATCGTCTTATATATACCTTCTACACTTTTGTATTGGTACAGTCACACTTATTTTATTGTTTGTAAGTACGGGCTATTAAAACAATACCCAGTGTCTTTGATAGGTTTTTAATTTTATCGTTTGATTTGCATTTCATTTTGAATGTGGTATTATTTTTGCCAGGAGGATGATTTTGTCCTATCTATTCCAATGTAGGTATATACTTTCTGATAGCTTCCAGGTTTCACAACATAGTAAAGGGTGCAGAGACCGCATGAAAGCAAAGATTAATCATTCAATGATTTCTACTAATTCATACTTCTTTGAGCCATCTATATGATTTAAATAAAAGTATCCAGTTTTATCATCTTGGCCACAGAGTCAGTCCCTTGTCCTAATTATTAGTTGAACATACTCTTTGTCATAGTGACTTGAAGTGCATATTACAAGTTACCCTATATCTGTTACTAGACTCTCCAGCTGAGTTCCTTAATCTGTTTTAATTATATCTGAAACTACTAACTTTTAGATTTTTAATTATTACAACTAGACTTCCTCCATTATGCATATTTAATAGAATTTTATATCCTTTTGGGTAATGCTTAGCAATAATTTTCAATCTCTCCTCTCAATCTTCTCTTATGGGTATCATAATTATTACTGCACTGTAGATGCAATAATATTGTAAGTGATTTTATTTTAAGAGCTGACATGTTGTCAATATTCTCATTAGACCAAAAGAAAATGTTTTAATTTTTCTTATTTTTTCCTTTCTTTCTCTCAAATAAACACGCCTACTTTTGCAGGTGTCCTGTGCATTTTCTTCCTTCCTTTTTTTATTGAGGTACAATTGACACATACCATCCTACTCATTTCAAGTGTGAATTGTCATGATCCATTATTTGTAATTATTGCAAAATAAACACACATTAAGTCTAGTTAACATCTGTCCCTATACATAGTGACAATTTATTTTTCTTCTAATGAGAACTTCTGTGTACTTGTGTGTAATATTTTTACTAGGCATTTTATATTTTTGATGTTAGGTCAAATGCATTCTTTCATTTGATGACAAGTTTAAAGTGAATTATATACAGTCAATTTTTAAATATTAACATTTTAGACTTCCGATGATCACTATTTTAACTATTTTATCCACTCATATCAAAATCATCAGAAAATATCAACTCCATTTTCTGAAAATAATAATGACTCTCAAAATATATCTGTGCCTTTAACAATCCTCACTTATTAAGTGTGCCCAAAATAAAAACACAGGATTTAAACTGATTTCTCCAATTCTGAATGTGATTTTGCAGTTATAGTATTCTATTTTTGCACTGTCAAATCCTCTTTATCAGTTTTTCAATAATATTTATTATTTCTTGTGCTTCTATTGCTATATTTACTTTAGGTTATTGGAACCGTACCTCAGTCTCTGTATTTCACACCCACCCACCACCGGAGCTCCAGCGCCTTCACCCCCACCTCGTCCTCTCCTTGTTTACCTGCCCCTCCCACGGTTCTGGTAGCTACAGTCTGGAACCCTGTGAATTTTGCTGAGGTTTGTCTGCACAGATGCTTTGTTTCTTTACATTCCACCTATGTCATTTTCTTTTTTTATGATCAGAGGAGCCATTTAAACATGACTATCTGACAAAGTTTTAAACAGTCAAATAATTGCATCGAAACACTTAACTCACAAATTTGAAGTCATAGTTTATGTACATTATCTTGCACTGAATTCAACATGTGACATATTCATTTGAAGATACTGAATCAGACATGTACTTTATCTTACTTTTACATTCTAAAAGTTATTAAAATAAATTAAATCAATACTATTTTTGCTAGAAAGCAAAAAAGTAGGTTTCTTTTTGTTTTGGAAATTGTGCAAAATTCCTGAAAGATGGAAACAAGATAGAATTCCACTGACTAATCCATACAAGTGCTTGTTTTCTTCTTAAGATGTACTAGGACTAGGAGTGGACACAGAGGCCACTTTTAGGATTTTAGTTTGACTTCCCCTGGAGGTAGTGAGGCAAATTATCCCTGTATAACCTCCTTTCTGCCCGCCATGGGTAATGACCATCGAGTTAAAACGTCTACAATTAGAAGGATCAATAAACGGGACAGATGAGTCCATTTTTCAATGTTTGGTAAGCTGGGTGTGCAAACATGCAGATAAACATTAATATATGCTTAGCTAAAGAACTAGTTAGAAAATCAAAGAACTGAATTCAGACATGGCCCCCAAAATAAACATGAATAAATAAAAAAGTGAGGTATATAATTATAAAATGGTCAGAGGACATGGAATATAGATAAAGCAATTCCAATATTCATTTTGTTATTGAATTTTAAATAATTTTCTCTAAAAAGACCAAAGCAGAGGAAAGATTAAAGAAATAATACTTCTGGTTTCTGATGATTTGTCAGTTTAGATCAATCACACCAACATTCCAGATGAAGCAATTTCAATATGGAAGAACAAAATTAAAACCACAACAAAAAGAAATAGAATACCTCAGAGGCATTGATAAACTGATAAAAAGGCAAGTACCTAAATAAATACATAAAATGAAAGAATTAAAGCTCCAGAGTGCTTTCTTCTGATGATATAGGCAAACCAATGGAATATGAGCTCTATTTTAAACTTCAAAAGGTGCAGAAAGTAGAGGTCAAATCAGAACTTGCCTAAAGTGAGAGATCGAACAGGAGACAAATCCAAAAACAGACAGACAAAAAAACACTTAAGAATGTCAAAGATAATATTTTCCAAGTCAGTGTGAATCAGAATGAAAGTATTTTAACTCTAAAAATCTACTATGAAGGGCTGTATTCTTTCATCAGTTTTAGGGAGGAATCTGTTTTCTGGCTTTTTCCAAATTCCAGAGGCCAACTACTTTTCTTGACTCCATCTCCAAAGCCTTGTCCCTTCTCCATTTCTTGATCTTGGATCCCTTCCGTGCTCACATCTGACTCTGATCCTCTTACTCCCTCTAATAAGGACCCTTGTGATTACACTGGCCCCCTACCCAGATAACTGAAGATGATTTCCCTCCCTTCCCACCTGCCATGCCCCCCCTCCTCCCCGCCACCAGCCTCTCTCTCTGAATTCTGAACTCAATTACATTTACAAAGTCCCTTCCCATCTAATAAGACAATGTATCTGCTGGTCCTGGGGACTGGGACATGGATATCTCGGTATCTTTGCAAAACAAAAAAACAAAAAGGCCAAACTTAGCTAATATATTCATTTCATTTGAAGTGGTTATCTCTCAGGAGATAGTTCCTTGGGTATTTTCTTGGACATCTGGAAGAAACTAATGCCAAACATTCTAGAGAAAGACAACTTTATTGTATGCCTCATTGAACACTCATGAACATTCTTGCAAGAAAACCATGACCAACTTGAAAAATTTATCAAACACACAAGAAAATGGGAACCACGAAAATAAAAACCAGCAGAAAAACATTACACTGGTTATGATCAATACAAAAATAAAATTAAGAATTCCAATTATAATAACATCAAAGGAATAAAATATTTAGACTTAATTTAACAAAAGATATGTAAAACTTGTATTCTGAAAACTACAAAACATCATTGAAAGAATGGAAAGAATACCTAAATAAGGGGAAAAAAATCCTCCATGTTTATGAACTGGAAGATTTCTGTATTACTAACATGGTAATATACTTCAAACTGATTCATAGATTCCATACAGTCCTTATCAAAACCCAAGCTATCTTTTTTTTTTTTTTTTTTTTTTTTGCAGAAATCACTAACTGATCCTAAAATTCAAATGGAAATTTAAGGGATCCGAAGGAGCTGAAATATTTTTAAAAAGAAGAAAAGGTGGGGTACTCACACTGGGGAGTTCAAAACTTAACTATAATGCTTTAATAATTCAAGATTGTGAGGTACTCATATAAGGACAGACACAGAAAGTAATGAAGAGTCTAGAAGTAAACCTTCACATTACCGTCAATAAGAAACCAAGACAATTCAGTAGGGGAAAGAGCAAGGTGTTGACAGAGAGCTGGATAGACACATGCAAAACCAGGAGGGGTAAACCATTATCTCATAAAATATATTAAAATTTTAACTCAAAATGTTTCATAAAAAAAATATAAGCTAAAACTATAAAAATCTTAGAAGAAACAATAGAAGAAAGTCTTCACAACCTTGAGTTAGGCAAAATTTTCTGTTATGATACCATCAAGAAAAAAAAAAGGTAATTCTCAGAACGGGAAAAATATTTGCAAATTATGTATCTGATAAAGGGCTTTTAATAGACAAAGAAGACAGACATACAAATGCAATGAGCACATGAAAAAGTACTAAATATCATTAGTCAAATAGAAATGCAAATCAAAACCACAATGAGAATCCATTTCAATTCACTAGGATGACTAAAACAGCAATTAAAAATCCAGAAAATAAAAGATGCTGGTTAGGATAAGGAGAAATTAAAGTCCTCTTACAACACTGATGTGAATTTACATGATGCAGACACGTTTAATAATAGTCTGGCTAATTCTCAAAAGCTTAAGCATAGAGTTATCATAGGAACTAACAATTCTACTCTTATGTACATGCCTGAAAGAAAAACAAATCCATATAAAAATACGGATATGACTATTGTATTAGTTTTCTATAGCTACCATAACAAATAGTGCAGACTACTGGCTTTCCTAGTGGAAATCTATTTTCTCACAGTTCTGGAGAAGAGAAATCAAAGATGAAAGTCTTAGTTGGATTCTTCCTGAAGCCTCTCTCCTTGCTTGTAGTCAGCAGTCTTCCTTCACTGTTTTCACATGGTATTCCTAATTTCTCTGTATTGTCTGTGTCCTCTTATTACCAAGACATCAGCCATATTGGATAAACACCCATCATAAGAACCCTATTTTAACTTCACTACTTCGTTAAAGGCCCTCTCTGAATATAGCTACATTCTATGACACTGGGTATTGAAGCCTCAACAAATGAATTTGAGGGGGAACACAATTCAGCCTTTAACAAATATTCATAGCAGCATTTGTAATAGCTAGAATTAAATAGAAATGTGTGATTATAATAGAATTATTTAAAAATAAATAGCATTGTTTCTTATTCCAACATATGGAATAACCCAAAGGTACATCAGAGGGCAAATGAACAAATGAAAGTAATATATTCATAGAATGGAATATTATTTGACAATAGAAAAGGAATACAATTCTGACCATCTATACACCATAGATGGACCCTGAAAACATGCTAAAGGAAAGAAGAAATTACATAATGCCCGATATTACCCAATTTCATATTTAGTGAGTGCTCAGAACAGAGAAATCTATACAGACAGAAAGCAGACTGATGGTTACCTGAGGTTGGGGGACAGGATGGATTTTTCTCCAGGATCTCCTTTTTCAGTGGCAAGGAAGCCCGTGCCCTGTGCTGCTGTGGAAGGAGTGAGGAGAGCGAGGGTCCTGGGTCAGCCACCCTAACAGGGGTGTTCTTGGGGGATGGGAGAAGTGAATGGTTGCAGAGTTTCTCTGGGGGTGATGAAAATATTCTAAATTCGATTGTGGTAACATCTGTACAACTTGGTAAGTAAACTAAAATCCGCTGAACTGTATAACTTGAATTATATTCCAATAAAGTTGTTATAGATCAAAAAAATAAAATAAAATTAGTAAAATGATAGACAGGGAGACCAAGAAAATAGTAATGATAGCTGAACATAACTCCACATGAATTTCTAGTAGGAAAAAAATAATGTAATCATAGTAATATTTTATATAAGAGCACAATTTTCCAAAACAGACAGATGAAAACACCGAAAGAAAGTTTCCATGAGACCAACAAATTCCAAGCAGAATGCAGTAAGAAGACAACAACTACTGGACCCATATAATGAAACTCCAACTACCAAAGAAAAATAAAAATGGAAAGAACTGGTGGAGGGGAAAAGTTCAGATTATTTGGAAGCCATGATGTTTGCCTTATAGCTGTTTTTAACTCTCTAAGATTTGAATTTGGGGGGCACCCCCTGGTGAGGCATTCACTGGTTCTCTAGGCATAGTTCACACACATCCCAAAGTCCCGGGGTTGTGTCTCAGGGCCAGAGGAAACAACCAAGATGAACAACTAAATAAAGTACTTCTTCCTCCTCCCTCTTCCCGCTTGCCTGCTCCCTTTCATTCCTGCCTGCGCCTTCCCTTAAAAAAAAAATCTGAGTTTTTAAATATTAAGAAAACCTAGACCTAAAGAGCATGAATAACTAAGCCCGAGTCTCACAATTTTCAATTTTTTCAAGCACAGTTCAGAATTCTATTATTTTCATCTAATTATCTTTTTACCATAGTTCATTGCCTATAAAGTTTTTGGAAGAAGAAAAAAATGAAATGAAAACTCAAAATGATTGATTTATTCATAGCCTGAGTATTGAAAATGATTATAATGGTAGTTATTTTCCTATTCTTCCAGGGAAAATGAAATATTTTCAAAGTAAGAGCTCAGTTCTGCTTCCCAAGTCCTCTATTCAAACACTGAATGCTCCCGGTGGCACCAGGAATTTTCTGGGTGAAGCTATTAAACTATCTCTACTTCTAATTCTTTTAGCTGTAAAAAAGAGGAGATAAATTAGCCTACCTCTTTCTCCTGGAGTAAAGTACAAATGAATTAAATATTGAGGGCCAGATAGTTACACATATTATTTACAAAGTACTCATCTAATTACCATATTCATCCCGTGTGAGGGAAGTAAAATCATTCTAAACCTAAACATGACTGAAACCCATCATTTACTAAAGACCAGTGGGATACGCAGATCAGTCTCTCATCTCATAGAACTTCCTGGTGGGTTGTAGAAGGTAGAATAGAAAGTTGTCTAATAGAAATGATTTTTTGAACTAAAATACACAAACAACTTCTGTGTCTAAGACTCCCCACTGGAATTTTCATCTTTGCTCTTCAGTACGCATCACAGAAACACAGAATTAAGGCAGCAACAGACAGTTAATAAAGGTTGCTGCTTCTATAAAGTTACTCTGCTATGGGCCTTATCTTAAAATTACTGGAAAAGTAAATAGCAAAGACTGCTCTAGATAATCTTTCAAGCTCAAAAGCAAATAAAAATATACAAACTCCCTCTCATCAGAACTTTCTAAAATATGCCAGTTTTTCAGCTTCATGTGTTTTCTACTTGCTCCCACCTTCACTACACCAAGGCTGTCTTCTCTGTGCTTTCGAATTATCTGAAACATCAGTGGCCAATAATAATGACAGAGATAGCTATTCTAGCCTATATCAAGGTTGATTAGAGTTTCAACAAATCTTCCCTTTTCTTAATGAAAAAGTCTTTGAAATGCCATCTGAAAGATGGCTCTAGTTTTGAAAATATCAGGGATATAGAAAAATTGCAATTTATTGTCCATCCATCAATAACTAATTTCAAATCACATAAAATTCAGCCTCAGTAAATCCTTTTATGGACACAATTACGATTTAATGTGGTGTTTTGGTTGAACTGTACCTCTATTTTGAATAAATCTAATTAAGTGTTTTAATGTACTTGATTTTAAATTTGTCAACATGAAATAATATTTAAACTACAGTTTCGGGAAATAAAAGTGAACAAAAACCTACTAAACACAAAAGAATACCATTAGAAGAAGCAAGACACTTCAATAGTTTCTTCACAAATCAACTAGCTATTTATGTGTCCTATGTTCTGTGAACTAATACACTTTTGTCCTCAAATAATCAAGTGGGTAGAAGTGTGTGCATCTCATCGTGAACAGAAGTTCTCAGCTGCTATGGATCTCATGAGAGATGGCGCTGTCTTCTAGTGAGCGAGTTTATTTCTTTGGTAGATAGGTGTCTTCTGACTTCCCACATAGGGGAGAAGTGGAGAAGGATTAGGGAGAGAGAAGAGAAGGAGAAGGGAGGGAAAGAGGGGAGAGGGGAGGGACAGTCTCAATTCTGTTAGCTTTCAGTTCTTCAAGACCCTGCTCCTTGCCATAAAAGTTGCTCCTGATTTCTAGAATGTTCTTTGCTTTCTTCAGCAAATTCCTCAAACCATATTTCAACTTAAATATCACTTATTCAGAGATGCCTTCTTCTGACCCACTACCACCTCAGTCATATTAATCATCGATTACCCCCTTTAATATCAGTTATCATACTTTCTGTTAATCTATACACATCCTCATAAGATGTCACAAGATGTTTTACACACAGGCAATAAACAGGAGTTCTTGTTTTCCTCTAATATTTTCAGGCACTTACCATGAGCAAAGCATTGTGGCTTTGCTGTACCTGTCAAGTATACTGCTGGGCCCTTGCCTCTAAGGGTCACATCATATAGGTGAGATTATATAAATTATCATAAAACCAAGCAAACCTGAAGTCACAGGAGAGGGAGAGATGGAGAACTTGCAAGAAAACAAAGGTCACAGCAATAGAATACCTTCCTTGAGGGATTTTAAGGGCACTAATCAGCTCACTGCTTTTGTCCTTCAGATAGGCAGGTAGCTCTTTTTGGAAGAAGGCAAGTAATGAGTCAGTAGACACTGCTCTGTATCTGAGCAACTGTCTTCCCTCCCACAGGATTCTCACATACACGTGGACTTTTTTTTTTTTCTCATCTTTTTACATCAGCCCTTCCCCATTTTTTCAGAGCCAAAGTTCAAGCATGTTTTAGTACATAATGTGGAAATGTTATAGAGAAAGCTGTAAGGCAAGTTAAAGATTCTAACCACAATAAAGTCTACCGTGATGCAAAAGCCATGGGCTAGCTCCTAGCACCTGGATGGAATTCCCTCATAATTAAAAGGTGCTTCACGACTAAACTAAGTTCTTACATTCCAAACCTCTAAACATATGCCTGGCATGATTTCATCCACTTACTCATCTCTTTGTAAAACACTTAAAACATTTAAATAATAAGAATGCTTATTACTGACACAAAAAGATATTTAAACATGACCTCTGCCAAAGAGCTATAGTCTGGGAAAGAGAGACACATAACATAAAATGCTACACATAATATTGTATCTAATAACAGCTGATTTTCAAAATCCAAGTCCTAAACATATTTGTTAGATATTTACCTAAGCAATCAATTGAGTTATTCTAAATCATATAAAATTTTCACTTATATTTCTAGGTGCTTTGCATACATTGCTTGTGTTTAGAAATACAACAGATTTTGTGCTTCTGATTTGGAAAGTTTAACACAGTTAAATGGTCATTCTACCCAAAGCAATATCAAACATAACATAAATATAAAACAAAAATATAAAAACAGATAAAAATTTTGAGGACACTGTGCAAGGAAACAGAACAAACAAAAGTGAAGTTTGTATGGACCCAAAAAAGTCCTCAGGAGGGGAAAAAAAACCAGTGGAAGTATCACACTCTCTGACTTCAAACTATGCTACAGAGCAATCATCATAAAAACAATATACTCCTGAAATGAAAACACACACAGACCAGTGGAATAAAATTAAGAGTTCAGAAATAAAGTCACACCTAAATTTCATCCACACACACAGTTAATATATGACAAAGGAACCAAGAGCATACAGCAGAGGAAATAAATAACAAAAAATGCTGATGAAAATAAAAAAGAAAGCTAGATTACTTTGTAAACCCACACACAAAAATTAATTTAAATTCTTCAGAGACCTAGGCATGAGACCTGAAACCATAAAACACATAGAGGAAAATATAGAAGAAACCCTCCCTGACATCAACCTCAAAGTCTTGAGGAAAGGCCACTGACGGTAAAAGAAACTGAAGTAAAACTGAACAACTGGGACTACATCGAACTAAAAAGCTTCTTCACAACAAAAGAAACCCACACTAAAATTCAAAGGAAACTCACAGAATGGGAGAAGGTATTTGAACACCATGCATCAGACAAGAGTTTAATCTCCAAAATATAATGAGCTCACACACACCTCAACAAAAAAAAGCAAACAACCCACTCAAAAAATGGGCAGAAGAACTTAATAGACACCTTTTTAGAGAAGACACACAGATGCCTACATACACATGAAAAAACGCTCTACACCCCTCATCATCAGAGAAATGAAAATAAAAACCACAATGAGATAACCCCTCACGTTACTCAGAAAGGTCTGTATTATAATGACTAGAAACAACAGTGTTAGAGGGGGATACTGAGAAGAAGGAACCCTCCTACACTGTTGGTGGGAGTGTAACTTAGTACAACTTCTTTGGAAAGTAATATGGAGATTTCTCAAAAAATTAAAAATGGACCAACCATTCGGTCAGCAATCCTACTTCTAGGCACATACCCAGAGAAAAACATTTCTGCCCGCCCCCCTATGTTCATAGCATAACAATTAACAATAATCAAGACATGGAAACAGCCTAAATTTCCTTTAACAGATGACTGGATAAAGCAGCTCTGGTCTATATGCTCAATGGAATTCTATACAGCTGTTAAAAAAAGACAAAATCATGCCCTTTGCAACCACCTGGATGGTACTGGAAGGGATCATGCAAAGCCAAATAAGTCAGAAAGAAAAGAGTTATGGGGTAATTTCGTCATATGTGGAATACAAAGAAACAAAACCAACTGAAGAGACAAATCTCACAAAATTCACAGGAAGCAAGATGATGGCTACTAAGGAGACAGGAGGGCAGGAGAAGGAAGGAGGAAACCGGGTATTGGTGACCGACACTGAACTCTGGTGACCAGGGTCTCTGAAATACACCGGGTCGTAATGTCAATATCCTAAAATGAATACAACCATGTAAACAAAAGAAATAATAAAATTATTTTAAAAAAGGAAATGCTATTGATTTTCATATGTTGATCTTGAGTACTATAATCTTGCTGAAATCAATAATTCGCTCGAGGAGTCTTTTAGTAGATTTGCAGGATGTGCTAAGATGACTGTCACGCCATCTGCAAATAGAGGAAGTTTTATTTCTTCACTCTCTGATATATTTGCATCCTTTTCTTATTCACTGCTTTATGGAGGACCTCCAATAAAATGTCATCTGAGAAAGCCTAAGAGAAGTGGTCACAATAGTGAAATGCAAGAGCTTCTAATGGCCAAAACTGAAAAAAAAAAATTGAACTGCAAAACGTATTGGGTTAAAATCCAAAGCAGAAAATACATATTATTAATAAATAATAAAATGCATAAATTGCTAAAAGAGACAAATCTCACTTGCAGAAGAATTCAAAATAAGTTACACACATACTCTCCTGTTAGGCAGGCAACCATAAGGCTCACCCTTTATATATGAGCTCTGCAGACAGAATTCCTTCCACAGACCAGAGTCTGCCAAGAGGAGGGAAGGAGTAGCAAAGACTGTCTCACACAACTGATCAAAAGGTCAGTAGCTACAGTGACAGGTCATGAAGGTATTCCTGTGATGATGGGATAAAACTGGCACTTTATCTCTGATCTTCCTCTCAAAAACTCTTAACACCAGTTTATGTCTTAAAAAAAAAAAAAAGATTCTAATAAAGAGGCATCTTACAAATTATGTAACCAGAATTCCTGAAAACTGTCCAGATCATCAAAATTAAGTCTGAAAAGCTGTCACAGTGAAGAGGTACTTAGAGAAACACGAAACCAAGTGTAAGGTGGTATTCTAGAAATGACACAGGAAAGAGAAGGTCAAGAACAAGAATACAGGGCACGGACTTTAGTTAAGAATGGTAATGTGGCAGCAATGATTCATGTACTGTAGCAACCGCACCACACCAGTGTGAGATGATGATGGGGGAAACTGGGTGGGGGGTGTACTGGAACTCCCTGCGTTATATTTTCCTGTAAATCAAGGTGTTCTAAGCGAAATCATCTTATCCGAGAATTCTAATATTTGTGTCATCTCTCTGTTGGTTTCTGATATCCATTCTCAACAATTTACTTGAATGCTTCTTGGTATGAGAGGCCATTGTTTTCTCATCTAAACCTGGAATTGGGGTATGTTTTCTGGTTTAAATCTTCTATTGAAGCAGAAGTCTTCTGACGTGACTCCAGTGGGAAAAGCCGTGTTGCCTCACACTGGCAGCTGAAAGTCTAAGTTCCCAGGGTAATTTCTATCAATATCCAGGGGAAAGGGCTTTAATGACTGAGTCAGGATGGACGTTCTGGGTTCCCATGTGGGAGCAGGGGGTGGCATCACAGAATGAGCATTCCAGTTACTGCAGAGGGAGAACAAATGCTCACTCTCGCTAGAATTTCTCAGACTCAACTTATCAGAGAAAGGAAGAAGCGACTCAACACCGATGACCACTAGTTGAAGAGATAACTTCCCTGACAATGGAAACACAGGGAATGGAGAAGCAGAAAGCATGAGATGATAAAGGGGGTTGATTTCGTGTTTCCCAGTAAGATGAAATTCTCAGCTCTTCATTCAGCGCTACTCTAACATCACCCCAAGTGGAGTAGGTAAGGGGTGGGGTGTCTTCTTATTGACAAAGGATGGTAGAATTCTAGGCCAGCCATGAGGAAATCCTGTGACTATGGGCAGTCCTATCTGATTAGATTTGGAGTCTTCCAAGGTTGACAGAAAGAATAAGCCAGCTCTTCTTTCAGACATAAAATGAAAGGTGTCTCCAAGTGATGATAGGTGATTGTAAGATGGGGGTGATGTCGGCTTTCTATTGCTTGGTTATTACTTGCTGAGGCTAGGAAAACAGTAATCTGCTGCTGTGTCTATCTGAGGACACAAGAAGAGAACTAGAGTGAGCTGGCATGTGGGCAATGGGAAGCTTAGGAAAAATATGTGTTTCTTCAGGAATCAAATGACAGCTGATCTGGAGTCACCTGACCCCGTTTGGATCTTCAAAGAAGCCAGGCGCAGAGAAAAGGGAAGCAGGGTATCTGGCAACAGAAAGACATAAACATGCATCCCAGGAGGCAGGACTACTGGTCAATCCTTTAGAGGACAACGAAGATCTTCAGTGTTGACAAAAGTGAAGGACTAGTACATAACAAGAGCATCAAAGCCTTGTCTGCTGAATGATGCAGAAACTGTACTCACCGCCCCCTCTCCCCACTTTCTCTCCCGGGAGGAGTTGCCCTAGAAAGTGCCTGGGTCTCAGGAGTCAGACATCTCACTCATCCAGAGTCGGCCTCTCAGCTCGAGTTTGCGTGGCCAACAGCGGCGCGGAGAGGGAGGAGGTGGGGGATTAGGTAGCATATGATGAGAAATATGATGAGGAAATGAATTTTAAATTGAGTTTGACTTTGAAGCTTTAAAGTGGACCACATTTTAATAACCTCCAGTGAACAGGTTTGGTGTTTAAAGCTTTAGCCTGGTCCAAATTTTAATAACAGAGTGAATGGAGAGCTGTGGACTTCACATGATATCATTAGTGGAGAGCAGTGTGAAATTTGACAAAGCATTGAGGGGAAAAATAAAGCCATTTCACCTTTAAACTGCATCACGTGGCGCCTTCTTGACAAACTGGTTACGGAATAAAGGATACTTAAGACAAGGACTCTTTTTCTTATTCATCATTGGGCTGATGACTGCATGACAGTGTTGGCTGTGATAAAAGGGATGTGTGAATATACCTAATTCCATTTATTCATACAGAAAAAGTTATTTTTCACGTTCAGTGGGGCCATGGACATCATGCATTACTTTCTATCCATCTTCCTGTTTACCAAGCGGACTAGAACACAATCACTGTCTTCACTGCCTTTCTCCTTGACATTTCACTTACCTGCTTTTCTCCCCATTAGCCTGCCTTTGAGAAAGTGTGGGCACTGAGCAGTAGATCAGCTTAATAGCTGGGACATCTGGTGCCGCCTGACAGACAGATTGCCTGCCTACTTAGACCCTCTGCAAGAGTAAAGAAAAAAAATCATAAAAACTTGGCCTTTCCAAAGTGGAGCTGACCTGATAAAAAGCTTTCCACAAAAGGCAATGTCACCACCTTCGGGGGTAGTGGGTAGCGAGAGAGGGAAATGTCAACTGCGCAACGCTTGCGAGGAAATAAGGAGAAATTACAGGTGTGTGACTCGGTTGACATTTGATTGCATTAAATATATATATATATTTTTTATGTTAAGTTTCACATTTTAAAATAACTTCAAACTTAAACGTTTTGCAAAAAATAAGAACAGCAAAAAGGACACCTGTTTTATTATTCCTGTTTACTTGTTGTTAATATGTAAGTGATTTTTCCTGAACCACGTGAAAGTAAGTTGTATTCATGAATGGATCATGTACCCCTAATACCTCAATGTGTATTTGCTAAGAAAGGCAATATTCTTTTCCACACCACCAGTAGAGGGGACACATTCATACCTCTCTATTGAAAAAGTACTTTTATCTAACACCCCCCCACACACATAACAACTCTGTCAGTTGGGTTAATACAATCCTTTATAATAAGCATTTTCAAAATAAGGCAGTCCCTGAAGCTTAAGTTTCAGTGAGAAATATACCTTCTAAACAAGAACACAGAAGAAATTGGGGACTTTTTTTCATTTTATCAGTTCACCAAAAGAAAGTGGCAACAAATAGATGCCTATTTCCTGCTATTTACGCCTTTCCATGAAACTGATCTAGTGATGTAAAAATAAGACAAATGAAAGTCAAGGAAAGAAAGGAACAGAAATATGACCTTAGGAAACTTTTCCTGGTCTGAAGTATCTTCTCAATGATCTTTTATGTTAATAAAGTAAATGTGAATGTTTCTGGTTGTAATTTTCCATCACAATGCTCAATGGTAATCTAAATTTTAGTTCATTAACAGACAGAAGACTGCGTTACTGGTCTGTGACTGCAAAGCCCTATAATCGATGCCAGCTGGCCTCTGTCAGTTAATCAACAACGTCCCTGAGACCACTGTCACAAGAGGAGGCACCGCTGGGCACGCCTGAGCTGTGAATCAGACTGTGCCACCCTGGGAGCAGAGGTTGAGGGCCCCATCTAAAGGGTGCAGAGGTGGAGTGCAAGAGCAAAGCAGACACAATCTGCCCGGTGTTCTCACGTGTATCCATGCTTCTTTGCAAAGCGCAGTTCCTTCCATCATGTTAGAGACAATTTTTCACTCCTTGGCGCTCCTTAGCCACGTGACTTGCTTTGGCTTATAGAATATTCATGCATATCATGCAAGTAAGTCTTAAAAAAGAGCTTGGACATTGGGGCTTACTCTCTTTTTCTCAGATTTGCCATTTTAAACCACAAGCATTGGTCTCTTGGGGCTTCCATAGAAAAGCTGGTAGACGCACAAGTTGGTAGACTAAAACAGTATTTATTCCCCACGCTTCTGACGCCTAGAAACCAGTTATGTGCGTTCCCTCAACGTTTCCGGTCATGTAATGGTCACAGACTCAGCAGGGTTGATTCCTTCTGAGGTTTGTGAAGGGAAATCTGATTTTGCTTTCTCCTCGCTTCTGGGGGTTCCCAATCCTCCCCTCCCTTTAGCCTGCACCATGCTGATATCCACACACCTTTTTCTGAATGTCTGTCCGCTTCAATGACACCACCAATGAGATGCAGCATCCATCAGGATCCAGTACGGTTTCATCTTAGCTACTCACATCTGCAGAGACCCTATTTCCAAATGAGGTTCCAGGAAGATAAGCAATCTAAGGAGCCACCATTCAGCCCAGTGTGTCCCATATGAAGATGCTTAGGCTAGCTTACTGGATGACGGAGAGGATGTGGAACAGAGAGAAATCTGTGCTAAGACCCCCATGACCCAACTAGATGTCCAATGAACAAACTTGCAAGTCAGACCAGGCAAGACAGATGAGTCATCCCCACCAACCATCACATGACTACGGAGAGATGACAGGAAACACCGCGGTAACTCATATAACTGAGCTAACTCAAAATGGGTGTTGCTTTAAGCCATTGTGTTTTGAGGCTGTTGATTATCTTTTTTTTTTTTTTTCTTCATAGTAAAAACAGATATAAAAGTTTTCATTATTTTGGAAGCAGTTTTGATAAAAAATCAACAGAAATCAATAGACAGAAAACACTACAGTCTTTTTCTTTTGAAAATTCATGAACACTCTCCTTGTCAAAGTCAGGTAGGAAACTAAACATAACAAAAGCTAGCACTGAAATACCTTACTATTGTGTTAATGACTCTTTAGGAAACTCACCCACCAGGTTCAAGGCCATTGGGGGGGGGGATGCGATGCCTGAGATCAGTACACACTCTGAACCTGTGTCCAGATTATCATGGGAACTAGGTAACTCTTCGTGAATTTAGTTCTACAGTCATTTCTGATCCTGTGGTGTACCATGTTATGGAAACATTACCAGGTTTTCTGCCTCAAAACTCCAAGCATCAGACTCACTGTGGTCTTCACTGTTGACTCCAAAGTTATGCCTTATATCCACCCAGTTTTCAACTCTTAAAATCTTAAAATATTGAGGAGAAAGTATGACAACATGGATGAAGGCCTAGTTGCAGTGGTGATCCATTTTATGGGACTGAGTTAGAAGGGCCTTTCCCAAAACAGCTCCAAAAACAGACTCCTTTGCTTATTTTACAATTTTCTTCAACAGAAAATTACTGCACTAGAGCAAAAACTGAAGCAATAAGATTTTTTCTCTTTTGAACGATTTAATTTTAATCCCTTGAAGATGTTTAAGAGTAACATTTAAAAGGTCATAAACATGCAGGGAACAGAACAGAATTGTAACAATAAATGCCATTGTTCCAAATGTAATTTATGACCAGTAGTAGGAATGAGGCAGAATTCCCAATGTGTCTCTTTTTCCTTTGTCTACTCCCTGGAGTGTTTCCTGAATGCTATCAAGATCCATTTGCAATATTTCAGCACAAATCTTCAAAATGGAAAGACTTTTGAAGATATGCTACTTTGCACAAAATAAATTCTAGATTTAATGAAGTATGTTTTAAGCAGAGTGTATTATCTTTAAAAAATCTGATAAGGGTCTTGGAGAAGAATAAAATAGTATCTATTTTTCAGCCTTTTGGGTAATTATAACCCAGAAGGCACAGAAAAAAAAGTAATAATGAATCAGAGAGAAAGGAAAAAAACTGAAACCTACATGGCAGAGCAAAAACATGAGGCAGCACCCCATCTGTCTGCATGGGTTGGAGGCATCCCTGACAGGTGGCAGATATGGGGGATGATGACCTCTGGGGGGCCCATTCTCGAACTGTGAATACATGAAACTGAGCAAAAGCAAAGTTAATAGAGTAATTAATTCCTCCTCTGATTATGTCTCCTTCACTTTTCTCCCTAGATGTTTAAAATAATTATATTAAAAGGGAGAGCAAGGAGTTTTTAGAACAATTATCTCTGTATTTTGATTGGCTGCTCTTCAATGAAAGAAGGAAAACGACCCTTGTTCTTGAAAGAATGTGATTAAAAGAGATGTTATTAGAGTAATTAATGCATTGCTGTGATTGTTTCTTATTCATTAGCACAAATGTAGGAAGAAAGAAGTTCAAAAAAATTCCTTCATTGAATTTTTTTTCTGAAGTGCATTTTATTGAAGAAACTTTTGAGAGCTAACTGCAAAAGTGAAAAGTCCACGAATTTCTTCAGTTTCACTTACATATAAAATGGAAAGAAAAAAACAACAACATTTTTACAGCATAGTGAGCATCTCTGGGTGAATGTTCGTGTTTGATGTTTTACAAAGTCCTTAAATTACGTCTAACAAAGCGTTCGCTTTGAATTTGAATCTCTCCTTTCCAAACACAACAGGGAAATGCAGGATCTTATTTCAGGAGTAACATTACTAAAACAAAACAATAACAACAAAATGATTCCTGCGTCTGCAAAGAAAATGAAACCCTCCAGGTTCAGAGATCAATCAGGCCATTAATCAAGCAATCTCTACTATGTAGGACACGCCGGCAACCATGTGGAAAGGGATGGGATTCTAGACTTCCTAGTAGTAGAATATACAGTGATGGTCTTAGAAGGTGAATTCACTGGGAAAAGAAAACTTCAAGTTGACCTATGAATGAAGAAATATCTATCTACCGACTTACCTATCTCTCTGTGCATACATATATAATCTCTCTCTCCCCCACCCCCAAGCCCAAAGGTATGAGTCGTAGACACATGTGACCAAAATCATTCAGAGGGTCTGGCTCCAGTGCATTATGAAGTCTCTGAATAAAGCCCAGGTTAAAGATAGATCTTTCCAGTCCAGCAGCTGTTGTTATCCTAACTCTGAAACCAAGTTGCCAATGTGTGACTCTTGCTGCTTCATTATAAATAACTCAGTTTTAAAGATCTGAGTTGAATATAAGGGGAAAATGTGGTGTATATATATGTATCTGCATATGTACACATAGATATATGTGCAAGAGCTGCACGCCTTTCAACAGAAGTTAAAGCCACACAAACAACAGCATACATTAGAGCCTGCTTTGTGATGGCCACTGTCCCAAGCCCAAGAAGCACCCAGACACAGAAAGCTAGGACCGTGAACGTGGAACCAAGAGCCTAAGAACACATCATGTCAGCCAGGAAATACGGGCTGTGGCCTCAGCTTTCTCGTCTCAGATGCGGGGATAAGACTGCTGATCCCATGCCCTTCCTGTGAGACCGCGATGGAGTGAAACAACTGAGCCCGCTTTGTGACTGTGCCAAAGGAGTGAAGTCCTTTCTGCCTTTCTGAACAAATCCCTTGGCCACATATCCTATGACAGAACAAGCCTTGGAGCACTTCCCAAACATTAGATTAAAAACACAAAGTACAGGACATAACTTGGTTTTAAATGAACAAAATTCAGTGAGCAACTGCTAGGCCTAGATGCTAGCCTTAAAGGCAGGCGGCTTGAAAGAGAAAACAAAGAATGAAAACGCTAACCAGCAATTTACCAAGCATTTTGGGTTTGCCTCTCTGCAGTGACCCTCTCCTAACTCCGTCCTGCTTTCTGTCTTGAAGGCTGACTTTTAACCACTTGGGTGACAGCATGGGGATTCTTCCTTCTCTTAGCCCCAGGTTGGTTTTGGCCAATGGAGAAGCACAGTAGAAATGAGGAAGAGAGGAAAGCAGAAGTTACGTATCACCGTGGACTGTGTTCAATGGTCAAAGACCATTCTTTCTTTCAAAGAGAATTCCTCTGCGGAACTCCCTGGTTCTAGATTCCAGTAAACACACCAATTCACTTAAATCTAGAGATGGTAAAAGGAGCAAGTCTTTCCAAGTTCAGTAAACCCTCTGTTTTATTTTATCACCTCAATCCATGTAGAAATAAGGGTTTCCAAATTCATTCTGAGTATTGCTTTGTTTCTGACTTGGACTCTAATTAATAGAGAAAGAGAAAAAAAAATATATATAGCCCTATTCTTTACTTTTAGATAAATCACTCAGGACTCCACAGAGATAATCACTGAAAACACTGTATATATATATATATTTCTGACTTGCAGCTTTGTGTGCATGTTTGTCTTCTGTGAAATAAGACCTAAAGTCCCAGCAGCTAAAAATAAATGAAAATAAATAAATGGTTCTCTTCCTAGTGCTTGAATGCATTGTATAAAAACAAAAATGGTTGGTAGTTAAATATTCTTTCTTCCTACGTCACTTCCAGCCCACTCCAGCCCTTTGCAAAGTTGCTCTCTCCTTTCCTGCGAGGCTGCTGAAACCTCTGCAGTAGAGTTGTTGTTGTAGGAAAGCTGAGTGCCCGGGAAAGAGCAACACGGCGTGAGAAATCTGCAACCTGACTGTGGCTCCACAACAGAACAGAAGGTGTTTTTCTGAGCTCTGAACAATGGGCATGTAAGGGCAATTTCAGCTGCAGAGCTAAGCAGTTTGAATTGACAACAACATAAACCAGCTTTGACAGTGCATCCCCTCAGCCAAGTTCACTCATTCATCCAAAGTAGAAAACAGAAGCTTAGAAGCATGGTACTCACTACCGAAGGATAGAAAACATGTTTGGGGAAATTAGTTGTTAGTAACATGCTATTCAGGCTATAAAATGATGTAGGAATTAGTAGTCACTAGCAGTCTATTTAGATATATGATTCAATTGTTTGTTTTTTTTACATCACTCGTGTGTGTGTGTGTGTGTGTGTGTGTGTATTATTGACTGAGATGAAGCCTGGGGGAAACTGAAAACAGGTTTTGCTTTATGGGATGATGGTAGAGTTGGGAAGGTTAAAATCTGTGACATCTGGGAGAGGAAGCAGAGAACAGTTAATCAAGCACGATCTACATACTATGAATGGAAACGTGATAAGTGTCGCAGTAGAAACGACAGCCTGTGTGTTTACCAAAAACCCAACAGAAATGGCTTTTAACATGACCACCCTCTGTGTAAGCAACTTTCTCTCTCATAAGTGAAATTCAAGAGGAACCAGGTAGATGTGGCCGTGTCTGTAAAGTATTGTGAATAATCACCTTGACAGTTAGACAGTCAGACAGACGACCGGATCTTTAAAGGAGGAACTGCAGTGCTGAAGTGTTTCAGGGATCATCCGGGGACATGCTCACACCTGGAGGCGGTTTTCTTCATTGTGTTACTGCCCCGGTCCTCCCATCCTTCCTCAGTTTACATTCCTCGGATCTCACCTGGAAATTGCCACTGTTTTCTTCTCCATGCTCCCCGTCTAGTCGTGTTATTCCTACTAGCTCTAGAATTCTCTCTCAAGCCAGACACAGGCCACACCGCTGTGTCTGCTGCTGTGGACGTCACAGAGCGTCCCGGTCCACCTCCACCCCATGCGTGTGGCAGCCTGGAGGTCACACTAGTGATAAACAGTGTGACTTCAGATACAGCCCTTTCTTCTTGCATCAGCTGACTTATTTGCAATCAGAAAGCAGAAGGAAGCAGGGAAAGGAGGGAGGGAAGATGAACGGTTGTTTCTCAGTGTTTTCCAAGCTCGCACTAGGGATCTGGCGCTGCACCTTTCTGTTTTAACCTTCCACTTACACACTTGTTTTGTCTATCACTCTCCTCTCGACCCAGAACGCACCACCCACTTCTGCATCCAGCAAACCCTGCAGACATTGCTGTTCAACTCAAAGGCCGCTTTCCCAGTGAAGTTTTCATTCCCCAGAGAAACACACTTTTTCTTCACCTGCATTTTACTAACTTTCGTAGCAATTTTTCTATAATATGAACCATATCAATTTCGCAGTCAGCCTTCCTCTGACGGACTGCGTATATGCAGGCTGACCTAGAATATCTGCTCAAGAATAGTTATAGAAGAAATGGCGTCTCCACGAGGAAACAGAAGAGGGCGGACTTGACATGACTGTCAGTAACGCCAGTGAGAGCGCATGCGCACAGGGAGCCGGGTTCTTTCCTGCTGCTTCGTGAATAAATAAAAGGGGAACTGAGATCGCTCTACTAGTACCTGAACCTTTACCTTTGGAGTCTCTGTACTCTGAGAAAAAACAAAGCAACTCCACGCACTGCACGGTGGCGTCATGTGGGTGGGGCTTCGTGGGCACGTGGCCGAAGGGAGAGGTCGCCTCTCTGGTCTCAGAATGTTCTGGACCATCTCTGCTCACCATCACCAACACGGCAGGGTCTCCCGTTATCCTCTATGAAAATGACGATGGGAGAAGGGAAAACTTTCCTTCAAATAGACTTGAAAATATGAAATAACATACTTTCACATCTTTTGAAATTGTCCCAGGTGCCAAGTGATGGATAAAAAATGTCTTTTTCAATCTTCCCAACAGCATTATGAGACATCTATTTTATTTCCATTTGCAGATAGAGTTATGGGGACTTAGAGCAACGAAGTCTCCTATTGAAACTTTAACCATCTCTGGAACCAGGATTTGAAGTCTGAAGTCTGTTCTTTTTGCCAAAATACAAACAAAAAAGCAACAACAAAAAATACCTTTCTGTTTACCCTTAAAGTGATCTGAACAGAATAGAAAACAAATGACAACAAACAAAAAACCCAGAAAAAAAAAAAAAAAATGAAAAGAGATGAGGACCACCCAAGAGGGAACATGAAATACCATGAGAGTTAGATCTCTGAGTTTCTACACCCAAGATACCACGATGCAGGGATACAAACGGGAGAAATACATATGGGGCTCCAAGTGAATTGTTTTGCTACGGAGATCATCAAAGGCAGACTCTCGTGCCCGCCACCCCCTCACACAGCAAGTCAGAGGAGGCTGAAGAAAGAGCATGGAAGTCACTTCTGGTTTCTTGCAGAAATGGAATGCCCAGTACAAAGATTAATTGGATGTTTTAGTAACACATTCAGAAACTGAGGATGGTAATGCGACCACAGGAGCAGGAGAGCACAAGAACAGAAGCATCGACACCAAGAGGAAAGGGATGTGTGGCGCATGGAGCCAGCAGGATTTGGACATGTAAAGAAAACACTGGTAAGAGCCTCTTTCCTTATCAGAACAAATTAAATGTTTTCATTAGTTGAAAATTCACAACAGATCTCAGAGTGTGTTTTAATTATGTATAATTATGCTTGAGTAAACTGTCAGCAAACTTTACATAGTTTGCATTGCAAAGTGATGGCTGGTAATAACCAGCTCATCTTTGTGTTATCTGATTAAATTTTCCAGGTATGACATCCCTCCAGATATTGATACAATAATCCATGGAGTGAGGGAATTTTATTTAAAATTTTATGCCAGTATTCAGTTGTGAGAAAATAATTGAGAAAAAAAAAATCATTATAATAATCAGACTTATTAAAGACTAGGTATGCCAGGTACTATTTTGACATAATAACATATAAAATAAACAACAGAGATTAAAGTGTACTCTTGGGTCATTGAGCATCTCTAGGTAAATGGTAAGTTCTTCCAATGTCCACACAAAATATTCTCACAAGCCCAAGTCGTTCTTTCTCATCATTCTTCCGCTGCCTCCCCTTCCAAGTCCTGATCAGTCCTGTTTTTCAGAGCTTCTCTGCAGACGCCCTCCTGCAGGCGAGGTGGCAGGACCCTGCATGTCACACAAGCTCCAGTTAACTGGACTAGGACTAAGTATTTGAACAGGACGAGGCCAGATTCCCTCTGGAGCAGACTGCAGTGGATGCCCTCAGTGAGCACACATGGAAGAGCTGGAGACAGCCTGGGACTCGGGCTGCTGAAGATGAGATTGCAGGTGAATCCTGCCTGCGCTTCTTTGCCAAGCACTTGACCACAGAGGTGCTGGGCCTGGAGGTTAAGAGGAGGCCCTGGGTACAGCCTCAGAGTATGTTCCTGTCTATGCAGACAGGAGAGAAGCCAGATCCCAGAAGGCTAAGGGTGGAGCAGACACTCAGCTCACACTGGAGATAAAGGATCTGACAGGTGCGGAGATAAAGAAAGCAAAACCTGAACCAGCAAGCAAAAAAGGCTGAGGATGGATGCAGCAGAGAAGACAGGGGACAGCACTCATCTTCCTCATTTTAGGTTGAAAGGTCAAAGGCTGGGAAACCACTGGCTTCCGGGTGTGGTAGCCTGTTAACAAGAGCTGCATGGCCTCCTGACTCTGGTCCTGGTCCAGAGTACCTGAAGGAAGTGGTGGTGGGACAAGACCGCAGGTATCCCTGCGCCCTCTGCATCACTGCCTCTCAGAGCCATTACCACGAGCATGTCTGGGTCACTTTGGATAATAAGAGACTGACAGCAAAGCTATCCCAACACTCTGTCATCAGGCCTGACGCCCAGTGCAAAGCCCGACAGGCCGCCAGTCACAGACATGTGGCAGAAACAGGCAGAGGCCAAAAGACCTCACTGCCAGTGCAGAGGAAGTTTCTCACTCACAAATGGATCATCATCTAATTCACAGGGGGCACGGTTTTCCTGGGGAGGGCCAGATAGCAAGTCATCGCAGCCTGGCGAGTCTCAGGCCTTCTCTGACTCATGCTCGCCTGTGAGTATCGTCCTTTACAAATGTGAAAACTGTCTTGGCTGGACTCGCACTGCCTGCTGGTCAGAACTGGTCCGAGTCAAGGGGCTGATCTCTGGTCTCTCTGTTTCTTGTATTGAGGCTGCTATTGAACAAGTGTCTGTGTCCCCCAGAACCCCCACGCGGAAACTACTGAGTGTCCACTGTGACGCTGGGTGGTGCCTTCAAGTCACGGGGTGGGGTCCTCAGGAAAGGGATGGATGCCTCTGTCAAAAGAAACCTCAGCTGGCTCCCTGCTTCTTGCACATGTAAGGTCCAGTAAAAAGAGAGGCACCTCCAAGCCCGCAAGTGGACCCTCCCCAGACCCCAAATGTGCGGGCACCTTGATCTTGGAATCTCAGCCTCCAGAACTATAAGAAAGCTATTTCCTGTTTAAGTCACCCAGGCTGCGGCAGTTTGGCTAAGGCGGCCCAAACAGACTAAGACAAAGAAGCGTTTTAGGGTGGTGTGCTTTGCAGGAGCAAACGTCTTCTTCAAAATGTTTTTGTTTTTTGGTTTGGGGTCTTTTATTTATTTATTTTTCCAACCCATTTGCCTGACTTCGACTGTAACTTGCAAATAACAGAAGCCGTGTAGGAACAAATCAGTATCACACTGAAATCATCAGAAACAGCAGGTAGGGGCCCTCGGGGACCGGCAGCCAATGTCCAAAAAGTTCACAAGTCCCATCAAAAAAGCCCTTTCTTTGAACCTTGAAAATCTAATATACTCAGACAGCAAACCATGCTTTGCACACTTTCTTAGCATTTAATGTAGCTTACTTTTGTTCTAAATGTGATTCTTTACAACATATGCTTGCTCTGATGGAAGAAATTAGCAAAGGATTATTGCTCTCCCTAAATTGATTAGGCTGAAAAGAAATGAGTTAATTTTTTTTTTCTTTTGCTGTCATACCAGCATTATTTACAAGAGAACATGTGCATGGACTGGATTCTATTAATGGAAAGATTACGGCAAAATTTTCCACCTTAGGTTCTAATCACAGCTTGCTTCCATCTTATAGGAACTGAACTCTGAACATATAGTCTGATGTAAATAAAATCAGGAAAACTTACCAAATGCAAGAAAGTCTTGTGTAATGAAGGAGTGTGTATGTGTGAAAGAGAGAGAGGCAGGGAGGGAGAGAATAGTTTTGCTTTTTTTCCTAGCATAAATCAAGCTTCTAAAGGAAAGGTAACTAGGAAATATAAATTTCTTTATAAGGAACATTTTTTTTCAGGAAAAACCCTAGCCTTGTGTACATGTGGTTCTAAAAAGATGCTGATATAACAATAGAATTCCTTACTTTTTCTTTATCTTTAAGAGTGTATTTGGCTTATTAACACAGAGCGTGATTTAAAAAATAAACAAAAAGGAGACAACCTTTTGTTTTTCAAAGCAGTAAAGTGCATATTATGGATTGCTTTGCTGAGCAATGCTGGTTGCATAGAAATACTTTAGAAATCAGTGAAGGTCATATCTCTACAAGCTTTTTGAAAAGGCAAAAAACAAAAATAATCATTTTCATCACACAGGTAGAAATAAAGAGCCTAATGTTTTTAATCAACTTGTGTAATTAATATACTGTTGAAGACTGACTTTAATCAACAATCCTATGTCAGATAATAATAAATTCTGTGTAGATTAAAGTGAAATTAAAGTCTTATTTTTAAAAATCTTAACATTTTCCCCCAAGCAATACCTCCGAGTCTTCTTTATATAGAAGTAAATTCTACATATCAAACAAAAAGAATTTAATATGGGGACCTTGTGGTAGAGAGGCAAGCAGTAAAGTGAGGAGGGGACTGGAAAACACGGGTCATTCCTGGACATCAGAAGCATTAATGCCTCTGCTGTAGGGTCAAAGGCTCCACTTGTTTCTGTGGAGAAAAAATACCCTTTTAATGCTTTACCAAGAAGTGCTACCATTCTCTCTCGGACTGTGGTCATGAGGAACCATTTCTTCCCCAAGTTACTCCTGGAATTGCTAACAGCTGCTACCCTGCTGATGGAGAGCTGGAAGATTTTGGTTCATTGTTTCTAATTTTCCTTCCTATATATTCTGATCTCTTGTATCAACATCCAACCAGAAGGAAGATGGGCAGTCAGCAGCCAAATTAGAAGGAGTATAATGCTTGAGGAGGAGTGACAGGGAGAAACCAGCAGGGCATGAAACTAACAGAAAAGGAAAGTAGCACAGGATTATACAAACAGCATGCTCTCCTTAGTCAACTTACTTTTTCAATGAATAATTAGACACTGTCTCCCCATCTCCTACTTGAGAATTCACTTATTCAATCCTTCATCTCAGTTTCTGCTTGCTCTCAGATCTAAAGCCAAGTACATAGTGAAATCCCCTCCATTTACACATCTATGGGTAAAGAGTGTGGAAGGCAGAAGGTGCGGACCACACTGTACCTACAGGAACAGAGTTCTGAAGTCACAACCCAGAGCCATCAGTGCAGTAAACCCAGCGACGGTCTCCAGTCATCAATCGAGGGAGTAAAACCACCATCTGGAGCAATCAGTCCAGAAAGGACAGCTTATGTAGCGGTGACCCCCAAACTGCCAGACTTTATTAACAATGATATATTCTTTAACTCTGGCCTCTAACGTAGGACCAACATGAGAAGGCCAACTATGTACCCCTAACTAATCACATAGCCACTCTACTTCTAGCCTGTCTGCCTACAGTTCCCCATGCTAATCGTCAGGCTGTATCCAGTCTCCCTTTATCCACTTGCTAGTATCTGACTGCCTGTGAGTCTCAGCTGAGCACCAGTGCTGTTGGCTGACTCCTTGGCTGAAGCAAGGTCTAAATGCTGTCTGTGTGCTTTCCACTGCGTGGCTCCAGGCATTGCCAGAAGTGAGAAGAGGAAACCACGAAATCTATGTCCAGGAGGCAGGCAATGTGTAAGTCCACATCTATGAAGACCCCAAGGTTATTCAGGTGTCTCTAAAGCACCTCAAGAAATACCCAAAGGCAGTGTGCCCTGGGGACGTGGCAGATAAGGCGGCGCCTCTGGTGGGTGTGGCCCACTTACTGTCTTACAGTCCAGGACCTGAGGTCACGAGCCGGGACTAGAGGGAACCACCAGACGTACAACTCAGTAATAATAAATGGAATGCTGTCTCTCCTTCCTGCCTGCCTACTCACCTTCATGCCTGCCTGCACCTTTTCTTTAGACAATTAAAAGAAAGACCCAAAGCCTCTAAAAGTAGGGTCTCAAGTTGAAACTACTGACATTTTGGACTGGACAGTTCCTTGCTATGGGTACTGTCCTTGGTATTGAAGAGTATTTAGCAGCATGCCTGACCTCAGTTTACTAGGTATTAGCAGGGTACCACCACCCAAGTTACAATAATCAAAAATATCTGTAGACATCTGTTAAATAAATTGATGCTTGTTGAAAACCATGCTCCTAGGAGAACATGGAACTCGTTTTCACTTTAAGGTATTTTAATCTTATAAGAATGTATGGGCTCTAAGCTAATACTATGACAAGCCTATATTTTTTCTACTATAGTGTCATCTAGTACAATTTAGTTGTTTATAATAAGGGTGACTGGAGTTTACATAAATATACATTATATTTTTCATACCATTTGAAAATGCTTTTCAAATACATAAAACTATAATTCAGAAAAAAAGAAAATGCTGAGCCTTCTATCTTACATGTATTCAGAAGTCATGGTTTTTATACTCTATACCAATATAGCACAATGCAGGCAGGATCACTGGATAACTTCATAATTCTTCCCAAGTGATCAGCCAGGCTGAGAGTCCAACAGTCTACTGCAAAGAGGCTTTCCACTGAATTGCTCCAAGGTCTCAGAACCTGGAGGTTTCCGTAATTCCCTCTTCCTTTTCATTTCTTTCTTTTCTTTTTAAAGAGAGAAAGGAAAGCAGACAGGAGAAGCAGCAGCGTTTTTTTAATGTATTTATTTGTTTCCTTTTTTTAATCCAGGTCCCAGTAGCAAACCTGGGTCTTGGGGTTTACACCATTCACCTGCCAATGTCTCAGCACCTGGGTCACCAGGGTACATGAAGCTTGTTCTTTTCTAAGGTACACCGAGTGCTCATTAGTCTTCATCCACCATTTCCAGATATGAATACAAAAAGTGCCTTCATTTTAGTTGATTTTGGTCAGTACAGTATATGTATATGTCAGCATACCATAGAACAGAATCATTGTGTTTCATGTTAAAACTGCTCCATATAACTTAAATCTAATCACTTCCCCTAGATATAGATAGTAGATAGACGATGGATGGATAGATATGATGGATGATAGATGATAAATAGATGATAGATGGATGATTGCTAGTAGACAGATGATAGATGTATGATGGTAGATGACAGATGATAGATAGAAGATAGGTGACAGGTAGATGATAGGTGGATAGATGGATGGAAAGAAGATAGATGGATGGATGGATAGATACAAAGATAGACAGACAGAAGCAAATAGAGACCTTGTGGCTCATGTTATTGTAGAGAAGGTCAAAATGTACAAGATGCGCACCCCCCCAACAAAGAAGATTCAGGCAGTTGACTCTGCAGAACTTTCTCTTCATCAGAGGAGATCAGTCTTTTTCTATTAAAGACTGTACTTGATTGAATAGTCTACCTACACTATGGAGAATAATCTACTTTACTCAAAGCCTAATGATTTGGTGTCACTCTCATGTAAAAATCATTTCATAGAAAGATCTAGAAGAGTGTTTCATTAAGTCTCTGGTCAAGTTGACACATAAAATGAGCCACACAGCTCTGAGCTAACACAGTGGTCAAATACAGTGGGAATGGAAGCGCTTGGAAAGTCGTATGTGAACACGGAAGAGAAAACACACCCTGAAGTCCTCAGGAGACTGTCAAGGACATCGAGGAAGAGGGATTTTTAAGGTAAGACTTAGAGTTGGGACAGGCCCTTACCAGGCTGCTCGATATCACAGACAACACAGTCCATCAGAATGGCTGAAAGCGAATAAAAACAGAGAAATAGGAGATGATTTGCATGTTCTTGCCTTTAGAAGGCACGGATTATATGGAACAGCAATGGTACAGCAGCAACAGAGAATGAAGTGAAATGAGAGACAAGTAGGAGACTGAAACGCTGTCCTTTCTGACACATCTCCATCTACTTTCAAATACATCCTGACTTCAGGGTGTAAGACATGCCAGTCTCTTTTTTGCCTGCGGATGGGTTGGTTCGGTTTGATTTCTGACTACACTACCATAAATAAATTAACACAAGATGAAGCGTAATGTAATGAAGGAGATTCCAGAGTCCGAGAAAAGAGACTTCCGTCTAGTAAATTCTGACCTTGGGAAAATCACTTAAAATGTCTGAGCTTCAATCTATTCACTGGTAAAAACATAATAGTACATTTCAGGATTGGCGGTTAGAAAAATGGTTACTACTGATAAAAGTACTAAGCAAATAATAGCTATAACTGAACTGCAATTATTGGGCTTTGGATTAAGAAATCTGAACATTTTCTTGGTGATGAAAGGGGAGAAATTTGATAAAAGGACAGAGAAAGTCCAACTGAATAGTTTATCATTGACTTAAATAAGGCCAGGGACTTAGATCAAATGTAATGAAGTCCAATCTAACTCTATTCTGCTTTCATTTAGAGACAGTAGGGGACACAAACTAGAAAATGGAATTCGCAAATACATCCTGGGGTTTATGATGGACTCTCGGTTCTCTCCCCCACACGGAACACCATGTTTCTTTTCTCAGCCTGCTGGATCCCTTATGAACACAATTCAGAGAGAATTAAATTTCAAATTTCAATCTGCCATTGATGCTGGAGCTCAAAGTTTTTATTGTCCTCCTTTGTTAAACGTAGAGAATAGTTCCAAATGCCAGGTCTGTTGTGATGACTACTTGAGGGGATGTTTGCATGTGAAACAGTGCTAAGACTGAAGCAGAACTGACTATCAAAATCATCTCCCTCTAACAGACACTGGTCACATAAAGAGACTGAATTCGTATATTCAGTCCTGACCTGTGTGCAGATGGACTGTCATCATTTTCACCTGGCAACTAAACACTCCTTTTCGTTAAAGAATCAGTTATCATTCCTGCAATAATAATGCTAATCCTTTCCAAAACCATGGGCATTTCTGACTAAATCTAGGGATGCTTACATATAAGAAAGTGCCCAAAGAAGCATGTGAATGCATTTCAAAAGCATAATTCTGATATGCTGAACACATTTTAGATAAGGCACTAAGTATTTTATGTATTGTTTCACAGAATAAAAAGAGTTAGATACTCATTACCATTCTATAGATGAAGACTCAAGCTTATCACAGTTTCCTCAATATCATATTCATTCGTCCATTCTTTACTGGGTCCTTGGTGTGCCAGAGAGTAAACCAAGCATTAGGAACACAGGGAGGAATGCAGGACTGATCCTGATTCCAGGCAGCAGACCTAGTAGGTCAAACAGAAAGCCGATGACAAGTCTAAGTGCAATGATTACACAGGGGCATAGATTTCATGGCGGGTATGGAGTTCGAGATACAAAGAGGGAGGGAGAGAGGAAGGGGCATTAAGTGGAACCACAGGAATGTTACACAGACAACTGACTGTAGTGGCTGAAACACAGAAATAACTGTATTTTAATTGCACAGGTGATTTGAAGTTTATTCTTCAAACTATGATGCAGTCACTTAATGATTTTATAAAAAGCCTACACAGTCAATGGCACATTTAAAAATAAGTTCTCTGTAAAATGCAATGCATGCAGTTTTGATATCAGGACACACGACAGTGCACGACTTCACTTCACGTTCTGCATCAGTCCAGACAAGAAAACATGATCACTGCTCTTCAGCTCTGTCACGGAGCACTGTGTAAGGTAAATCTAGAACTTACTAAACATACCTTTATATTAGTATTATGTTACCTGCACCTGGAAAATACGCTCATTAAAGGAATCTTTAAGACCATCCCCAAACCATCAGTGCCTCTGGACTAACCAGAACAAAAAAAATCAATTAATCTCCACCTAGCAGATGTCTCTTGCATTTTTCACATAGTGTCTGTGCTAATTAGGAAACAAACAATGTAGGATTATTGGCTTTGGAGAGATCTATGTACTGTACAAGCAAGAATTTTAACATGTGTCAGCAATAAACACATATTGGGTTTCAATTAAAAGAAGAGTCTTTGAAGCTAAAAATGTTCAGAAAAGTATGCAGTCATGCTGACGAAGCACACACTTGCAGTGAGGGTTTAACTTTCCTAATATAGCTTGAAGTGATGAATGGTCTCCCCTGCTCCCACATTTCCATTCCAGATAAACTCTGCTTAACAAGCTTCTTGACCTGAAGTTGATGGTATAATTGCCAAGTTTTAAAAAGAGAAAGATGAATGACTCTGGAGTGATCATTAATTTTACCTAGCATCACTTAAAGAATCCAAGAGATATTTTATTTCCCGAATTAGAATCTGTTTAGCTAATGAATTCTTCCTCTAGGTGCCATGGCAGTTCTGTTTTTCGGCGTCTTTCTGTTCCAGCTCACCCCAGCCAACTACATGATGTGTGAGCTACTGTTATTATTAAAATGAATTAACATTACTAATACTAATCTAAAATGCTAATATTAGTCTTCAACATTCACTTTTTACTTCACCAAATTATAGAAACCATCGGTCTTTAAAAATCAATGACTCACC
Organism: Solenodon paradoxus; assembly: GCA_004363575.1. NCBI lineage: Eukaryota > Metazoa > Chordata > Mammalia > Eulipotyphla > Solenodontidae > Solenodon > Solenodon paradoxus. Next base: position 175,040 of record RJWH01001600.1, on the reverse strand, counting down.
TATTCATTCAGGAAAGTACAAGGATGAAATTGACCCTGATAGGGAGACAGAAAAGCAGTGCACATTGATACCGTGTGATCACCATTAAAATGATGTACACAGACACGCGAAGATCATACAGTGACCTATAAGGTAGGTAGGATGATGGGACATTTTATCATGCAAAGACACAAGTGAGAACAAAATTGGTGTCATTAGTAATTATACTTGGACAACAGCTGCAAACCTAGATTCTTCTATGCTACTTCACATATACAGTACTTCCAGAGTTAAGGAAGGAGAATTCATTTTGATCATACTCAGTAATTAATAAACAGATTCAACCTGATATATGACAAAATGCTTGAACTTGATATTCAAGTACATTTTGTGCTGTGTAAGATAGGACCTACTTAGATTTTAAGTTATGCTTCCAGTGACCAATAGAGATGCCCAGACCTGCCCCTTCATATCTTACCCACCACCTTCTAGTCTAGTGACTGCAGTAACTTAGGCTGGAAAAGCTAAGAAAGCTTTAAGAAGGTGCTGGACTCTTAAGTATGCCATGGAGATTACTGAATTTGGCATATTATAGGGGTTCAATATATATATTTGTTCAACGCATATCCTGGAGGAGAATGTGGGGAGCCTTCCTCAGAATTCTGGAAAGCTCACCAGAACAGAAGGAAACCAGAGGAAGACACAGTCACTCTACCAAAAAGAGGGAATGAGAAGGAGATCTTATGTTTAATTTGATGAGCATTTTCCATATGTGCCTTTCTGCTCTCAGGTACTGCCTAAATATCTCCTTCCAACATTAAACCTCTTAACTCTTCTCCTTTTCCTCCATCACCTTCTCTTTGCTTAGAATTTGGTTCCTGTTCCAAACTCACTGCACCAATGAAGATCCACACACTCAGCTAGACACCATACTCCCAGGTCATAACCCTGACCATGCTCAGCCTACCTCCCATCAACCTGTTTTGGATCCTACAGCTCTTTCCTCCTCTTGGAAAAGAAGAGGGAGGAAACAGGCTAATGTGGCTATCGGCTGAGCATGAGACAGAGCTTTCATGCAGCAAAATACACAAAATTAAGTCTCTGTAGGTTAATGACTTTTTCATAGAATGACATTCATGCAACTGCTATCCAAAATAAGATGTAGACCATTTCTGGTATCCACAAAGGCTATCTTACAATCCCTCCCTATAAGTACACTTAAAGGGTAATGACTATTCTAAGTTTTATCACCTTAGATTTTATTTGCCTGTTTTTGAACATTGTATAAATGAAATCATACAGAATGGATTATTCTTGTGTTTCAATACTCAACACTATGTGAAATTCACCCATGTTTCTGATACACTCATTCTTCTTCATTACTCTGTCATATATGATTATACCAATGTCACAGTTTATTTGTCTATTCTACTGTCAATGGGTCCTTGGAGTTTTTTTTGTCTTTTGTTATTACTATTAAAATATTTATGAATATTCCTGCACATTTTCTTTGGTATACAAAAAAATTCAATTTATCTAGTTATATGCTGAATGAAGTTCAGGGAATTTTATATTGAACATTAGCAGAAATTATCAACACTTACCAACTGATTCTCCTAATATCAGTAAATCAGCATTCCTTTCAATTTGCATATTCACCAACACACACTAATGTTAGTCTTTTAAATTTACCCATTCTGGAGAGTTTAGAGTAGACATCTTTTCTGATATGAGACCATGTGTTGTATCTAATGAGTCCCCAGGACTGAGAATGAAATCTGGCCTCCATTATAGACTTGTGAAGACACCTAGCTACATCCAGCTTTTAGATGTGCAGCATGGAGTGGGAAGACTATGAATAATTCTTAGGATGGTTCTTTGGATTGTGCTGAGTATTTGCTGAACAAACCCAATGTTAAGTGCACAGAAAGATCTAACCACACCCAAAATTCCCACCAAAATTCCTTTGCTATTATTTTGCAGTAGTGAGCAAAGTAGATATGCAAAGAACATTTGTATCTATTCAGTGATATTTTGAAAACTGATCCTGTAAGCACTGTGAGTGACACTAGGCAATACTTTGAATGTCAGAAACAATATCCATAAAGGTTTCTTAGAGACTCATCATTGAGAAGTGATTTCAGGAATATGTATCCATGATATTCTTAAATACAGCCCACTGTTTCAGACTTGCTGTTAGCAAACTGCTCAACCTTCTCATTACTAAATCTAGAAATAAACTGAAAGGCCTGGAATATCAATTTCTAGGAGTTACTATGTATCATTCAGGAGTAAAATGTCCTATTAGTTCAACTAGTATAGAATAGAAAGGAATCATAGTTTTCAGTTCAGAAATGAATTTGGGAAAGGGAAGGAGAGACGGCGGGAGAGGGAGAAGGAGAGGGAGACGGAGGGACGGAGGGAGGGTGGGAAGAAGAGAGGAGACACAAAAAATACAATATTTATACATTTGATTTATATTATATATAAACATCATAGAAAGTAAATCATATTAAAACACTGCTATTGGGTTCATTTTTAGGAAAACATGTGCATGTACAGAACATAAATGCTCTATCTCTAAATACATGTTTATCTCTTATACATGCGTGTATTTTTATTCATCCAACATCATACTGAGATATTAATTCATATCAGTGGTAAAGTTTGCTCAGACGATATATTTTGGTTAATGCCAGGTAATACTTTAAATGACGAATTGCCATGTTCCAGCATAAGCCACTTACATTGCATACAAACATGATTCCGTTTAGGGTTATATTTTGGAGTAAATTTCATCCCTGCCTGATGTGACAAGGCATGAAAGAAATGAAAACGTGGCATATACTTAACCAACATAAACCCTCTGGCTGTAATTGTTAGCATTAGCCAACAACACTTTTTAACTCTACTTGAAAAAGCTGGAATAAGGAGAAGCAATATCCATTATAATAGGATAAGTTTCACATGAACCCTTTTAATTTATTAACAAAAATGTGAGTATCAGAGCTACTTTACATTTTTGAGGATGCTTATCTATGTAATTTAAAAATACAAGTACTTCAGAAAATGAAAAGCATTGGCAATTGGATATGCAAGCATTCAGTAAAATATAGGACATATTTTGAATACACAAGAAACACTGTTATCATATTAGAAGCTAATCAACTGCCTCATCTCCTTTTAAAGTGAAACTTTTACTCTGAAATCTATATGTCACTGAGTGAAACCATTCATACCAACAGCAATTTACTCTGCTTTCAGTGATGTGTCTGAAGATTTGTCACAGTAGTTAGATTTCCCCTTTTGCATATTTCCTTTTTCTAATGCTAATGAGGCAAACTCAAAGTCATCTTTAATGATATTGTTCCCACCATGTTCAGAGTGAAAAGCTTCATTATAAAGCAAAATTATTGCAATTTTTAAGATTACTCTAGTCATAGTCATCTCGTTTTTCAAGGCCACATGAATTGTGTTTACTAACAAATATTTGTGCCAAGACGTGGCAGGACATGGGGGAGATGTACATGTGCATACATGTATGTGTGTGCACACACATGTACCGGTGCGTACATATACGTAGATAAACACACACACGACGAAGCCCTCGCCCGCAAGAGACCTATAGCACAGACACGGAAACAAGCTACCTAAATGCTCTTAGTATATATACAGTGTGATGAAAGTGATAAAAGGGTTAGACACGGTGGAGCAGGGCAACACACGAAGTCATGACTGATTCCAAAGGAGACTACGCATTATTTAAACTCTCATGGATGAATAGTGTTTGGGGGAACATGAAGTAGAACAGGAAAACCTTTAAAGCGAAGGACACTTGTGTGAGAATATTGAAGACCAGAAAGAACATGAGTGATACGCAGAACAACAATAAATCAAAAAGGGTAGCAGAGAGAGTGCTGTGAAAAACAAGAAGAAAACTGGAGTTGACTACCCAATCGAAATTGAAATCCTCTTCACCTTATATCTGGGCGGAGGCTAGGAGACGAAACCAAGACAGCAGTAGAGGACATTCTCTGCTCTGCTTTTTAAGAGAAACAACCAAGTTCCCCACCGAAGCATCACCAGGGAGAGAGCCCCCCAGCGTGGCTGTGAAACTACGCACCTAGCAGCTCAGAGCAGCGGGGCCTGGACTGGAGGGCGCCCCCAGGAAACTCGTTCCTCAGTACAACAGAGGTGGGTGGACAGGGAGGCTGCAAGGCTGCGGCCCACGTAGGCCTGATAGTGCAGAACGCATAGAGCAAACTCCAGCCCTGGGGAGCAAAGAGCTGCAGCTGTGTGACATGCACACCTGGCCTGGAAGAAGTCCAAAGAAAGGGCTGTGTCTTCACCTGTTGGAACCTCCGTGAGGACAGTAAGTAGCATACCCGACCACACTTGGTTCCCTTATCCACCAGGATCCATGTTCCCCCAGTGAGGCAGTCTGCCCAGTCATAGGTCTGGGATCCCAAGGGGGAAGGTTAACTCCAACACGACCACTGTGAACCACCTCCTCTTCCCACCCAACCCATGCACCTCTCCTATTCAGACAGCCTCCACCTGCTGGACACAGCCAGAGCTATTTGCTACGGAGGCCTGCAATGGTCAAAAATCAAAACAAAGTCATAGCATCACCTGCTGGTAAAACAAAGAAAAGTAGCTCAGTTCTAAGTCCCCCAACAGAAGACAGAGGAAACCACAGATGAACTGAAGCCTCATGGGATTATGACATCACAAGGAGATGACCGCTCCTGAAACCAAATTCTAAGATATGGAAAATTATATTTTCTTAACAGATAAAGAATTCAAAGTGTCAATCTTAAGAATTTTAGAGAAATACAAAAGCAAACTCAGAAAAACAGTTCTAAGGATTACAAAAGGACTCAGCAAAACAAGTCAATGAGATCACACATACACAGTGAGCAGAAAGCAGAAAAGGAAGCTTCCAATAAACTGAGATTTAGGATGTGACAGCTGCAATAAATAGGATCAAGAGAACCACAGAAAGCTATGAATGCTGAATTGACCAAACGGAGGACTGGATGAGCGATCTGGAAGATAGAAACATAAAAATAAGCCAAGTAGAAAAGAGAGAAATTGAATATAAACAGTGAAGAAACACTTGGAAAAAGCTACCATACTCCATTAGCAGAGAAAACGTAAGAGTAATAAGTAAAATAATAAATAAAAGGTGAAGAGAGGGAGGAGGGAACAGAGGTCTTATTCAGAAATATAATAGTTGTAAGTTTTCCAAACCTGGAGAAGGAGCTGAATATACAAGTCAGCAAAGTTAACAGAGCTCCTGGCTATCTAAATGCAAAGAAGCCTACAATAAGACACTGAATACTAAAACTATCAGAAGTCCAAGACAAAGAAAGAATGCTACAGAGAGTTGAGAGAAAAATGCAAGTAACCTATAAAAGTATTCCCATCAAGCTATCATAGGACTTCTCAGCAGAAACTCTATGGAGTAGGAGTGAAATGACATATTTGAATAGTACAAGAGAAAAACTGCTTGGCAAGAATAACATAGCCTGCAAAACTCTTTTCCAGCTATGAGGATGAAACCAAGTTTTTCCTGATACACCAAAATGGAAGAACTTTACTAATGTGAGACCTCCCTTATAAGAAATGTTAAAAGATGTCCTACTATTTAAAAAAAAAAAAGCAAATGTTTACCAAAAAAACTAAACAAGATAATAAGTAGATAAAAACAAAAGGCAAAAGTAAAAATAGCAGTGGCAAGACCTCATCTATCAATAATCACCTGAATGAATGTAAATTATCTGAAATCACCAATTAAAGGTACAGAGTTGGTGTCCCCTGGTGGTTCAGGTGTTAAGTCTGCAGCTGCAGCTGGTGTACTCCTTGTACAGCCCAAGGACCCATGTTCACAACCTGGGACCTGGAGAGATAACCATAGTGAACAGATAAATAAATAAACGCATAGTCCTCCTCTCTCTTTCATTCTGTCTACTTGCCTTCACTCCTGCCTTCTTCCTTTAAAAAAATGGTGTTGTGACTGGACAGCTTAAAAAACAAAACCCAATTGTATTCTGTTTGTAAGAAAACCATTTAGGCTATCAAGACAGACTAACATAAAGGAATGGGAAGTGGCTCTACAAAATAACAGAGAATTTTAAAAGGCAGGACCTACTATTCTCAGATCTGAAAAAATAGAAATCCAGCCAAAAAATTTAATAAGAGACAGACACTATAAAATAGAAAAGGATCAACACAACAGGAAAATATATTTATTAATATATGTACCTTAAACAGGAACACCCAACAGAGAAATATCAAGCAAATATTAACACACCTGAAGGGAGATATAGGCAGCAATACAATAATAGCAGGAGACTTTAACACCCCACTCACATTAATAGACAGATCATCCAGGAACAAAATCAATAAGGAAATAATGTTCTTAAATTACAAACTAGATGAGAAAATATCTACAGAGAATTTCACAAAAACAATGGATGGCTTTCTTTTCAAGTGCTCATGAAACATTTCAAGGACAGTCCATACACTGAGACATAAGTTTCAATAAATTTACAAAGATTGAAATCATATCTAGCATCTTTTTGGATCACAGTGGCATGAAACTAGAAAACAATAAAAAAAGAGAAAATTACAAATGTGTGAAGAGTAAACAAAATTTACTGAACAAGATTGGTCAATGAGGAAATCAGAGGTGAAATATAAACAATAACTAGAGTCAAATGAAAATAAAGAATGACTTATCAGAACCAATAAAATGCCACAAAAGCCATACTGAGAGAAATATACAGCCATATAAGTTTACTGCAGGAGACAAAAGTCACCAATTAAAAAAAAAACAAAAAACTAAGCCTATACCTAAGTGAAATAGATAAAGAAGAAACTAAATTGTAAATCAGCAAGGAAAAAGGAAATAATAAAAAAGCAGAAATAAAATAAAAGAGTAAATTTTAACAAAAGACTATTCAAAGAATCAGTGAAACTAAGAACTGGTGTTTTGATGTGACAAGCTAGACAAATTATTAACCAATCTCACAAATAAGAGGAAAAAAATTAAATAATTATGAAAAAAGGGAAATTATAACAGAGACTACATGAAAACAAAGGTTCATGAGAGTATTATTTACAAGGAGATGGGAACAAATTAGATAACTTAGAGGAAATGGACAAATTTTTAAGACTAGTCATATCCCAAGACTAAATAAGGAACAAACAGAAAATTAAATAGACCTATCACAAACACAGAAATTGAAACAATCATCAAAAACCTCTCAGAAAGCAAAAACCCAGGACCAGGTGGTTTCACCAGTAAATACTACTAAACTTACAAAGATAAATACTAATCCTTTTGAACTTTTCCAAAATTAAAGAAGACAAAATTCTAAACATTTAATGATGTCAACATCACCTTGATTCCAACCCAGACAAGGGCATCACCAGAAAAAAAAAAGTATAGGCCAATATCTCTGATGAATAATGATACAAGAATCCACAAAAAAAAATGCATGGAAACCAAATTCCACAGCTCATTAAAAGAACCATATACCATATCACTTTCAAGTAAAATTTATTCCAGGGATGCAAGGATAGTTCAACATACATAAATCTATAAATATGATATACCATATCAACAAAAGGGAAAAATCATATGATCATCTCAGTAGACACAGAAAAAAAAACTTTTGGTAAGATTTGATACTCCTTTGTGTTAAAAAAAAAAAAAGAAAAAAAGAGTTCCAGAAGTGGGTGGAGACAGAACATAAAACAGACAGAATATGACACACAGTAAAGATCATAGTTAATAGAGAAAAAATTTTCCTAAGATCAGGAACCACTATCACCAATAATGTTAATACTCAATATATTATTAGAAGTGCTAGCCAGGGCAATTAGACAAGAACACAACACAAATAAATCCTAAATGCAAAGGAAAAGTGAAATTATCATTATTTATAGATAATAGTATAATACATATGGAGAATACAGTACAAATCTGTTAGAAATAATAAATGAATATAGTAAAGTGGCTGACTACAAAATTAATATACAAAATCTGTTGCATTTCTATACATAATAATCTAACAGAAAGAGAACTCAGAAAATAATGCTACTTACAAATACATTAAAAAGAATAAAGTTTCTTGGGATAAGCTTAAGCAAAGTGAAAGACTTGAACAATGAAAACTGTAAGAAATAGAATAAGACACAAAGAAATGGAAAGATATTCTACACTCACGGACTGGAAGGATTAACTATGTTAAAATAGTCATATTCCCTACAGCAACCAATATACATATTTAATAAAATCTCCATCAAAATCCCAATGACATTCTTCACAGAAATAGAATAAAAAATCATGAAATTGATTTGAAACCACTAAAGACCACAAAGAGAAAAAAAAAAAAAAAGACATCATATGAAATGGAAGATGATATTGAGACATTAAACATCCGACAAGGTGTTAACATCCAAAATACAAAAAGAACTTAAAGTCAACAGTCAACGACAACCAAAAACAAAATAAAAAAACCCCAACCAATTCAAAAACAGCCAAGAGATCTGAACTGACACTTCTCTGAGGAAGATATACAGATGAACAACTGCCACAAGCAAAGATGTTCCATGTGTCCTCTTAATAGGGAAATGCACATCAAAACAACAATAAGATACACTTCACACCTGTGAGAAGGGCTATAATCCAAAATAGGAGAAACAAGTGTAGATGCGGAGGCAGAGAAAATGATACCTCTAATACACAGTTGGTGGGACACGAATTGATGCAATCATTATCAAAAGCAGTATGGAGATTCCTCAAAAAAATTGAAAATAGAAATTCTATATGAATTTTCCCACACTTTTGGTTATTTACTGAAATAACAAAAACACTAATTTCAAAAGATGCATGCACCCAATGATTGTTTCAGCATTATTTACAATAGCCAACAGCTGTAAAAAAAAAAAAACCTAAGTACCCTCCAGCAGATGAGTAAAGAAGATGTGATATATGTACACAATGGGATACTACATGGCTATTTGAAAAGATGAAATCTTGCCATTTGTATCAATATGTATGGACTTGGAGGGAGTTATGCCTAGTGAGAAGAGTCAGAAGAAGACAGACAAACATGATATAACTTACATTGATATATATAGAGAAACCAAACAAACAAATGAAGCCAATCGAACTAAAATAGAGTTTTCTTCTCTAAGACCAAATTAATGGTTACCAGGAGAAGCAGAGGAGGGAGGTGGACAAATCAGAGTCCACTACAGCAGAATTGAACTTTGGGTGGTAAATTTAATGTTTATGTACAGATGTTGATTTGTGATGACACACATCTTAAACATGTATGTTCCTTCAATACAATTGAAAAAAAGAAAAAATGAAGGACTGGAAAGTTAAGATGGGACTAATTTCCACAGGAAGACGGAAATGCATTTCTATTCTTTTAACCCGCAGGGTTTTTACTGTCATATATGTGCACAGTAGAAATGACTCTAAAACATTCTGGTTGTAGTACTTTCTATGCTCTGCTTTGACACCGGCTGGACTAGGCTGCCTCTGTCACTCCCCTGCGGGCGGGATATTCTCCCTGTGTTCTGGGAGCACAAACTGATCTCTGCCTTTGCACTCTGCTCTTCCTTCCCCTGGAATGTTCTCCAGAGAGACTAGAACTGTCTCTGGTTCTTTACTCGAGTATCACCTGCTCTGAGGAACTGCCCTGAACACTCACCCAACATAAAAGCAGAGTCTTCTGGCAACCTCTTCCACTTCCTTGCTTTATTTTTCTCCATAGCACTGACCACTGGCCACAATCTATATGATGAAGGTTAGGAGAGAAGGGACTGGCTGGAAAACCCAGAACCCTTCCCTAGCAAACTAAAGTAGGAACACACCCCCAGTCACGCCTTAACCTTGAACTCTGATTCTCCTGAGAGCTGCGACCCCTGCGTCCTCCCCCAAAGGGAGGTCCTTTCCCTCCATATTTAAGAGACTCCATTTTAACAACTCTCTCTTGCTCCTATCACCCCAAGCTGCATGGGTCACTTCTGTCTAGTTGTGTTCTAATAAACTTGCCACGTGGTGTTGGGACAAAGTGTCTCCCCTTTGATTCTTTCCAGGACAAACTGCACCCGTCAGTGCCAGGTACCCAAGTCATACATATTTTCTAGTTAATGCTTCCATGCTGTCTATCACATTAGAACCTAAGTCCCAGGAAAAAATAGATTCTTAGTCATTTTACTCTCTGCCATCTCACCAGTAAGTAGAACAGAGACCGCCCCATAGTATACATGCAATAAATGTTTATTAAATAAAAATAAATAAATGCTAACTATCGCGTTTTCTCCCTAAGTCGTGCATTGGACTATCCAGGCTTGCTACATTCTATTTTTCCATATTCTGATCTTTCATAGGATCTTTTTTTTTTCCTACACACAAAAATATCAGATACATTTGTCGTTGCTTTTGGCCATGATGCCAGTTTGAATTAAACTACAATCTGTAACTTAGCTCTATTAATAGAAAGTTACGTTACTCATTCCGTTTTATCAGTTTCACTAAGGCTAAGAAAAGTCAAAATAAAAGTGTGAAGTTAAATTAACAGTTGAACTAGGATAGCAGAAATCTTGTTAGGAATTTCTATTATAACTTTCTATTTTTGTCTTTTACTTTTTTTGCTCCTTTGAAATCCACGATGGGTGCATAGTAGTGGAATACTTTCACAAATAAAGGAATTTGAGTGTTTGTTGAGCCTGCCATTTGAGAAAGCTAGCAAACAAAACAGAATACAAATATAATGTCACACCCACAGAGACAAATCCTGCAAAAGAGTGGGTCCTCTATACTCTGCATGCATCTGACTGACTGGAGGTAAAATTACCTTCAAGATGGAGTTTAGAATGGCCACATGATCTGTCCCTCCATCTACTCCCTCCACTAGATTGTGATCAGATCTGGAGAGAAATGCCTCGTGCCATTGTGTAAGGCACAAATGAACCCAATCAAACTAAAACAGACTCCTCTAAGACCAAATCAATGGTTACTAGAAGGAAAGGTAGAGGAGGGAGGTGGACAAATCAGATAGTCCATTATATGGTGAGACATTTTTGAAAACTTGGTACTTACAGAGATTTGCCAAAGTAACTCTTGTTTGCATCTCAATACTTCTGTGGAATACAAAGAGCTTTCTGAGATAAGAAATTCACTTATTCTTCTCAAAACAAGCAAGCAATCTTTTGATCTAGGGTACTGAGAGGAGAGGGAAGGCAACTGTCCAAATGTGATGAGTTCTCCACAGCCCCTGAGAAGGAGGCCAAATTCAGAAATAGATTTAAAGTTTCCTGTTGAATGTTCAATGTATATAAACATAAGACATGACAACTAAAATATAAAGGGTGTTAAGAAACAGCTGAGAGGACTTACATAGTTATAGACTTATAACACATTTTTTTAAAGTGGTAGAAGATACTAGAATTTGAACATTTTAGAATGCTTATTTCAATTCCTAGATAAAGCCACTAAAAAAAGTTATACAAGATATACAGCCAAAAAGCCAAGAGAAAAATTATAATGGAGTAAAAAAAAATAACTCAAATAATCAAAAAGAAAAATTATAATGGAGTAAAAAAAAAAAAAAAAACTCAAATATTCAAAAAGAAGAAATAGACAAGAGTGATAAAAAACCAGAGGGGAACACATAGAAAAATGTAACAGGATAGACCTAATTCCAATCATGAACAATTGCATATTACCCAGTTTGAAGACAGAGAACAGCAGTTTATATAAGAAAACAAGTTCCAGTAATGTGTATAAAAGATACACACACTGAATGAAATGTGAATCTGTATTCCTAAAACATACAGCATGGTAAAATAATGAAACATTTTTAAAAGAAAAAAAAAAAAAAGTAAGTCAAATGAAATTTAAATGTAGCAAGTAAATCATTTATGATGGAATTATTAGGTGAAATAAAAGGAGAATAGAAAAGTTTTACAGGTATGTGTGTAAACCATACACCTCAATCAATTCAGCAATTACTGTGAGCAAACCCACAATGTCATTGGAAACAAGAACAGTGAAACAAACCAATAAGTTATTTTCTTCAGTTACTCACAGAAATGTGTACCCCTGGTCTACTTCCTCTTGTAATGTTAATACTGTATGATGTGTTGAAAATTGATATGTTTGTGAATTTATTATCTTAAAACACTTCGATTGTTGAAAGTGTGCAAAAAATACAAATAAAGAAGAGTAACTTGTATAGTGATGAACCTTTCATATAAACCCTGCCTCTACTTTGGGGAACAGTTTTACGAAGTTTTATTAACTTCATACTAATTCTCTGACTCTCATTACAGTGTTTTATATTCAATAGCACATTGAAAATACAGATGTTTGACCAAATCTCATTAGAAGGAAGAAAGTAGAGTGTATACAGAGAATTTCTTCTTACCATCACATAAATAAGGGCCTACCCAAAAGATGTAATTTTTTTCCAGTGGGTGCTACCATGTCCTATAAAGAGCCCCTTCGCAAAACCAGGATACTCATCTCTTAGCTATTTTATCTTCAAAACATTCTTCATTCTCAGAGATTGTCCCCAGCAAAGGAAGAGAGGGCAGATGTTCTCCTTCACTCCAGCAGGGGGAGACAACAATCAATGAATGGCTGGTACGAGGGGGCAAAAAGAGATGTCCCCAACTCAAGGAGCCACAACGCTGGTACAGTTCATGTGACAATGCTCCTGTGCCATCAGCCACCGCACAGCCAAGAGCATGCCCTTAGCTGGTTCCTTTCCCCCATTCCGCTTACCTGAGTAAAAGCGACTCATCCCCCCCCAATCAATCACTTTTACAAGAATTCCTGTTTCAGGCTGTTTCTAAAGAATATAATTTTAAATGGGAAAAAATGATATGTGCTTGAGGGAAGCCCTCAACCCTTAGCAAGCCTCGGGTTCCTAAACATTACAAGACTAATGGAGATTTTATTCCATCTTCTAAAAGTTTCCAGCCAAGTTTCCCAGATGCCCACAATGTCCAACAACTCTGTCCATATTCTCTGGAGAAAATCAGTCATACTCTCGGGCATATGAAGTTTCTAGATATTTAGGTGAAATAAAAGAGGATAGAAAAGTTTTCCATGTACCTGTGTGAACTATACACCTCGATAGATCCATTGATTGACAGGTCAATGGGATGGTCAGATGCTTTGCTGATTTCTTTACTCAGAAGAGGCCTAATGTTCAGTCAAAACATGGACTCTGCAAATGTGTTTGTAATTTATCCAGCATTTGCTAGTTGTTGGAATAGAAGCACTTGTTTTCTCTAAGTCTTTTTATACGATCTACAAAGAGAAGCTTTTAGGTCATACTTACAATAATACCATCTCAACATACAAGAGCAATGCCACAGGATAATGTTAAAAGTTTTGTTTTAAACATTCAATGAATCTGAAAGTATCTAAGAGAAAAAAAGGTAGTCTTTTACATTTATTCGGTTGTTTGGGGCTTTTTTAATTTTATTTTTCCTTGCTTCCTGAAGAGCAAGTTTCTGCTGGTACCATGTCCCCTCAGAATTCAGAACGTCCTTTAGCATTTGCTACATTGTAAGTCTGCTAGTGATTAATTCTCTTAGTTTCTTTTCTTTGAAAATGTCTTTATTTCATCTTCACTCTTGAAGGATATTTTCCCTGGCTACTGAATACTGAATTGGCAGTGGTAATGTCTTTCAGCATTACAAATCTATTATTTCATTGTCTTTTGACTGCTGTAATGTTTTCCTTCTAAGAAATAAGCATTTATTCAAATAATTATCTTACATTTATATTTTGTTTTTCTTAGCTGCTTTCAAGATTCCGCTGTCTCTTTGGTTTCAAAATGCTTGAACATTATGTACACGTGTGTTTTTTTATTATCTGACCTTCTGTTCATAGAGTTCATCAATTTATGTTTTTATTCAAATCAGGGAATGTTTTCTCTTTCCTATTTCCATTCTCTTCTCCTTCTGGAAATCCAAACATGTTGGGGGCGGGGGTGTGAGTGTTAGGTATCTTGATACTGCCATCTAGGCCCACATGATCTTGTTCATATTAATCCAACTTCATCCCACTGGGTCCTCTGATTTTGATATTGATTAATCTTTAATTTACTGATATCTTTCCTGTGTAACTTCAATTTTTCTGTTAAACCATTGGGAGAATTTTTAATTCCGACAGAATTTTCGTTTCTGTTATTTCTATTTATATGTCGATATGTACTATTCTAATAATTATGATATATTTACTTTAGATCAGTGATTATAGATATAATAGCTTTTTTTAGTTCTTTGCTCATTTCAATATCTACATCGTTTCATGGCTGGTTTCCTTTGTCGCCTTTTCTCTCGTGTTGGGTTGCATTGCCCTTGTTCTTCATGTGATAAATAAAATTTTTATTATATCACAGTCATGTGTCTTGTTTGTAGTATGGATTCCACTAAATTCCTCTGAAGAATTTATTTTAAAAATTAGCCAACATGCTTAAAGTTACATTGAGCTATACATTAACTTCTCTGGGTTAATCTCTATTTAATTCTGCCTTTTCTTCGCTGCCTTACTTGGAAGCTCCAACTCCCAACAAGGCAATTCTAATTAATGTCCATTAGTTTCCAACACAAATGCTGAACAATGAAAGACTGGGGTGAGGGAGCCGATATAGTGATCTTAACCCATACTGCCCTGAGGCAAAGCTCTTCTCATGTTTCAAAAAGCTTCACTGAGGCAGTGATAGACAAAGAACAGCACAGATTTAATATGTGCTAACTGATGGGTTTGGACATAGGCAAAGACTTGTGGTACTATCACTACAGTCAAGAGAATAGACATAGCCAGTACCTTCCACCACCTGTGTCTGGTTGTTTTCATCTAGTATTTTGTGGTAAGAACATGAGGTCTAACCTCCTGACCAACTTTAAAGCACACAATATAGACTGTTAACTAAAGGGACTATGCTCCGCAGCAGATCTCTGGAATGGACTCATCTAGCACAACTAAAACTTGATGTGCACTGGACAACAGCTCTCCTTTCCACCATTCCTAGCCCTAGGAAACCACTATTGTGTTCTCTGCTTGTAAGGTTGACTAGTTAGATACTGATGACTATTTAAACACCGAATATAAGTGGAATCATTATCTTTTACATTTTCCTTCTTTCTTTAGTCTGTTGTCCCTAACGGACAGTGTTTCACTGGTGTGTTCGTTCCACTGGTGTTCCATCACATGTTTGTAAACAGGTTTCAATCCATGATCGCCTGTACTCTGAGCTGGCATTGCTTCTGCTCAGGTTCATCTTTCTTCCACCTACATTGAGACTGACAAAACAACAATGAAGGAAGACAGAGAGAGTTCAGAAGGGAGAGGGGGTCCTTGCTTCTTTTACTGCTGCTTCCTCTCTGTCTTCCTTTATTACGGCATTTCAAAGAATATTTTACAAAGACCAAAAAATAAACATGCATCCTCCATTTAGAACAGGAAATCCAAATAGATTTCTTAAAATAAATTACTTTAACAAAGCAAAAATAAACCAATTAACATGATAAGCAAACTGAAAAATCTATTAATACTGCTGTAACAGAAAAATCTGTGGGGAGTGACCATATTTATTATCCAAAGGAGACAATTTTTGTCAGTGAGAGGGACGCTGAAAGAATGAACAGGTCTTAATTGCTCGGTGCCAGCTGGAAGCTGAGACTCTGACCACTCAAGATTTAGGACTTTTTACAGGTGAGTGTAAGTGCTATTGGGGGCAGAGGTGACAGCAGGGTGTTGAGTTGTTCAGGTACTGTCACCACATTTGGTGGCAGTGGGGCAGAAAACACTGCAATCTGTCAACAGCAGGACTGAGGTCACTGCTAACTGCGGAGCGTTCTCTTCCTTCCCTTTTTCCTCATCTCTTATGAGATCATTTTTCTTGAGTCGATACAACTTTTCTTGAGTCTTCTCAGTGAGACCTTATTGCTACATTGACTCACCCTTTTAATGACTTCTAGTTGCACCTTCTAAAAATCTCTGAGTTGGAAGCAGATTTAGCAGTTTCCTTTCTTCTCATTCTATACGATCATCTACTGCAGAACCCCTATTTCCTCCTTCAGCTGCTATAGGTTATATTACCTTACCTAGAGCTGAGTATCTCCAAAGATGGGATCTCCCCGTGTCCCGCCCCCAATAATTTCTGTATGAACAAAAGATTTTTGATGCCAAAATATGTGAAAAATATTAAATAATATTATGACTAAATTAATTCATTGTGTCATGACTATGCAGACAGAATATCTGATTCCTTGTTCTTGAATGACTGATGCAGACTTTCAATGCCCACTGGAATATGAGAGACGGATTTAAAGGATGGAAGTATCTTTGAATGTAAACATGAATCATGAGCATGTACACATGCACATCACACACGTATAATGTCTAATCTAAATTATAGCAAGAGAAGTGAAAGACAGTCACCTTCTAAGCAATTCTAATTAATGTGATTAAATATTCAATCTATTTCTAAGTTTTCAGAGGGATGGTGCAAAGAGAGAAAATGAATTTTTATTTGAAAAAGGAAACAAAGCAATAAATCCCTTCACTACTTTCTTGATGCAAGATTTCAAAGTAAGTTTATAAATGTGAAATTTTACAAGAGAACTTTGATTAATAAAATCTGAAAGGGTTTAAAGTCAATATAGTTTTTTTCTGACTTTGACTTGTATTAAATCTTAATAAAAAAGGTTTGATAGGGTAGAATTATCTAAACTAGCTCACAAGTTTAACTTCTCTCATTTTTTATCTGTCATCTACCTTTGGTTCAAAAATTCAGCTTCTAAGCAACAGTCGCCAAAAAATTTCCACATTTATAGGGTTTCAAAGATGCTGAATAATCTCTTCTTTAATTATACCAAAAATATAACAATATTTAGATACTGTGCACTCCTGCATTAAAGAACCATTCATGCCCTCTTTAACTTTATTAATCCAAGAGCTTGTCAAAGTAATTTGACTTTTGAAGCTCCTTTTCATAATTAATTTTTCATAAAACCCAATAAATTACTTTGGGAAATGACAGCATAAATAATTCATACCTGTTACTTTATACAGACTATTTTTTCACCATAACAGTTTAACATTTGATCAATGTCTTCTTTAATTGTTTGCTAATTGCCTTGCCCTGGAGTTCCCATGCTTGACATTTCTTCACTTGTCTCATGACGTAAAGTAAATAAATCTTAGAAATAAACTGAGTCTCTACAACACACACACGCATACACAGGTATTTGACACGTACACATATGTGCATGCACACTTACACAATCCTGTTGAAGGGATGTTTCTCTAACACAGGAGAAGTATTCATCAAAACTGGCTAAAGTATAAATCTGTGAAAACATATGTAAAGAATGTGTTTCCCAATCGACAATTAGAGAATTTTTAACTTTCAGAATGTTAAGTCAGTTGACTAGACTTAACATGACTCAGCAAATCCCAAGGAATAGGAAGGCATGTTCTTCTAGGAAAGAGCTGTCCTTAAGTAGTAAATCACATTGTAAGTTCCAACCTGGCTTGTCTCAATAGTTCTTTGTGGTTAATTTTATTCCCAAAGATTCTTTTTTGAAAAGGCACGATAGAAATGGGGGTGTAGCGCCATTCTAGTAGGTAGTGGGCCCCCCACCCCTCACTATTCTCTTCTATCTGAAAGGAGAACTTAGTGGAAGGCTAGTCAAACCCAAATTCTTCAGGAGGCGATTCCACAAAACAGGTGACCGTGCCACTTCACAAAACAGGTGGGAACCATTAAAATTCCACAGACACATGTCGAGATAAATGGAAATGTATTTAGGAAGAAAATTTCAAGTGCTTTTTAAAAGACAGGGTCTGTCTTTCTTACAGACTCATAATGGAGAGGGAGATTATTTCATACCTTGAAATTAGCGTTGAGTAATGGCAAAGTGAGACCTGAATGAAAGTAATTATCAGGAGCATAATCTCATTAACTTGAACTAAAAGTGTACTGGGGAGCTGCAGAGCTGAGCATTCGCTGCCCAAATCTATTCATAAAGGCACATCTATATCTTCCAACTTTCTCTCATACTGTGTACTGTATACCCAGAGGAAACAACTTTGCGGTGAGCAAAAAAAGATTCAGACAACAGTATGAAAAGGTTGGAGAGATTTTAGATTAAGGATGGCTAATGCTTCCAAGAGCATACATCCTTATGTATCTTCAGAGATTCTAAAAAGTCATGTTAATTCAAACTAAAATTCCTTCACATAAATTTTTCTTTTTATGTATTGTTTTCAGCTGTTACATAGTAACAGTTTTTAAAAATCTAAAACAATTGAAAAGATCTATGATAGAACGTAGAATCCTTCTTTTAAGTATGTTACCTTCTTTTAACATATCATTTAGAAGCCTCTAGCAACACCCACTGGGGCTGTAAATATAAATAACAGTCTAATATAAATTAAAATAACAGATTATTACTTAATAACAAAAAGATAGAAGTATACGGTACATTTTTCTGCAACTTATTCACTTATGTTTAAAATGTCTTCAGCCCCGTTTCTGGAAAATTCAGGTAGCTACATTTCCTAAGAAAACTTACAAAATAGTCCATCATACTAGCATAGACTAATTTACCCATTCTTTCAGAAGAGGATATCTAGTTGATTTTTCTGTTTTGCATGATATCTTAGCACACATCATTGAAAGTTTTATTCTGTGTACACACAGAGCAATGTTTCTGGAGCACATGACTTAAAGTAAAATTACTGGGTCAATATGTATATACACTTTTATTTTTGATAGATATTCCCAAAACTTTCCTCTTAAAGTCACTCACTCCGATTATCAGAAGCCCAGAAGAAAAAAAAACAAAAGTTTATACTGCCTTACCCTCATTTTAATAATACATTCCTTTCGAATTAATTTTGATCCCCTCACCAACTATATTCCAATATTTTTTCAAACTATTGATTCTACTTCCTAAATATGTAAATATGCATTCTAATATATATATAACATAGTAAATTCTACACACAAAAAAAATTCCGACAAAACCTTCCAACTCTATATATGAACGATCAAATTTCCAACAAGACGTAGAGCTATTTCCCACCCCGGGGCTTCCTCTGATCAACACAATATGGCAGAGGGGACTCTGTCAGTGCGGGGGATCTCCTCTTTTTGCGTCCACTCTCTGGGCGTGATCATCATGGAAAGAAAGCAGCTACTCTTCCGAGAAAAGAAACCATCTGGATGAGTTTGAGATGGAGAGATGACAAGAAGAGAACCAGTGTCCCACCAACAGACTATGTCAAGTCCAAAGACATGAATTTTCAAAGACATGAATACACAACCGCTAGACGGATGCAGCCATCATACTTAACCTGTAATCTGAATTCCTGATTCATGGATTCATGGCCAAAAAGATAATTGTTTTCAAAATCATTGAATTTGGGAGAGTTTGCCACACAACAACAGATAAAACATATCTCATTATGTTTACAATGATTTATACTATCCCATTTTTTTCTACACGTTCAATATTCTGTATATGTTCTGTGCAGTGGAGACACGTGCTTCCCAGTGTGGCCCTGACTGATGCCATTTTCTTCTTGTTCATGTTATCTCCTTTTTTGTCATGAGTGTGCCATCTATTCTGACCTCTAGTCCTTAAGTTAATTTTACTCGTCTTCTTCACTTAATTACTCCCTCTCCTTTAGAGCTGTAACTATTACATCGCCAACTACATGCTCCTCATGGCATCAGTATAATCTTGAATTTTTACTTGCTTGGAAACAATCCCCAACACACACACAATAAAATTAATTCCTAATCTGCTGTGTCTCTTCTCCATTCCAGTCCCACCCCATCCCTCATCCTCTGGTCTGAGGGTAAGAGGTTGTTCTTGCCCAGGATTTCAGCCTTTACAACTTGATTCTTAGAGATTATGTAATATTATCTTAAATCTTAGATTGTTTGTGTCTTCTATACATTCCATAAATATTTCCTGAGTAAATAACCCCATAAAATCCCATGCATCACTGTCACATTAGGCAGGAGGTCTCTGATGAGCTCCATTTCAAGTGAGATGAGATTATAAAGAAAGAAATAACACCATAGGACTGGTGTCAGTGGTACAGTCCTCAAGGCAGTTCTTGGCCCCAGAATACAGTCTCAATAAAGACTGAATAAAATCTAGGAGAATGGAAATGGTGTATGGAGAGATTTTGATTAAGGTCAGTTTTTCCAGGAACAGGTTGAGATAGAAATTTGGGTATAAATGATTTACTGAGGGCTGCTGCTCAGGAAAAAAAAAAAAAAACCTGAGAGGAAGAGAGGGGACCAAGAGCAGCTCAAATGAAGTCCAGCCTTGTATTGGTCCACGAAGGCCACGGCAATGCGCATGTCGCCGCGCCGTTATCTTTGTCTTTACGTAAGGGGGGCCGTATTTGCACACTGCACGAATCCGTCATTGGTTTTCCTGGTGAATGAGGACCAAGACTTCAGCAGGAGATGTTCTTCTCCATCTGAGAGCAATTCTCCAAAAACTGGGTGTAAATGGGACTCATCAGAACCCACTGCATGCAGTAGGTAGAGGAGAGGGCATTAAACAGGTCACCAGCAGGCCAGATGAAACCAATTTAACATTTACATAGAACATCAAGATACAGCATGCCACGAAATATAATGAAAAAAATGTGATGAGATAGAAATAGATCTTTAAAACATAATTTATTTCTAAATACTGCCAGCTATACATAGCAAGTTATGAAGGAAAGGGATGAAGTGTCCATCAGAAAAGACGGTGACATGGAGTCATAGATCAGAGTGTAGGAAATGAGCACAAGTTTCCAACCCCTGACAGACATCACATTCGCACACGCAAACACACAAACGTGGACCGAGCCTTAAAA
Organism: Solenodon paradoxus; assembly: GCA_004363575.1. NCBI lineage: Eukaryota > Metazoa > Chordata > Mammalia > Eulipotyphla > Solenodontidae > Solenodon > Solenodon paradoxus. The sequence goes on along the minus strand of RJWH01001600.1, from coordinate 154,120 downwards.
ATAGAACAGACAGCATATTTCAAGTGAGAGGTTTGAAATATGTAAATAATAACGCACTTTTAATATTTGACTGAGGGCAATTGCTGCTCCTGCCCATCTGCTGAGGTATATGGAAGCTGTGAAATAAACTTGTAGAAAACTTTTACAAGTAATTTTTTTGACCTTGTGCTTAGAATTTCATCACGACTGGCAATCATTTTCAAATGCGTTTGCATGAAGATGTTGGGGTGCCTTGGAACATTTTAGCCCAAGAAGGTGAGAAATGCTCTTTTACGACAGCAGAGGGGGAAGAAAACTGAAGAGCAACCGGGAGGGGCTGACAGAGGCGAGCACAGGCACCATCTATTTATTATGAAGACACTTCCCTTGGAATTGCTGGAGAATTTTATATTTTGAGTAGTCACAGGAGGGAAATCACAGTATTATTCAGCAGCAAAAGAAATCTTTGCATTACACATCCCAATGAGTATTTGATACCGACACTTATTTTTCATCCCTCGCCTCTCGAAATGCATCAGAAACCACACACTATCTTGTAAATATATTTGGAAATCACCCTGACTTTCTGAAGAGTCTCAGCTAGTCATTTTTTAAAAAATGATTTGTTCTTTAAGACATTTTCAGGGTGTTTATGATTTAAGAATAGTCAGGATTTATTACTACACCTTCTACAATTGAATACATTCTACTTAAATAACACAGTTTATTCTGATTAAGAATATTTTTGTCTCCTGGATAGTGGACTAGACAGTTCCCACTCAGTCTCACAGGCGAACCAAGGAGAAGGTAACAGGATCTGCGGGAAATCACCAGGCCGGAACCACTCCTCCTGCCACAAATGGGCTAACTCCAGATTTCAGGTAGCATGAGGCTCTGGGTCATAACTGATAATGATTCCGGCTACAGAAACTTTGAGAGGAAATTCTAGTTTCATTTTCACTCAAACGATGTTTCAGATGTGGCACCAATGGGCAGTGGTCACACCTTACCTCTAAAACACACCTGTGGTGGCATTTTATCTGTCACTCAACTTCACTTCATGGCTCCAGGGGAAATTAATACCTTTTGCTTAACCTTTCACCCCACCTCTATGCTCCACCCATCTCTACTGGCAAAATCCTCACCCACTTCAGTGCGTCTCATAGCTGTCCCCGTGGCGACAGTCCTAGTTTCCATACACACAAGCGGTTGCTCGCTCGCATGAGATCGTGGTGACTTCACGTGGCTCCTCTATAAGAGAACAAGGAGGTGGAATTAGAAATAAACATATTTTTGGAGGACGTGTCATGAGCCAGACACCATGCAAATATCTTTCACATGTCTTCTCAATGAACGCTGAAGACATTTAAAGGAGGAGATGATATGTCTATTATCCAAATAAGAAAATAGCTTCTGATGGTTAAACTCATAAAGGGGAGTTCACAACATAACACACTGCAGATGCCGCATTTTGTTCTCTTTATACTAAATACCATTCATGATACTGCTTTATTCCTTTTTATTTATATGAAATACGATCCTTGGTGTTTGGAAGATTTCATTCCTATGACAGTCCTTTATTGAAGAGTTTTATGAAGACATAATTCACTATTCAGAGATCATGAGTAATGGTGTTTAGACAGTCAAAGATATGTGCAAAGAAAGCCGCAGCCAACTTTAGGACCTTTCTGTGACTTCAGAAAGAACTCCCCTTTAGAGATCACCCTTTAGGGGTCCAGCTCTCCCAGTCTGTCATCACCACGAATCTACATTCTGACTTCGTAGGTATAATATGTGACACTTTATGATTGGCTTCTTCCACTTAGAACAATGTTTTCAAGGTTCATCCGAATGGAAGCATTCATTTCTACAGCTGGATACTCTATTTTATGGACAGACCACATTTTGTTTACTCATCCATCAGTCGACGGGCATTTGGGTTGTTTCCACCCTCGGCTTTCATTTGAACTTGTAAGTAAGGATGCTCTCAGCGTTCATGTATTTAAGTTTCTGTGCAGACATTTATTTTCATTTTTCTATGGAATGAACGGCTGGGTCATAAGGTGGCTCTATGTTCAGTTGCTTGAAGAACTTCTAGAATGTTTTCTTATGCATGTGCATCATTTACAAATCCCACAGGCAGCGCAAAAGGGTCCACATCCTTGTAAGCATTTAGTGTTTGGCTTTTTGAACCTAATCATAGTTGGTATGAAGTGGTATCTCCTTGTGGCTTTGATTTGCATTTCCTTGTGACTAATAATGTTGAACAGCTTTTCACTGGCCATTTGCATCTCTTCCTCGCAGAAATATCTATTAAAGTCCTTTATCCATTTTAAAACCGGTTTGCCTCTTTGATATTGAGCTATAAGTCATCTGTATAAGTTCTAAATACAAATATTTAATCAAATATAAAATTTCAGCAAGTATTTTCTCCATTGCATGTTGTCTTTTCATTTTCTTTACTGTGTCACCTAAAGAACAAAAATAAATTAATTTTGATTGTTAAAGTCTTCATTTCTTTGGCTTTCTTCCTGTCTCATGCCCTATACTGAAGACAATTATCTTAGGAACTCATTGTTGGCATATTAGGTGCTAAGCCGATGAGTATACAATTGAATTGCGCTGAACTGACAAACTTACTTGGTCGCTGTGAGGTAGCTGAGGCCAAAAAGGTTTAAACATGTCCAAAGTGCTAAGCAAAGATCAAAAGGCAACATAATGTGTGCTTGCAACTCACCAGAATGAAGAGACATTTCAAGGGTCTGAGGAGTTACATGAATGTGGGTTTTCTTTTTTAATTTTAAATTTACAACTTCTGTTGAAGTTTAAATTTCTTTTCTGCATCCTCTGAGACTATATTTATTTTTCCCTTATCCTGCTAATGTGGTAGATTCTTCTGATTACTTTTCAAATGTTAAATCAATCTTGAATTCCCAGAATGAATGTCACTTGAGTCACGATATAGTTTATATACTTCCATAATATTTTTTTAAATTTCATTATGATTCAATAATATTTTGTTTAGAGTATTTGTATGTTTTCCTCAGACATATCAGTCTGCAATTTTCTTCTCTTATGATATCCTTGTAAGTTCTTTACCTGCAGTATGCAGATGTTATAAAGTAAACTGGGAAGTGTGTTCTCTCCATTAGAAAAGTTCCATATTTTTTAAAAGTGTTTTTAAAGAGAATAGGTATATTCCTATTTTATATTTCTTCTTCTGTTCATAATAATAAATTCCAGTTTTCAAAAAGTTTTTCCAACTCACTAAATTGAGTAATAAAGCATAAAGATATTTTTATAATTTATTCTTCATGATCTTTTCAATGTCTGAAAGGTCTTTGGTAAGCTCTCTCATTCTTCACACTGAAAATGTATCTTAGCTTTCTTTTTTCTTCATCAATCCTTATTGACCAACTGGATAGCCATGTTCTGCTCTTATCTTTCTTATTTCTTTCCTTCAGTTTGGGAGGCTCAGCTTTTTCTTATTTTCTGTCACACTAAGATTACTCAGATGGAATTTTAAGAATTGGTTTTCCACTTTTCTAATATATTTGCTAATAGTCATAAATTTGGCAGCATCCCTCTAGCTTTGGTAAAACTATTTCTCATCCACATTAAAAGAATTCCCGAGAAGTATTTCTTTGATATGAAGTCATTTTTGAAATGTGATTCTTAGCTTTCCTAACTGCGGTTACTGATTTCCAGTTTCATTTCAGGGTGGTCAGGGAAATTCTGATTTCCTCCCACAGAATGTACCCTTTGCTCCCTCAGGTGGAGAGGATTGTGGTCACTCAGCCCATCCACCACAGAATTGAGCCAGATTAGGTTGTAGGTGTATTTTTCCTTTCACTTTTCCTCTGGTTTTCTCTCTCCAAGAAAATAATGTTAACATGTTTGGTTATATATGTCCTTCAAACTGGGTGTGTAAGAAAGACTTTGTTCTCCATTTCTATCTAGGCCTATAGAATCCCATGATGTCTTTCATTCTAGCAGAAGATCTTAGAGCAAATTGACCACCATCACCTCCATTCAAATCTGCCATGCCAGCCCAGGTAGCTCTCAAAACACACTGGCTTCACAGTCTGGTCACATTCACTATAAGCCAGAATGTCCACCCATCTCCCCTATATAACCAATTCTTAGCTTGCTCAGTTCACCCAGGAAGCGTCTTCCTTGCGTGGATTTTAGTTCATCTTGTCTTCTTTGCTTCTAGAGCTTTATGCTACCCACACCGTTTATATCGGCTTTGGACTTTTATTTTTAAGATATTGTTTACATGATTTATAACAAGAAAAACATATATTTGATCTTCAGGCTTTTTCTGGTACAGAGCTGCTAAAATCTTTGGAATTTCCTAAGAGATAAGATTATCCAAGGTTATCTTTTGTGATGTTAGTATGGCAATCAATCTTCTGAAAGCTCCTAAGGTTGCGGGCCTGGTGTCAGGAGAATCAACACTGATTAGAGGGTTTGAACTTTCTGTCCCACCGCTGACCGCTGTTCAGGGGAGAGGGGCTGGATACTGAATCATATGTAATGAATCTTATATAAAGATGCAAAAGAATGGGACTCAGAGAGCTTCCAAGTTGGTGAACATGTGGAGATTAGAGAAAGAGACCCCGAGGGGTTCTGGGCATGCACTGGTCTATACATTCCTTTGTCTGGCTGCTCTTGAGTTAGAGCCTTTCATTATAATCCGGCAATCTAATAAGCAAAAGGTACCTCTAAGTTTTGTGAGCCACTCCAACAAATTAATTGGACCTGAGGAGGTGGTCTGAGGAACTTTGGATTTAGAGCCAGACGGTCACAAGCCCAAGTAATGACACGGACTTGCTACAGTTGTCCAAAGGGGGAAGGAGAGTTTTGTTGGACTAAGTCCATCATCTGTGACAGCAAAGCTATCTCTGGTGGATGTGAGAGCTGAGTTGATTATCAGGACACCCAACTGGTTTCCCAACTGTTTGCTGTTGTGAAAACCCCTCTCCCCACATTTGAGTTTGGTGAACAGACATGGAAAGATATAAAATGGATGTGCTGCTGCTACGGACGCTCTCTGCTTGGAAGCAGGTGTCCCCTTGGTGGCTGCCAGCAGTCAATGCCCTCAGCCGTAACTTCCTAAGTGTGGTTTAGTTGGCAAACTAGGATGAACAGGTAGTCTGTTTCCCTTACTCCTCTTACACATGCAAATATCAAACAAAACACAAAAGAATATTTATAAGACATGCAGACAAACAGCACCAAATGGGAAACCCCATGATGCCAGCAGTGATGATGGACCTCAAAGCCATAGAAATAAGTTAGGAGATAAAGTCAAAAGTAACAAATTATTGAAAATAAATCTATACCTTGCAGCTAGAATGGAATACCCACAAGAAATAGATAGTGAAAAAGAGGTAATCATCCTTTTCTCCTCTCCTGCAAATGTCAGAAACAACAGCTTCGACTAAAATGATATCATGACATAGAAATGTATCTAGAAACACTGTCATAGGTCAGGGCTAAGAGACCAGGAACTTGGTGTCCGTGGTGGTTTAGCAGCTCAGTTCACTGCTTCTGGCAACACAGTCCCCATGCATCCCATGGGCCTGGGTTCAGAGCCCAGGGCAGGAGGGAATGACCAGGATGAACAACTAAATAACATAAATGGATGTTTCTTCTTCCTCTTTCTTTCTGCCTACCTGTCTATTCCCCTTCATTCCTCTGGAAGGAAGGAAGGGAGGGAGAAGAGGAGGGAGGGAGGGCTGGAGAATGGGAGGGAGGAGGGAGGGAAGGCTGGAGAATGGGAGGGAGGAGGGAAGGAAGGAAACTAGGAACCTGAACTTGCTCTGTGGGCGCATTGCGCTAATTTCATGACTAAAATTGTGAATATCCTGAGTCAAGAAATTACCTGTAATTTTAAACTCAGAGCTAGGTACTAGCAACATTCCCACAACTGAAAGGAAAAGATCTTCAAAGAGAATTCCAAGTGAGAGGGAGATGGCAGCAACTTACCAGACCCTTGAAGAAATACACTATCGTGGAAGTCAGCAGACCAAGCAGACGGAAAGACTGCATTCCAGTGACCAAGATGAGAAAGACAATCTGGAATACGATTTTAACTTACCATGTTTAAATAAAAACATGACTAAGTTCTCATAAATGACCTGAAAATACTCCTGCTACAAATACTTCAGACTGACTAAAATCTGTCTAAAAGGCATAAAAGAACACTAAAGAATGAAAAATAAAGCAGGTGCTGAAATGAAGAGTCAGTTAAAAACAGCTATGAACAGCTATTGCTGTTGCTCTCGGGACTGAACAGGAGAGAGAGAAAAGCAATTGACTCCTTTACTTTCATTGGTTTCAAAAACCAAATACCCACGTATGAACAGCAAACATGGCCTTGGCTTACTTCAGATACACTATTAGAAAGAAGACTCCGTACAGAGCTGGGATTTACAAATGGTTACAGGAAGGAGAAAAAAACAAAAGGCAAAGTCTGCCTGCCAGCACAGACAGAGCACAGCATGGTCTCTTTCTCCCATGGAAATGCTGAAACTTTTTCCTGTGCTATTCAACTCTGAGTGAGGAATCTGAATAAGAACCTCATGCATTCCTATTTAAAACTATTTCAGAAATGAAAGCAAGAACTAAAACAGAGCAATGAAAAGACATCATGACAAAAGGAAAGAGATTTTGTCTAAAGACATTACATACAGCTTTTTTAGAAGAAAAATGAAAACGAAAGGCGAGAACTGAGGAGAGGACAGAAGTATGGGAGCAAGACGAAGACACACTGGAAGAGACGTCACAGTGCTGTGACAATAAACAGAGATCATGACTGGGGTTTTTGAAATTGAATGGCAGGAATCCACATATATTCGTGAGACGAGTCTCAAGCAGAAGAAATAGTAATAAATGTGAAACTACATGAATTGTAACTGAAATACAGGGAAAAACTATCTCAAGAGCAGACAAAAAGGGAGATTACCTCAAAAGGAATAATAATTTTAAAATATTATAAACTAAAAACAAAACATCAACGAGCAAACCCAATACACAGGAAGCTTGGCAAATGGTACAATACCCTCGCGACATCAGGAATCACGTTAATACTAAGGAATTAAACATGCTGGAATCCACGTGCTGACGGTCCACAAACCCAACGTCAACTACACACGAAACTACACAACAGAGCACTGCGGAAGGAGCTCTCATGGAACCACAACTTCCTTAGACCATCGTTACAAACGTCAAACACAAGAACCCATATAAAATGTGATTATGTGCTGCCTCAATCTTCACAATTCTGTCTTAATAATATAGTCACGTTGAGAACAAAAAAACAACAACATTAAATTACATTTAAAACTTGCTCACATTTTAATCTAACCCGTGACCCTACATCCTTCACGCACCTTCCCAGTCCTCATAATAATGGGAGCCCCAAATAAGTCCGGTCCTGAGCACCTGAGCTCCACCTCCCGCACCGCATCCACTCAGTCAGAGCCGCTGCCGGCTCCCGTCTCTGGTTTTCACCGTCCGACCTCAGGCCATCCGAGTGCGGAGTGAAACACATGGCTGCTTCACTGCAACTTGCTTCTTTCAACCCCGAATATCTCATCCGATTGACAGAACAAGGGGAGTGATGTGATAAGAGCACAGGTTGATTCATACAAAAAAATTTCCCAACACATGACTGGTTTGCAACTTCAGGGCTAAGTTTCCGAACATGTACCGAGAAAGACATCGCAGTGTGTCAAAACGAACTTAAAAGGGGAGAAAGGCTACCAAGTACTTTCCTGCCAGCAGGCACTGGCTGGCATGGCTTGCAGACCATGAGGTGCTATCAGTCCCCCGTGGAAATACCTTTCTTCCTGACTGTGGTTGGAACCTGTGACTGTCTTCAGGCACATGGAGTATCTATCACCAAGGAGACAGGAGAGTAGCTCCAGGGAGTAACTTAGGTGACCTAGGGCATCATCGTGGGGGACTGGCGCGCACTTTCTCCCGCCAGCTTACAAAGCGCGGCAGTGACGCGAGGGAGGGCTGTGTTAGAGTCTGTGAACTGACACATGGCAAGGAGCCATGGCGGCTTCTAGAAGCTGGCAGCAGCCTCCACTGGCAGTCAGAACGAAAAGAGCTCCGCGGTCCTACAGCAGCAAGTCACTGAATTCTACCAGGAGCCCTGTGAGCTCAGAGGAGGTCGCATGACCCCCAAAGGAACGCACACAGCCTGGCTGACACCCAGACTCCAGTCTTGGGAGACGCTGATCAGAGGACCCAGGTGAGCTGTTCTGAGTCCTGACCCCAGAAACTCGGATAATCAATGTGCGTATTTTAAGTTCTCATACTTGTGAAAATTCATTACACAGCAAAGGAAAACTAATACAATTGTTTTAGTGGCTTGAAAACCTGCCATCCTTTCCATCATGTTAAATTATATTGGGAACCTAGGAATAAAGAAGAAGGAGCTGCAAGGCACTCCCCCTGGATTAAAAATAATTGAATGTGAGGATGTCTGCACGCTAACTCCGATTTTTTCTTTTAAAGAACCTTTCTCCCTAATCAAGCAGAGGACCCCGAGGGCCTCGTTTTGAAGGAGCACACGCGCCCTCCAGTTTAAGGCTGCAAAGAATCTCTGAGAGTGGAGATTTAACAGCACTGGTTTTTATTATTTTGTATTGTTTTTATTGTTAATATTTTTGCCAGTGCTACGGTGACGGGGACAACATTTCTTGCATTTTTAATGATTTTTCTCTTCTCTGTTTTCCCCGTAAGTCTTAGAGATTTTAGCCTGCAGCACCACTGAGATTTTTTTAGCAACACACACATCTACAGGTATAAACACCCATGAGTGCACACGCCCCACATGCAGATGTGGCATGATATCAGAAACACATGTATTCTGAACTTCTCCAGCCCCATAACGAAGATCCAAAATCCAAATGACTGAACAAGCTCAGAAGCACAGGGGCGGCCTCCTCTGAAACTGTTCCTCCAAGAGAGACTGAGTCTGCAGGGCAATTCCTGCCTCGTGGGTGTGTCTGGTCCTAAGACGTAAATATCCAGTTCATTGAATTCCCTAGGGCATAGTTTCAAACGAACACACATTGTATTAACAGAGGTCAACGAAACGGGAATTTTGCCTAAGACAACTCTATAAATGGGCCACTAATGCTTCTGAGCATTTCTAACCAGAATTCCTTCATTATTTGTTACCTGTCTCCCATCATTATTTGTTAACTTCTCCTGTAGGAGACAAAGAGGAGACATGCCTTGTGCCTTAGAATAGAATAGTTGTTAGCAAACTAATGGCCAAATCCCACCCGCCCCGCTTTTGTAAGGCTGGATTGGAACACAGCCTCACCCACTCATTTAACATATCGTCTGTGGCTTCTTCGGCACCACAGTGGCTGTTGAGCAGCTGTGACAGAGACAGTAGGTCCACAGAACTTAACAAATACTTACTACTTGTCCCTTTAGGAAAAAAGAAGGAAACCCTAAGTTCTCTGCAAAGGTTTACAGTCTGTTTCTTGTGTCTGAATTTTATGCCAGAGCAGGACGTCACATGGGACTTGTCCCCTCTAGTCACCCCCAGTTCCCTGAGGTACTTTGAGAAAACAGAAATGCTTCCATCAACCATCACTCCTTCCTCAAACAAGGGGGAAGAGCATTAAAGGACTTTCTTGAAAGTTAATCCTGGTAAAGTAAGTCAACTCTACTTTGATTAGGAGACGGAATGAGCGACACTAGACCTGGGCCCCGACATCCACTTGTGTGTCAGCTGGGCACGTCTTGCACACTGGACACACATCAGACACACAGGCATCTACCGCGTCACCTGCGTCACGGCTGCCTCCTGTGAGCCCCCCGAATGAATCAACCAGACACGAGTGACGCTCAGGCTCTGACCGGCTGCCTTTTCGCTCAAATAATCATTTGTGTCACCTGTGTCTTTTGGGATATGCCTCCAGCCTCGCCCCTGCCCACACGAAATGTCTGAACTCAAAGAAGTTAAACACCTTCCCTCGGAGCCATTTAAAGTAAATTCTGTTGAAAGATATTAGGTGGGAAAGGTTAATGCTAAAATGATGCAGGCAAATGGTGGCTAATACAATGGAAATGATGAATGATCGCTTGAATTTTGTCTCCTGTGGAGATGCAGGGAGCTGATAGTCTCAACATGTGGTGCCCCTGTCTCCTATTTATCATAATTACAGAATAGATTTCAGGTCATTTACCTGGAAAGAGTGTCTCGAGTTTATTGTGTAAATGGAAACCTTTCTCTGCCTGAAAATCTTTCTGTGATCTTTCATCATCTGAGACAGATGAGCTCTCATGCCTGACACCCTGAATGAAGCTGTTATTAGTTGGGAAATTGTACGTTCTGGAAAATCTCATACTTGCTCACTGCTCTTAAATACTGCGTGGCTGGATATTTTCTCTCTCATCTTGGTAAAGTTGAGGAAATGTGTGTATGCTGGTAAATACTTTACTGGACTTGTGTTCCTCAATGCCCAGTGTCCAGCAGTCATGGGAGCGTGTGCCTGGCTGTCATGGCTCATCCCCCCAGACTAAGAACATCGGAATGTGAAGAAGTCTTAGAAAAGTCTAGATGCTCTCTTGGAAAGTATCAGTCACATGTCAGACATCTAATTTTTATTAATAGTTATCTTTTCCCAAAGTCAATATATTTAAAAACCAATAATACAAGAAAATACCAAGTAAATTAAAATGTCATTCATGCCACTCCATCTCCACCGTGAGAAGATGCTCTTGCTTACAGCTTGTTGAGGGAACAGAAGTACTCAGAGGAACATACTCCTACTGTCTGTTTTCAGCCACCTCCATTAAGGTTAATCTGCTCCCCCTTCTCTCACGTTACTGGGATGGTCTGTCCTTGCACCTGCCGAGGGACAGTTCTTCAAACTGTGCTCTTGGTCTGGCAATAGTATTTCCCTCACCACTTGATGATTTAATCAACAATAAAATGGGTTCTTCTATCTCTGTTTGAATAAATCCTCAAACATGCAAACACAGATCTCTCTTGACCCACTTCACTCTCCAATATGGCACCAATCCTCTCATTACACACAGCTAATTCCTTGAATGAAGTCACGACCCTGGTCTAGTCCTCTTCTCCCAGTTTCTGTTGAACCCACTTTAATCTGACTTTACATCTCCAATTCCAGTGAAATTTCTCTTATCAAGGCCACCAGGGACTGCTACGTTGTCAGATTAAATGCTCAGTGTTTAGTCCTAATGCTCCTCACCTGCCCAGAGCACCGTGCATGCCTTCTTCACACTTGGCTTCCCAGATTCCAATGCCTCTGAATGTCTTCTGCTGGTTCCTCTACCTCCCTCTGGCGCCTTAAAACAGGAGCGTCCTCTTTCAGGGACAGCTGGTCTTGCTAGCTACTTGTCTTCCCTCCATGTGTATTGCTTAGATGGCATCTACTTGTCACTAACAGATACATGGTCACAAGCAGTCACAGCACAAAATTCACATGTACATCCGCCTGCTTACCTGACAACTGTACGTGGATGACCAGGTAGATGGTTAGTTCCACCCTTAGGGTCTCTAATCCAGTTTCTGCTACTCCTTCAGTCTCCCCTATTTAAGTTAAGGACACTTCATCCCTCTAGAGGCTGATTGTCAATTCTTGACTCCATCCTTGACTCCCTTTTCTCATGCCTTTACAATCAATGAACCAAGAATTTTTACTTTTCCTTCTTGGTGAAACTTCACCCACTTTCTGTGCTTCCAACAAATGTATTACCAACAACGTCCAATGTATTTTTGCTTCACTTTCCCACTGATTTTTCTCACCCACTTAAATACGACCACCAGGTAATGAAAAATTCTGATTGAAGAAATTAATGAAAAATTAACGCTTTCTTGCCTGTGCCACTATGAGATGATAACAAGGCCATGACCTAGTTTAGTTTCAAGCAGGACTAAAGTAGCTAGAGATTCCGAGGGTTAAAAGTCAAATACAGGATAATCATGCTCTAATAATGAAAAACAGCTGTGAAGATGGGGGTGTAAAATCTCATACTACTAAGATAGAGATCCTACTTTCAGTTGAGATCACTTAAATTCTACTCAGAAACTGTTATCATTATATCATCTCTCTGGTATGATAACCAGCATATTATTACTAGTGATAATACCCTTTATCCTTTTCTAAGTCAATAAATAAAAGTGGAATAAGAAAGTTATCTTATTTTGATTATCAATATGGAAAGTCTATAGGAGAATGAAATGCTTTAGCAAATCTTCTCATGCTGAAACATATGAAATGTTCAATGAGAAACACATACTACATAAAACGTAAAATATCTGCTTCCTGGAAACTGTGTTTGATCAAGTTCAAGTCCAGGTCTGTGACGGCAACCTTCCCTGACGGATTTTCCACAAGTACCACAATCTCTGACACACAGCAGATGCTCCGCAATTCTCTTTAGATTGAAAACATGAGCATAAGTCATTCCCCTTCACATCCACAGACCTCACAGAATGCTGGTTCGCCATCACATGAGATTGCGGGCGAAAGGAAGGAAACTTGGGTAATTTCCTACATCACCTAAGTAAAACGAGTGACTGGAAGAGACACAGGCTTCAGAGACGTATGTTTCTAAGTCAGCAATTGTTTTGCTTTGTATTCTGCCGAGATTAATTTTGCTCGTTTGGTATGTAGGATAAAGTTTCAATAATAAAAATAATTTTATAAAAAGTCCAATTTTATAATTGTGAGGTACAATTACTGGCACAAAAGACACATTTGTTTACTTACTGAACATGTGAAGGCAGCTTTGATACTGTCAACGTGTGGTATCAACTCTAAAGTGCCGGTGAGGCTCTTCTCATGTCCAGAGAGCAAGAAGAGGGACTAGCTCTAGGTGGCTCCAGCTCGCATTCCGCTTCAGGGCCAGGGGGAGCAGTAAGGAGCCTGTCCTCAAAATGGCCGAAATCGGTGTTTGATTTCACCACTGACTGGTGTTTCTCACCACGGAGGTGCACACGCAGACGCAGGCCGCCACCGTGGCTGCGCCTTTCCCAGGGGTTACAAGCGCTCCCCTATCTGGCTGAAGAGACTTCAGGAGATCAGAGGGCTGGAGCCGACCCTTCTTTTTTCTTTGTTTCCACTTTTTGGAGCCAGGCACTAAAGAGTAGGACATGCTAAAGCAACCACATGTCAGGGGAAATGGAGTGTTCATTTATTGAACTTGTGATACGTGTCCTACATGCCCAGGTAAAGCTGTTGGTTCTGAAAAGACCTTATGACTAAACATTAAACAACATTAAACATTAGGCAGATCCATGGCACAAAGACAGGTCGAAGTAATAAAAACAAAGCAAAAGCAAAAGTAAAAGGTAAGCACACCAATAAACAATGAACAGCAGACTTTGGGCAAGAAGATGAGTATGTTTTTCAAAGCTATGCCACGCTAAGCATCAGATCCAAATGCTCAGTTTCCAAGTAAAACAAAAGAATAACAAGGCGTAAAGAGAGAGAGAAAAGCATATATTACAGGAAGGAAAAAAATAAACGAAAATGATCATAGAGGAAGATGGCAGATATAACAGGCAAGATGGTAAAACAACGATCTTAAAGATGCTCCAAGAGCTGAAGCAAATATGGAGAAAGCAAGAAAACAATGCATTAGAAAATGCATATATCCATTAAGGGACAGAAAACCTAAAACTAAACCAAAAGGAAGTTCTGTTCTCTCCAGTAAAGCACCAAAGAGCAGATGCCAGCAGAGCACCCCGGGGGCTGGGAGGGCCGGGCCCTGGAGTGTGGATCTGCAGCAGCTTCTGGGAGCCTCTGGTAGGGCCACCAAGTGGGGGCAAGCCCAGCGACAAAGCCTGATCCTGCCACCTAACCAGTCAAGAGCAGGAAGATCAAATCCCTGGAGGAAACTGATTTCTTCATCAAAGGATTTGAGATCATTAAGATTTTCCTGGGAGCACCCCTCAAGAGAGTTTTGAACATAAAATTAAGAAAGAAATACAAGCCAAAAAAGATAAATTGAACTTCGTGAAACAGTTTAAGAATAGGTGCATCAGAAATTGCATCAGCAGAGTCAACAGGCACCCATGAAATGAGAGAAAGCTTTGAAAATCACTTTTCTGATAAGGAAGTGATATCCTGAATATGTAGAGATATCATAGAACTCAAAAACAAAAGCAAACAAAGTAGATTTCAAAAAGGAGCAAATGACTTGAATATTTATTGCTCCAAAGAAGACAAACAGATGTCCAATGACCACATCTAAAGATGCTCAGCATCTCTATAATCATCAGGGGACACAAACGCAAACTGTAAAGAGATGCTACCTCACACCTGTGGGATGACTAGTGTTGATAATGCGATGAAATTATAACTCTCATGTATTATTGGTGGGAAACTTTCTCCAGAATGCAGGCTCTGTAGAAAACAGTATGGTGGTTCCTCCAAAACAAAATATATACACATACATACATATTTAAATATATATATTTAAAGATAAAAATATTTATATATATTTAAAGATAAAATTACTGTACAGTCAGAATTTTCACTCCTAGATGAATACCCAAAAGGATGAAAACAGGGTCTTGTTTTTAGTATATTCATGTTCATAGTAGCATTTTTCATAACAGCGAACACAGAGAAGCAACCCACGTACCCTCGGCAGATGAATGGAGGTTGGAGCCTGGGTGTGATCTGAACAGATCCTCCTACAGGGAGGCAAGGAGAGACCTAAGAAAGCAGTCACTCACTCCAGGTTCCTAGGAGCAACTTCAATGAATAAGGGCACTGTCTCAGGCAGCCTTAAGATAAGAGATTTCCACCCTGCCCTCCACCAAATCCCTAAATTTTATAGAGGCTTTAACTTTGTTCAGTAATCTCATCAGCCCAGATTAGCCACAATGAAACATTAAACATGTTCTCAAGGCAGTATCCTTGGAGTAACTTTGGCGAATGCCATTCACCAGGGCAGGTGAGTGAGAAATCTATTTGCCGGATCCTGCTCTCCCGTCTTTGGCCTTCAAAGCTTCTTGATAACCTTCCTCAACAATACATAACAATGGACTATTATGCAACCTTTAAAAAGAAGGAAATTCTCACAGATGCTACAATATGGATGATGCTTGAGGACATGCAAAATGAAAAAAGTCAGTTAGCAAAGAAAGAAGGAGACTTAGAGCGGCCAGCATCTTAGAGACAGACAGAAATTTGGATTCCAGGGCATGAGAGGGAGTGAAAATGGGCACTACTGTTTAGTTGGTATATTTGACTTTATTAGATGAGAAGAGTTCTAGAAGTGGATGACAAGGATAGCTACAGAAAAATATAAACATTACCACCACTGAACTCTACACTTAAAAAGGGTTGAAACAGGTAGAGGTTTGGACAGCTGACTTCAGTCAGTGCCGGCTGGGTAGCCATCAAGGACCCCAGTTTGCATCCTGGGGCTGGGGTAGCAGCCAAGACACACGAATAAATAAAATAAAATTCTTCCTTCTCTCTCTGCCTGCCTGGCTCTGCTCATCCTTCATTCCTGCCTGCACCTTAAAAAAAAAAAAAAGTTGATAATAAATTGTATATTATGTGCAGTTTACCATAATACAAATGCAAAAAAAATTATTAACATTTATTTTCACTTCAGTCTCAGGTTGAAGAGTAAACAATGAAGTCAGAGGTTTGAATTAAATACTTGCTAATGCCCGTGGGACAGACATGGCTTAACTGATACTCAGAAGACAGAGACCTCCCTACTGATTGTCTAGACAGGTCAATGAGAAAAAAAATGAAACAAAACATCAAAAAATAGCCACTGTCAAAATCAAGTGCCCCAGGTAGAAACTCCTCTTTTTGATGTTAATGGATGGACATGTGATTTGTTTATAGTGATGTCATGATATTTCAATTCATGTTCTCTTGCTGATTAATGCCTACTTTGGTTTTGCCTTCTCTCTCTCCTAAAATACTCCATAAAACACTCCATAACTATCGGCTTCTTCTTATCCAGAATTCTACTAATGGTGTCAGTCCCCTAATCATTTACAATTCCTCCTGCTTATCCACGCCTTCCCTGAGAGATTTCTTCCTTTAGTCCTGCAAGCATAGGTATTATTTTTCAGAAAAATGGAAAACGATAAACACTTCCTTATTTCTCACTCTTCTGAGGAACATGAAAATATTTAGTGAATGGTAACTGAGCCACTGAGAGAAAAGTCTAAATAATGCCATCTTGTTAGTGAGACTTGAGAGCACACCGATCCGATCCTCCCTACTCTACATAAAGGCCATTATTGCTACAGGTCAACACACCTTGAAATGTAGACGTCATGTAGGCACTTGTCAGTCACCTTAAATCATTTGATAAGTCAACAGAAATAAGTAGGCGAAGTGTTCAGTATAGATATTAAATGTTACAAAATGCACAGTAGAGAGGAAGCATTGCCAAGATCAAAGTGACTTCCCAAGTGCTTATACTAGACAATTCAGAGAAATTAGTAACGAAAATGAATGGACTCCTATGCGCTTCGTGGAAGAAAAGATTCTTCCAAAGGATACCCATTCACGTAATCTTTAGGCTACATGTGAACACAAGATCATGAGCACTTGCTACATTAACATGTAGCAGGTGCTCTGATTTCTGTGCACACATATACTATTTACTCAGTTCTCGCATTTTTTCAGTATTAGCATTCCGATTTTATATATATTCCGATTTTATATATGAGAAAGAAAATTGCTTAGTGAAGAAGAAAGCTGATATTCTATTAGGTCTTATTAATTAAAAGGACCCTGCAACTTGGGCCACTATACACTGATTCATTCCTCAGCTATGACACCTGTCTTGGTGTACTAGTCCTATTCATTCACTGTTATACAAGGAAGGATGTGATCATCTTGATGGGAGCTATACAAACACAATTCAATGGCTGCACCAAAGGAAAAGGTTCTGCATTTTTCTGGTGTGACAAAGTCACCATTACAGAGAATTTAGAAGTCTTTAAACATTAAAGGATCAATGAGAGATCAGAAGGCTAGCACACAATGGTTTTCTTCATCTTTCTTTCAACAAGAACCACGACACGATTCAATGCGGCCACTTCTCCAAAGGCCCAGTCTTCCCCTTCAGCACAAATTTGTTAAATAAATGATTGAATAGATAGATAATTTTCTTTCAAGTGAGAATGATAAGCTGAGCTCTGGTAGTGGGATGTGTGTCTCCAAACCCAGTCTCTCCCCTTTTGAGAAACACGAGAGTGGAGTGGCAGATACTGGCTGCTTGATGATCATTACGACTGACAGCAGAAAACCAGTTTAATATGAAAACTCACAGGACACCTAACTGAACTTCAGAACTAAAGCAACACATCCAGTCAGACCTAGAATACTGAATCTGGGAAGGCTACTTGTCAGCTTGTTGCGAAGAGGAATGGTTGATCTGAGACCAGCAAAGATGAATGTATCTGCACGTTTCCAAGAAGATCAATCATAGTGTCCAGACTGGAGTAGACGGAGTAAAAATGGACGCTTCAGGCACGTGGAAACAATGATTCTGCTCTCAAAACAGTGGGTATTGGTATAGATTAGAGTCTGAAGGCCAGATCTTCATTTTGGAAGAAAACGGGAAAACATAAATAAAAATCTTTTAAAAATTACCTAATCAGGTGCACCCTGGTGGCCTATTGATCTAGTACAGCTGGGAGCAATCCCACATACATGCCAAGGTCCAGGGTTCAAGACCTGGGTTAGGCGTAACAACAAATGAACAACTAAAAAAAGAATTCCTTACAGTATTTCCAAAGTCATGGAAGGAGAGGATTTTAAGTAGCTAGAGATCTACTTCTGCATATCTACAGTTATCAATTAAAATGGAACTTGAAGAATATGTTGTGATTATTGTTTATTTGTGAAACAATAATAATTTCCTAAGAAAAATGTTTTGGACAGATCAAATAAATAAAGAGAAGTTCTATACTAGTTACATGTTTAGTGCATAAAATATTCCACTGTTATTTTTTTCTCCATCAAAATAAATGAAAACATTTATATTACTGGAGTCTTAGTAAAAACAGAGATAATACACTAAATATTCTTTACCAGATAACTTTCTGATTAGTTAAGCTAAACCTTGATTTATTCACTAAGTGTATTCTAGAAAAATGCTATGTCCACCTTCATTTGACACTTTCTCAATGATCTGTTTGTCTGCCAGTGACTGATTCATTTATAGTCCAAACACTAACTTAGAAGTACCAGTCTGGAAATATGGTCTTTCTTATGCAGAACAGTGATTTTACTTAACACTTTCGCAATATCATATTTTGCTTTTCCAGTATACCAGCAGTAACACTCTTGTCTACTGATATGTCTGATATGTTAGTATACTAATGCTCAAAAGAAATACTATCCATAAGCCCACATATATGGAAATAGATTCGGACAACTGTCCTCTCATCAGCACTTGATACCTCACCATCTGCAAAGCGAAAACATCTTTTACTGTAAATAACTTTAAAAGATGCTAGGAAAGTGCTAAGTAATCACTGGGACCCCAAGTGGAGGGGTTACATCAATAAACCACTGCATTCCAAGTTAATAGATAAACTCTTCTTGAAACATGGCTGAAAGCTTTATGGTTGGAAATGGAATGTTTCTTTAGGGGGCCCGGTGAATTGAAAGAGCAGAAGGAGGGTACCCCTGTGGCTCAAGTAGCTGAGACAGCGAAGTAGCAGATCATGTAAAACCCAAGGACCTGGGTTCACCACCCAGCACCTCTCTCAGACCCCGCAGTTCTGATTTTCTCTCTAGAGCAGGTTTTTCCCTTGTCCCAGAGGGGACTACCTATCCAAGAAACATTACCTCTGTCTGTTGTTAGGCAAATAAGACAAGTAGGGATGGAGGGGTACTCATCCCTTCTGCTCATAAGAATGGTGTCAACTTAAATACAGAGACGTTCATGCCTCCAAAATAATCTGATGTTAAGCCTTTTCTTTTCAACCATCTCAGGCTCACTGAAGGTGAAAACCTATTGGAACTAGGGGTAAGTTTAACCTTTCACTATTTTCCCTGCATCTTAAAGTTCCTACCTCGCTTTGGTTCTTGGTAATTCCTCTTGCTCAACTGGGAAAAATTCACTCATGATAAAGGACCAGCAGGTCTGAGTCTGCTTTGTGTTCCCTCGATGTTCATGTTTACGTGGACCATGATCCCTGCGTGGCAGTTTTATAGATTTTGGGGAGAGTGTCCCAAACCCTGGGGATTCTCTAGATGGGGATTCTTGGTTGCTGCACACACAGAACTCACGTTTAATCCATAATGTTGAAACCATCACTAAGCCAATATAACACAATCAAAACAATACAATCCTTAACTCTTGTTGAGTTGACTCTGTCAGTTCAATAATCCAGCACTGGACTGGCTTTGAAGAAGATAATAATTAACCGTTTAAACACAGAATTAGATTTTTATTTTAGCCTCAAATATAATATAGTGAATATAGCCGAACTGTTTCAATTTTATGTTTAAAAAAAAAATTCTTACTTTGTCTGCTTGATATAAACGTTGTTTTTAAAAGAATGGGAAGCTTTCTTGCAGACACAGCAGTGATAGGTGTCCTAACCTTGGTATACACCATGACAGACCCCTCCCAATGACCTCGATCCCCTGGAAAAGAATAACTGCCTAGGACATTCCAAGGAGAAAATGACTCAGAGAAGATTCAGAAACAAGAGGTATCTCAGCATGAAAACCTGAAAATTTCATGCTGAAAATCCAGGGTGTGCCAGATCTGAGAGAGGGACTCTCCTGTCTTACTGTTGATATATAATGGGAGCTTTTTCTTCCCACTGGATTGAATGTTATCATATCAGCTCTTTGCACTGCAGACATGAGCCCTTTGCATGCTGACAGTTTCACTTCCCCATAGGCTGTCTCCCTTGGGGTTCCGCCCTCACACAGTCTTACCTCTTATCTGACTTTTATCCATCTATTTTACCCCCTCTGCCTCTGCTCCATAGGAAACTTGCACTGTTCTTCTGCCATTGGTGAAATGAACTGTCTGCCATGGGCGAAGCCTGTTGAGCTGTCCTCTTACCCTCCTATTACCGGGTCTGACTCTAATATGTGCCCTGCTATCTTTCTCCAACTCCAACACACACACATCAAACTCCCCAGGAAGGTCTTGGAAGGTTCTCTTTCTAGGTTGAGGTGAAAAAGAAGCAATCTTCAACTTGAAAAAGGTAATCCCAATGATTATATGTATTTGCAGCCATTGTAAATGGCTATAGACAATCAAATAATCAAAATCAGAGCAGAGTAAATTTAGAAAAAGGAAATTTTCTTTCCGTTATTTGCTATGATTCACTTATTATTTTTATGAAGAAGTAGAGGAGGAAGCGGAGGTGAAGACAAGATGATAGTGTCAAGGAGCTAGAAGGAGGCAGGAGGAAAAAGGAAGCAGGAAAAAAGAGGTCGAGGAAGAAAGAGAACTAGGACAAAAAGGAGCAAAAAATATGGTTAAAAAAGGATTACACCAAGTTTGGGGTTTAAACCTGATTAGGCTAGATAGATAGGGCTATGATTCACTTTATGAAATCTCCACTCCTTCAGCTCATTTAAAATTAACTTACATTCTCACCTAAGCTTAAGCAGAAGCTGTCTCCATGGAAACCACTAAGTGTGGTGCATCACGCCGGCACTGCAGCAGCCACAGCGTAAAGACACACAGGCACCCTCACTGCAGGCGAGAGGCGAACATTTCCTCTTTCGTTCCAGCTTCACAGCAATGAGGGGTTTCTGTAACTGTGAATGATTTATCATACATATTTTAAATGATCATAAATTACTTAAGATGTCCATTTGATAGTTTGTAACGTGCTTAATAAATTGAAAATGACTCTGAAATACGCCTTAAAATGTTTTATAAGTGTAAACCAGAAAAAACTATACCATCAAGGGTGGTACTGATGAAAAACTAACTTGATAATAACCAAATCTCCAAAGTGAAAAATGTTCTTGAACAGACCAAATGGATGAAAGAAACGAGCTGTCTGGCAGGTATCTCCTCCCATTCTGAGCTTTATCTTTTTTGTTCTCTGAGTGTCTTTTGTAGAACAGTTGTTGATTTTCATGTTGTTGAAAGTTCCCTTTTTTTTTTTTTTTTTTTTGCGCTCTATTGTGGTTGTTTCCTCCCTATTACCCTACTCTATTATAAGGGATTTTAAATGAGCTTTGATATCTGGCATAGTCAGTCAAAACTTTTTCTGCAAAAATCCATGGGCTATATTTCTCCTTTTACTACTCCTATTATTTTGGGTATGTGAGATAAAGGAAGAACCACGTTGCTATATCAGCCTACAATAGATCCAAAACTACAGGCTGTTATCCAACTGTTTCCAAAGGTACAAATGGTCTCAAAGCACAGGTGAGTCACACAGACACGTCGGGTCTCCTGCTCTCCGGACCTTTCTTTCAGTATCAAGAAACTCTGTGGACCCACATAAATAATGAGACCCTAACGTAGTGCGGAGTCATGAACTACATCCATTATTATACTCAGATCTCAACAGAGATGACATGGAGCCACAGCCTATGGATCTAAACTGCAGATTCTTTACCAAAAGAAATTTTAGATAACAGATGGGGCTGGGAAATAGAATCACATAGTTAAAATTCTCCTTACAAGCAGACGTCATTACATTGCTTATAGGTGAATTTTCACTACACATTTACAGAGAGATTTGATTCAACCACTACTGCTTTTGCACTTCATTTCTTTTGCTGGTCATCTCCCAGCGGGAAAAACAATGAAATACAGACACTCTGCTTAGCAATTCATCTCCAAAGACTATATAATGTGGTTTCATAAGCCATTATGAGAATGTGATTAGAATGAGCTATCATTTGGATAAAATCATCAAGTTAGGACACCAAGTCTTTCTCTACATAAACAGGACACACATCTCCATCTATTTAGTGTCATTCTATGACCCTAAACATTTCTAATTTTTTTCTATAAATTTAACACCTTTTGAAAAGCATATGTGTAGGCATTATATATACACAGCTACTAATAGGAATCATTAAAAAATGTATGTCTAATTAGATGCTGCAGGTGTTTAGTTATAGCTTACTTCTAAAAACAATACATTTTACTATAATTTCAATTATTTGAATAATTACATAATAATGGAGATGTTTTTGCAAATAATGGCATTTTTGTTAAACCTCATTTTTGTCCCATTGGTTAGGATCTCTATAATGCTAAAAAAAATGAGGACATATAAATATCATTGTTTTTATCTTCCATAACGGAATAGTAGAATTTTACTGTAGGTGATGACTCTTTTCTTAATTTTTTAAGGTATTTAAACCAAAAACACAAGGTACATTTTATGGAATAATTTTGCACCTGATTTAATGATCATATGATACTTCAATCTAATGAATGTGAAATTTCATTTTTAAGATGGTTTTTAAATAATAAACCATCCTTTGATTATTGAATAAATCCTATGTACTCAGCTTTGCTAGCTTACAGTACTTGTATGTATGGTTGGACTGTATCCTTTTCTCATGTTTTCCTTGTTTGAATTTGCATCAAAGTGACACTTGTCTTAAAAAATAAGTTTGGGGTGTTTTCCTTCCTTTTGTAATTTCTGTAACATTTTCTCTATGATTCATCTTTATTCTGAAAGTTTGTTCAAACTCTTCATGACATGCCTGGTTTGTTCAAACTCTTCATTACAAATATCTGGAAAAGTTCTTTTTGCTGCACTGAATTAGCTGTTGATTTTTTTTCAGTGATTAATACATGCACACTAAGTAAAACCAACTCTGCCAAGTTCTCATCTACTCTACAGGCCATAACAGTTACCTGAATCTTTTCCATGCTTGTAGTCTCACTTCTGATATTCTTTCATTATCACTCTCTTATTTAAAAGTTCGCTTCTACTCTCTACTTTTTCAAAGGTCAATTCTACTTTACATAACGAAAAACATTTATCTTATGCTTCTTTTTCATTATTTCAGCCACTTCACTTTTTCAATATAAATTTCTTATTCATCGAATATATTGATGATATCTGAATATTGTTTTTTAAATCATTCACACCAAACTTTAGAGCTATTACTTTAGAGCTATAACTTTAGAGCTATATTTTAGAGCTATAACTTTAATTCAACCTTGAATTAAATTGTCTTTATACTGTAAGTTACTATGTTTATATTTCTTGACTAGCTAATTCCATTAATCTGTCTATTTATATACTGTAATAACTTCTTTTAGTATTTGTCATTTTATTAAGTTTATCAATATAAAGAGAAGATCCTCCATTACTAGTCTACATTGTTTAAGACTTTTTTTTTTGGTGAAATTTTAAGCAAAATTGAAGGGAAGGACAGAGATTTCCCTTATGGCCCCCAATATTCCTTTCCTTCGTACATGTATAACCTCTCCTATTATCCAAAACCCCTTCAGAGTGATAAATTTGTAAAAACTGATGAATTTACACTGAAAAATCATAATCACACAAAGTCCAAAGTTTTCATTGCAGTTCATGATTGGTGGTAGATATTAAATAGATTTAGACAAATGTGCAATAATCTCTACCCACGAGCAGAGTGCATAGAGTCTATTTTTCACTATTCTAAAAATCCTGTATGGTATATAGATTTCACTTTCACGTTGACGTTTGGTGACCACTAACCTATTTACTGTCTCCATAGTTTGATCTCTTCTGGAATGTCATATATATGGAATCACATATTATGTCACTTTTTCAGATCACTCAGAATGCATTTAAGGTCCCTCTGTGTCCTTTCATGACATGAGAGCTCATTTATTTTTAGCGCTGAATTATATGTTATTGTCTGAACGTACCAGAGTTTATTTTTTCATACACCAACTGAAGGACATCTGGATTTTCCCTACTCCTGTCAATTATAAAGTTTCTCTAAATATTCATATGCAGGCTGTTGTTGAGACATGTTTTCAACTACTTTGGGAACATACTGAAGAGAGGAATTGCTGGGTCATATAGAAAGAGTCTGTTTGCTCTTGTGTGGAACCACCCAAGAGCCATCCAAAGTGACAGCACCATTTGCATTCTCACAGGCAATGAAGGAGTCTTCCTGTCGCTTCACATTGGTCATGATTGCTGTAGTTTGCATGTTTAAATGTGACTTGACTTGGAGCATTTTTTCATTTACATATTCACCATTTCTCTATTTCTTCCTGTGATCTGTTTGCTAAGGTCCTTGACCAATTGTTGAACCAGGTATTTTCCAAGTTTTTAGCTTTAAGAATTCATTATATAGTATGGCTAACAGTCTTTTATCAGCTGTATCTTGTACAAGATTGTCAGGCTGTCTGTGGCTTCTCATCTCATTTTGTTGATATTGTCTTCCTGAGAACGGTTTTTAATTTTAATGAAGGCTAACTCATCCATTAATTCTTTCATGAATGTCTTTAGGGCTGTATCCGAAAAGAAATTTTCCAAACAAACAGCAATTGAGGTTTTTTTCAGATGTCATATTCTAGGAATTTTATAGCGTTCCCACATCCTTGACATATTTGAGTCTGGTTCTGATACTTGTTCAGTCTCTACAAACCATGTTTTTGCCTTTTAGTATGTTCTGCAGTTTTCTTGTAGAAAGGTGGACATATAATATTGGGTAAAAAGAATCAGGCAGTCATCAAGTAAGGTGGGTGGGGGAATCACTCGAGTTTATAATTTAAGTAGCAGTCATTCAGTGAGCTGATATATCTGAACTATGAATTTTGCTCTTTCTGTTACTATCATTCACTTAGTTGGAAAAGGAAGGTGAGAAGGGACTAGATTTGGGCATGTGCTTTATCCCAAGTGCTAATAAACCCTCAGCAGGCCAGGATCTAGTAAATGCCTGCTAATTTTCCTTTTTTCCTATATTCACATTAAAAAATGCAATATGCTCAAATTTTTATGGATTGTGGTCATTGTTAACTCAGAGGTAATTTGTTTTTTATGATACTTAATTCTTTTATCATGCTGTATTTGTCCATTTGTTCATGTTGCTTTTGTTTTGATTTTGTTTTTATATTACAACATTTGAAAGGCTTCCTGATATATTGCATTTATTTAATACAATTTTTCTAGGAGTTGCAAACTTACTGCCAAGTATTTTATCTATTTGGTTGCTGTTAGAGAGGTGTTACCACTCCTGTATCTCTTACATATTAAAACATTCATTTTTTACTCAGCTAGATTTCTAAATCCTGCAACATTTGTGAGAATTTTTTGTTGTCTTCCATTAGAAAACATTTAACTCACGTGAAAATGGTTATGTGATACAGAGTTTTAAGCAATTATTTTTCCCATTTCCATATGTTATTTGTTTTCTGTTGGACTGATCTACAAACAGTGCTTTGGTCTGCTGACTTTCTTAGAAATTGATCTAATTTTCCCAAGAGGTACCTGTATTCTTCATGCTAAGGAAACATGCATATTATAAGTTTCAGTAGTTTATTTTCTTAAGAGCAGACACCATTTCAAGTGTCCTTCTGGGTCAAGTAACAGAGCATCATGAAATTTCTCTCATTCAATCCATTAGTATGGTAAATTTTATTAATAGTGTCCTAATACTGTTCCAGTCTTACATTGCTGGAAAGAATGTATTTATTCCATTTATTCCATGACTCTGGAATAAAAATCACATATTGTCCTTTAATTATACTGCTGAATTATTCGCTTTTGTGATTTAAAAGCTACTCCCTGGTGTACTTAGTAATATCACTTTTCTCATTCCAAATATATTCATTTGGATTTTTAATAAGTTTTTCATTGCTTCAACTTTTTAAAGTTGTTTTCCATAAACAACTTTTTAAAAATTTAAAAATTATTATGGAATACAATTAAGCACAAATCAAAATATGTGTATATTTCTATATTAATGCTACTTGTCAATTTTAAAAAATTATTACATATGAAAATCTTTTTTATTTTTGAGTTTTTGAGGAGTATTTTTTGGATCTATCAGTAGTGGGAAAAGCCTGGCCTTATTTTTACAAAATAGTGCTTTATTTCCTAAGGCTATTTGACAACTCTTGATTGCACATCATTATAAATTTTCTTAACAATACTGATTTAATTGCACTAATATTAGAAACAACAGTACCATTTAGTTAGTGCTTTTCATTCGACAGGGTAATTGTCTGATCGTCACACACATTTTCTAACGGAAAATGTGGCAACGATTCTGTGAAGTAGTTACTGTTATTACCCTATTTTCCAGATGACAAGACTCAGTCACAGAGATGTTAAATAATTTTCCTAGTTTGTTTTTTTCCCAACATCTGAGAACCTAAACAATATTTTATTTCCAATATCAGTTCTTCTTGAAATAAAAAGCTGCCAGAATGGCATGATTAACTTCTGTGTCCTTCAAAGCATGTTGCCTGAATTCACTCACATGACTTAATGTTCCACTCTTACTCCTCCCACTCCACCCCTCCTCCCTTTACTTTACCACTTACTGATGACTCCGCAGTTGTGCATAACATTCTTTTGCACCCCATTTTAAAATTAGTTTGGGTATTGATTAATGTGTCTCTATTGACAAAGTAGAATTTAACTGCAATGGAATTTTACTCGAAGAGGTTCTTATGTAACTTTTGATTTTTTTAACATCAAAACTCTAAGCTTCTTAGCAATAAACCACACAAAATCATTTCATATCCTTAGAAAATGTATTGTTAGCTATAGTCATTGAAACAGGGAATGCAAAGCATTTGAGACAAATCTGATCCTGTTGCTATCATTTAACAGCTCTAAGTTATGATTGCGATAATTATTACAAACTCAATTTCCAGGATTGTCCTTCACAGCTCAGGGTATTTTCCTTGACATAAAAATTGCTTAGCAATAGCAGTAATACTCTGACCACTCAGCTCGTGTCGCTTTTCAAATGTAAGCCTACCAGAACTTCCAGAGTAAAGGGGTAGGGACTATATTATTGGTAAAGGCACAAAAAGGATAATGGCAAGGTCAGTTAAAAGCTCACCTCTGAGACAATAGGGATGCAATAAGGAAATGCAACTGTTCTCAGTTGGAAGGAAAGATAACTGGAAGAATTACAAGGTCATTTTCTGAGAAGGAGGTCAAAAGATTAAGAAACAATATTCTTGTAAATTCACACACTTTTTTTTTTTTTATTCAATGTCTTGGTTTAAAACAAGACCTAATATTCTAGTGCAGCCCCTTCCTCCCCAAACCTGATATTCCATAAACATAGGGGATATGGAAATTTGGGTATTTTTTTTATTGTATTGATCTTGTTTTTATTTTCTGGAAGAAGAAATGGGATCAGACAATAAATTCATGTTACCCCACTCTCTTCCTCCTGATTTAAATTTCATGCATATGGATTTGACAGAGCGCAGTCTTCCCCTCTGGGCTCAGCGGCTCCCTATGAAACCAGAAGTGATGGACTCCACGCTTCATATGTGGTACCCAGTCCTGATAACCTAAGACAGATGGGCACTAACTAAAACCAGGTACCCTTGTGCTTCTAGCATGCTGTATCTGAAGTCTGATTGTGTCACTTCTTAAAATCTTTTCTGGATTCATTTTTCTTAGGGTAATATTAGGCAGGGGATACCGAGCCCACCTTCTTCACTTGCCTCATCCTCACTGCTCTAGATGAGCTACCACGCGCTTCTTGTAAATCATAGACTATAGCCTTCCATCTTATACTTTCAAGCCATCCCATATGTGTATTCACCTATTATTACCCGTATCAATGGCTTACAGCCAGAGAGGAAGTACCAGAATGGAGGCCAACAGTGAACACGTTGGGGTTTATTACTCCTTGCAGAGACTGAAGAAGTGCCGTGGAGCAATCACGTGGTACCTCAGTGAGTGGGTCTTACAGCCGACTATAAGATGTGAAGTACCGCTGGGTGATCTGAGTGAGGGGCTAAAGAAACAGGAATTCGCTGCAGGTTAGATACCTTCACAAAGTATGGGGAGGGGCAATTCGATGATTAGATATCTCAATGAATCCTCTCTCTGAGACAGAAAATGAAAACGAAGTTGTACTTGGTAAAGAAGGCGCAGTTGTCACTCATTCAGCTAAGAAAGTTTGCCACATTGTGGGTGGCACAGGAACACTTTTTTATCATAGTTTAAACAAAATTATGAAATGGTATTACTTTGTCTTGGTCTACGGTGGTTAATTTTATGTGTCAACTTCATTAGTCTGTGGTACCCAGATACTTAGTCAAAGGTGCTCTAGAAATTTCTGTGAAGGTGATTTTTAGATGAGATTAACACTTAAGTCAATGGATTTTCAGTAAAGCAGATAATGCAGTAGTGTGGGGGAAGGGCAAATATGGTAGGCAAGGCCAAGTGCTTACCCAGAAAAACAGCAAACCAAAAGCAATATTATACTCTTGGAGGGACCACAGAGAGAAGGGACACAATCAAGGCGTTAGAGCAAGCAGGGTTCTTTACAGTGGTGGAGGTCCCACTCGCCCTGCCTACTGGCCTTGAGCAAGACATGAGAGCAGCATGGGCTCAGCAACTTGGATTTCTACTCACCAAGACCAACCTACCTGCAGCTACTGCTGAGCATCCCGGCTACCAAAGCACAAATCAGCACCGAGCATCTGGCATGCACTATTCCCATGGGTGCTTACAGCTACCTGGTGGCCCTGTCTGGGTGACCACTTCCCTCATAGAAAGAGCAAGCATCTTGTTCTTACTGGAATAAACACTCTAGATAGGAATTTGCCTATAGTATCACCTATAGTATTTTCTGCCATTCATGAAGTTACAGAATTTACTTATCCACCATGATGATATTCCACACATTTTAATAGGATCAAATATCACTTCACAGAAAAGGACACAGAGCAATCGGCTCAGGATGGTGGAATTCATTAGTATGACTATGTCACCCACCATACTAAAGCAATAGGCTAATTAAAACAATGGAATGTTTTATTGAAGACTGAGTTACAATGTCTACTCAGTGGCAAATGCCTGGGGTAAAGACTGGTCCAAGTTTCTCCATTAGGTTGTATTTGTTTTTTTCAGCATCCATTACATGGATGAACTTGTAGCCAGGATTTGCAGGTCCAGTAATCAAGGGGTAAAAGTGGAACGTCACTACTGACTAGTAATCCACTAGTCAAATGTTTGCTTCCTGTTATTACAAACATATTCTGCTGGCCTAGAGGTTCTAAAAGGAAGAAAAACTCGACCAAGAGAAACATAACTCTATTTAACTGAAAGGTAAGATGGTCACCTGGCTGCTTTAGGAGTTGCATTCCTCTGATTCACCAGGCAAAGAAGGGAGTTATTGTACTTACTGGGGTGATTCATCTTGATTACCAAGGGAAAAATGAACAGCAACTCAACAATGAAAATACAGTACATTGGAATAGAGGAAGACCCTTAGGACATTTGGTATTACCATGCCCTGTGACCCCCAGATCCTTCTAGGAACGAAAGTTTGGGTCACCCCACTACATAAAGAGCCACAACCAGCTGGCATGCTTAATTAGGACAAAGGAAATATGGGATGGGTATGAGAAGGTAGTTATAAATATCAGTATGACCATGTGTCCAGTTACAGAAATGAGGAATGTAACTGCCATGCATATTTCTTCCTTATTATCAAAGTTAGTGCATTTTTTGATGGCATGAAGAACAGTGATACGATGTTCAATGGATATATAGCCTTGCTACCGTCTTCATTTGCAAAAAGTAAGGTTTAGAAAGATCTATGGGTGCCATGTTTGTAAGAAGTCGACTAGCAATGGCTAATTATATGGGTCAGCTTCCCCAGGTCACAGAACCCAGAGAGAAGATCAAACACATGAGACATTTTTTAGATAAGATCAATTTCTCAATCAGTAAAAGAGATAAACCTTAATATCATGGGTTGGTCTCATCCATTCAGTTGAAAGCCTTAGGAAATGACTACCCCCTGAAGGAGGATTTGGCAATCTTTGGAGTCAAGCTATAATATTAAATCTTCTTTAGATATTCAACCTGCCATGCTACCCTACAGATTTGAGACTTTCCCACTTCAAAAATCTCCATCTTTCTCTGTTTTGTCTAGATAGATAGATGATAGAAAGAAATATAGATAAGAAAACCCACACTCCTAATGGTATCCTAACTACAACACACCAACTGATGTACATTTAGCTATAGTTTGTAATCTTTTTCACTGAGTGCTGTATCTCCAGAACTTAGATTGTTACCTGGCCCATAGCTGAAGCTCGATAAACAGCTGTTGAACAAACGGAGCAGAGAAAAGTTCAATAATTCATCTAAGTCTCCTGGTGGGTAAGAGGCCCAACCGCTTGAACCCAAGCGGACCCAACTCAGAGTTCAAAGACTAACCAAATAACCATTATGTTAGCACGGCCTCAGTGGTGCATTTTGTGAAATCAGAAACTTTAATTCAGGATTAAATCCTCAGTATGGAATTAAGAATGTGAGCAAATACGTCTGCAATAAGAATGATCTTGATTTTTCTAACATTTACTTCCATGAAAGGTTTACCTTAGTTTTCATAAATAAGAGTTTAACCGAAATATGTTTACGTGAATATCTAAGGGCAGATGTTAGCATGTTCTCTAAGCTTATCCAGAAATCACATATACATTAACTTCATTGACAATTACTCCATAATCTGCATGTTTGTATGACAAAGAGAAGAAAAGATCTGGAAAATGGAAAGAGAGATTGCTTTGTATTAATCTAGTTAAACAGATGATTTACATTTCTACAAAGCAGTTTTATATTCAATATTCTGGCTGGTTTCCCAAAGAGCCAAACGAACATAACAATACATTCATAATAGCAATGTTTCCTGTGTCAGAAGTCAGTGCAATTCTTCCCAGCCTCTCTGAAGCACTTCTTATGAAGGCTGTATTTATTTTGCCTGTTGAGATGAAAGCTGTAATAATAAAACTGTCAGGGGGAAGGAAATTGTCTTCTCGAAGACTCTGTTATAAAGCATTGCTGAGTGAAGTGGGATCTTGTCCTTTCTTCAATCACTGCCAGCATCAGAGTTAGCAAATTCAGGTCTTAGCAAAACCCTTGCCGGGATCTTTGAGTGTGTCTTATCTGATGAGCTAAAACTGCTTGAAAAAGAAGGAACTATATCCAAATTCCAGGCTGGAGCCAGGCACATAACTAGCATTTACCATAATTACTCTTACTATTAGTAATGACAGGGAAGTTGGTGTGACAATGAAGATAAGGTCAGCAGCTACCCCCACGAAGAGCAAAGCAGTTCCTCCAAGCCGGGCAGTGTGCTGATGGCTTCGCTCGACCTAATCCTCACAGTTAACTTCATGGGTAGATACTATCAAAACGATTTCAGTGACAAGGAAACCCAAATCAAAAATACTCAGTCCCTTGTGAAATCTGTGACTAACGTCCTATGTTCCCAAGCCCACGTTGCTGTTGAAATACACTGGAATTTTCTATTTCTCCCAGATTCGACATGTTATAGAATTGATTGGTTTCCTCCTATTTGGAGCAATTTCTGTGATATTTTCACGCAAACCTACATCCTGGGTTCCTTGCTAGTGTAAGGTTTAAATTCTGCCCTGTACAAAACTGTCATACTTGCCACATCATAAACTACTACAGATTCAGAAAATAATTGGTATAATAAACGTGTGTGTGTATGTACATGTGTATGTATGTGTATGTGTGTGTGTTCTCTGGTTCATAGCTCTTTAGTACTGACTATATTTTAATACTGTTATTTTGAAATTTAGAAGATCATATACCAGTGGAGACAAAAGGATCCATCTTCATTCTATAACTTAGACAAAAGCTATATTGTTGATATTTTCCCCAGGAAATTCTGTGAAGTTATTGACTATTCAAAGTATATACAACAATTTTTTTTGTAACTTAACATCACATCAGTGCTTAAAGCAAGGTGAACCTGAGTATGAAATTACTATTAACAGATACTAAGCGTATCACCTTGGACAAGGTGAGAATGGTGTCAGAGCTCCTACTGGGAGCTTTCAGGAGCTAGAGAAGTTGTGAACAGCACAGTTTGTAAAGAACACTGCAGTTTGTGCTTAAAGCTGTGATTAGCAGATGCTGGGTGCCCCTCCGATGACAGGTTCTGGGGACGTATGGGTTCTAATATCAATATTACTGGAATCAGAAGAACTATCCCAGTTCATGATTTCATTCTTTTCTAGTTATATAACCTAGGTTATTAAAAAAAAAAATAACCCTCATGTTCTTAGAATATATAGGGAATAGAAACAGACTGGTAAACAGATTAAGATTGAGGAAAACATTTTACAGATATACGTGAGATGAGAAAATATCCTGCCAAGCTTTCTTTTACAAATCACACTTGAAACTAAAATTCAGTATCAACACACAAAGATCAGAACCAGAACTTCTTAGGGTAAAGACAGGGGCCCAAGAACATTTTGTGATGCCTGAAAATAAGGAAGTGTTCCCCCCAAAACAAGGGAAAAGATCATTAGTTGTCACAAAGGGGCACAGGCACCAACCAGAATATACTCCCAGGAAAACAACACTGAGATGGGGTGAACCACAAAATAAATGATAATAGAATTTATTGGATGAGAAACCACAGAAGGAAGTTGATGTCTATGAATCCGAATGGATAAATAAATAAATAAGCACAGGAGGAAGAGAGGGAGTGCCTTCCTAAAGAACAATTCCAAATGTGAAAGGAATAATAGAAAATTACAAACAGAGTTCCACACATATAATTGCCTCAGGCAAGATGGAGGGTGGATGGTAAAACAGTGGGCCGAAGTCTCAAAGTGGGTCAAAGTCTCAAGATGTTGATTAAGTACAAAGGGAAAAGTGGAAATTTACAGTGGAGAAACCCATCTAACACCACCTTTACCAGGTGATCGGAGCAGCAGCACCAGTAGGACATACTGACAGCATGTAACCTGACTTAATACACTGAGAGGACATGTCACACTAGTGGTATTCTTTAAAAAAGACATCATCTCCATCTAATAATGAGATGGCATTAGATAAACCTTAATTTATGAACATGCTACAAAATCACTGTCCAGTAAACATCAAAGTTATAAAAGACAACGAAAAACCAAACACATGTCACAGACTGAAGGAGAAAACTACATGGAATATGGAATCCAGAGCTGCAAAAAGGACCTTTATATGAGTGAAATGCACATGAAGTGCTTCGTTTGGCGGGTAGCATCTGCATAGATGTCAGTTTCCCAGTTTCTATCATCGTACCATGGATCTCAGAAGCGTTCGCAGGGAGGGAAGGAAGGTGAAGGGCGCATGGGGCATCCCTAGATTATACTGGCACAATTTCTTTAAATATTAAGTTAATTAAAAATTGATTTATAATGATGCATACCTTAAGTCTAAATGTCATAATGCAATGCGACGTCAGTAACAGTATTTTAATAGAATAAAATAAAAATACCATAAAATGAAAAATGAATGAAACTCAGAAATTTAACAGCCTTCATAGACTGTCAATTGTACACTATGCAGCCATTGATTTTTTTTTTTTAGAGGAAAGGTGCAGGCAGGAATGAAGGTGAGTAGGCAGCCAGGCCACAAGAGAGAGGAGGAAGAAGTACTTTATTTTTTCATTTTAATTTAATTGTTTACACTGGTTGCTTCCCCCTGATCTGGAATTCGAACATAGGGATACACGGCCTCACCCCTTCAGAGGCGATTGACCTAACTGCTGCTCCACCAGGGTGCACCTAAGTATTGATTTTTTTTAAGTCAACAAAAATATAGTGCTCTTCAAAAGAGCGAAAGCATAACTGAAGTTTTTGAAGTATCGCATCAGGAAATACTGAAGATCTAAATAAAAATGAGAACAAAACTTTATGAATGCTATCTAAGTTCTGTTAATGAAGAGATATATATTGTTAAATGTGAAGGCTCAAAATTACATATGGTAGCATTTTTCTTAAATAATTCCTAAATCTAATTCTAATCAGAACAAAATATATTAAGGAGATTGATATTCTAAACGAATATATACATAATATACAATTAATGAGCAACACATGATATAGAATGGAATTTTCAAAAAAAATTTAAAAATGAGAGAAGACTTGTCCTATCAGATGTTCTGTGGCTTCTTAATGGACTTATCTGTAGTGATCAAAGTCACACAGGACTGACACAGGAGAAAGCATGACGTCCAGGACCCAAGCAGCTGCACAGAGAAGAACACAGGCACATAACGATTTTGCTCAGTGGTTAGCGGCAGGGAGCTTGGAACCAAACTGAATGGATGTACAGCCAAAATGAAGATGCGCATGGTTTCTGGTGCTTACTGGCAAAGTTATTAAGTTGTCTGTGCTTCAGGTTCCTCATCTACCTCATGCTCATAATATTCAAATTACATGTTGAGGAAACTATCACACGAGGTTATTACAGAGAGCATTAAGCAAACGTGTCAAAAGGAAACCACTCAAAATGCTAGGATTTGCTTGCACAATTATTTGATAAGGATAGTATTTCAAAACAATGGTGCTGGTATTGAAATTAAATCATTGTATTTCCTATACAATATAATAATAATGTGGTACCTTGGTGGCTTAGCAGATAAGTCAACCACCTCTTGCTGGCACATTCCGTGTACATCCCAAGGACCCCCAATGGCCAGGATGAACAACTAAATAAAATTAAGTGCTTCTTCCTCCTCTCTCTTCTGGCCTGCCTGCCTGCTCACCTTCATTCCTGCCTGCACCTTTCTTTAAATAAATACATATATGCATGCATGCATACATACATGCAATAATGAAGCAAAAAGAAGAAAAGTAATGTTCAAAATTTCTTAAGAATACTTTAAAGCTTACACAGATTTCATTCTCCTCCTGAGGATATATGAAGTATTTTCTTGTTAAAATAATTTAAATCAGGCGTGCCCTGGAGGAGCAGCAATTATATCAATCACCTCCAAAGGAGCAGGCCACACACCCCTGGGTTCAAGTCCCAGGTCAGCAGGGAAACAACCAGTGTGAATATCTAAATAAAAATTAAAAATGAAGTGCTGCTTCCTCCTTTTTCTTCTGCCTACCTGCCTGCTTACTCGCCTTCATTTCTACCTGCACCTTTCCTTTAAAAAAACCATTTTTAATACAGTTTTATTGCTTAGGATTTCAACTCACTTGTCCGTAAAATGCAAGGAAAAGTGACTGACAGAATCCGCCTTGTGAGTTAGTACCTGCCTCGGTTCCACTAAACTCGAGAATTAATACAGACTGGATTTTACTTCTCTCAAAAAAAACAAACAAACTTGAACTTGTTAATATTATAAAAGTAGGGGGATTAGATGACAGAGGCTACAACTCTCATCTATTCACAGAAACGGTCGGATTTCTGGTAGTAATGAGACTTTGTTCCACTGGGCGTGAGTAAGCAAAGGTGATCCACAAGAATGGTAATAGTTTTGATACGAAACCAAAAATACAGGCCATACCAGCAAAAAATGGATGAAGGAGGTTATATCAAATGAGAAATACAGCTGCAAAGCAATGCACAAAGTGAAAAGGCAACCTACAGAAAGGGGGAAATAAACCATCAGAAGACAGACGTGATGAGTAGCTAGTATCCAAAATCTATAAAAATAGGGAACCCACACAACGCAAAAGCAAAAAGCAAATAAAAAAAATGACAATGAGTAAGTGGGCAAAGGACCTGAAGAGACATTTCTTCAAAGCAGACAAGTATATAAAACACTGCTCTTTATCACTAATCACCCAAGAAAAACCAATCAAAACAACTCAGTTATTACCTGACACCTATTAGGATGACTATGAACAACGCTCCCTCCTCAAAAAAAAAGACAGAAACAAACCAACAAAAAATATATCATGCATCAGTGAGGATCTGGGGAAAAAGAAACTTTATACACTTAATTGACTGCAAACTGACAGCCACTCTGAAAAATCAGATGGAAGGTTCCTAGAATCTTAAAATTAGAACCACCATCCAGCAATCCCACTTTGGGACCTATATTCAAAGGAGTTGAAATCATTATCTCGAAGAGTTTTCTGCACCCACCCCCATATTCAGGGAAGGAGTACTCATAACAGACAGGACATGGTTGAAAGCTATGCCCATCAGTAGATGAATGGATAAAGAAAATCTGTCATTTACTCATAGTGTATACTATTCAGCTTAGACATTATGACAATATTTGTGACAATATGAATGAACCTGGACGTTATGCTTGGTGAAACAAGCCAGTCACAGAGGAACAAATAATCTGTGATCCCAAGTATGTGAGGAATCTAAAGTAGTCCACCCCACAAAAGCAAAAGATAGAAAGACAGTAACCAGGGAACTACTGGAGGAGGAAGAGATGGGGTCAACCAACAATGCAAACCAAAAATGCACAGTCAACCAGCTGTGCAGGGTGGGTAAGTCCTGGAGATCCATCACATGGAATAATGCCAATAGCTAACAATACTTTATCAATCCTGGAAAATGTGCTAAGAGCGTAGAAGTTCTGCTCAATGTGCTTATCAAATACAAATTCAAGAAGGCAGGAGAAACTTTTGATCACAGCACTGTGATCAAGTTTCACAGTAGATAACTTCTCTCCAAACTGAACAAGTTGTGCATTAAATGTACGCATTAAATGTACGGGGATCATGTCAATGATCCCCGAGCACAGTGGTTTTTAAAAATAATCAAAGTGGCAACCAAAAAATCCCCAAGTCTGAGCTCTCTCTGACAAAAGGTGTCACACTTGAGTTAAGAACTACATGATGGCTGCAAATCTCTGATGGAATGACTAATTATCACCTGCAAAACAGACCTGCCAGGTAGATAAGAAATTCTAGTTCGACATGCAATATTCACCAGGGAGTCATTCGGAATCTTTCTATGACCTGCTGTGGCTCTCTGTCACTTAGCGAGATGACGGACCACAGTCCAGTGTCTCCATCTAGACTGCCGTCCACAAATCCTGTGAGTCTGGGATAACTGTCAGAGATCTGCTTACAAAGCATTGGGACTCATCCCACTGGCAAAGTAACTGAGTTCATTCACTCCCTGGCTCCTTCCTTCACTCACCGGTTGAAGTCCTCTACGGGTCCACCACTTGTGTCTGTGTCTCACTGCGCTGGAGCAGCAGGTACAAAAGAACATTTTCTCCTCTGTACTGACAGAGAAGTCAAGAGGTAGTTAGAGTAAGTGAGGC
This sequence comes from Solenodon paradoxus, assembly GCA_004363575.1. Classification (NCBI taxonomy): domain Eukaryota; kingdom Metazoa; phylum Chordata; class Mammalia; order Eulipotyphla; family Solenodontidae; genus Solenodon; species Solenodon paradoxus. The sequence goes on along the minus strand of RJWH01001600.1, from coordinate 116,921 downwards.
TGCACATAACAAGAGTGAACAAAAACTGTTTGAGACCACATACCCTTGCCCCATCCTGCTCCAGAAGAAACGCTCAGGTGGAAGTCAGAACAAAAGTGACCTAGTTCTGTGAAGAAACGTTGCAGGAATGGGCTGACTGGAAATGGGCGCTCTCTGCCCCCATCCACTGGAGGACGAGAGCAGAAAGGACTGGTCGAGAACTCCTCATACGTTCCCTGAAGGAAGCATCTCTTAAGCTTAAAGAGAAATGCTACCGATTCTCTGCTTGCTTCCCTGGCCACCCAGGGAATGCTGGGGTCACCGGGTCAGTACTATAGGTAGACGGGTCAACATTTTAGTTAACATAACCAGACTACTTGCTTGAGGGTCTTTCCTTCGAAATTAAAATGAACGGATGATCTTCCTCTCTCTTGCATGCACCCAACTGGAACCTGCATACGAAACTCGGTCACAATTCTAACAGCAGGAATCCTGACAGAGCAGGTTCTAATTCTCAGTAAGACTAAGAACTCTTTAATGATCATGACTACTGAGACCTTTTATTTCAGTTATCAGACTATATCATGTTGAAACAGTATGAAGTTCTATAATGTTGGGGACCAGCTGATCCATAACAGGAGACAGCTCTAAACTGAAACACCCCGGGTAACTTTCTAGTAGGCGGCTCATTGAAGAGACAGATAAAGACATTATCTAACTTTTCTCCTCTCAGCTACGAAGTGCAGTGGTCAGAGGGTGAGATGGTTCGAATTTAAGATTTCAGGGGTGGGCAACCTATTAGGTAAAGAAGTGACATTGAACGTAAAAAGAACTTGAATAGATGCCACAGGTTAGTAAGTTGAAATGACCCAGAGTAACAGTTGGACTCAGGATGGAATACAAGAGAGTAACCCAGGAGACAAAGAATAGAATTAATACATTCAACTGATTAAACGAATTACAGGGAAGAGGGCAGTATTTCTAGAATCAAAAGTATCCCTTTCCTTGAGGGTGGGAAGAGAAAAGGTCTAGAAACCGATGTTCAGGAGCTTTGCCACTGTCCATATTTGATGATTAAATTGAAATCAACAACATAAAATGAAAAAATCACTTTTTTAATTTACACTAAACACTTCTCGAAACTTCAGTAGCCAGAGAGCTAGCGGCTGCCATGCTTGAACAGCCCAGACATGGCAGCAAGTTCGCCGAGTAGATGATGTGGAATTCCAGCCTACCTCCAGCGCCCGTGATCTACAAACTACAAAAGCAAGACAGGAGTCTGAGATGACTTCTGGGGCAAAGCAGCATGAGTCTGAGATCACTTCTGGGGCAAAGGTCCTCATTAGAGAAAATTATATGTTCATCCCGGGAGGAGAATGGGAATTTCAAGGTGTTGGGGAAGGAAAGTGAGTTGCTTTGGGGACACTGGAAAGCCTTGGGAGGAAAGAGAGTGGACACGGATACAGGACAGGAGGACCAGAACTTGGAGACATGAGAGAGTTAAGAGTCCACCAGAGGAAATAAAGACAAGTGTGTCAGGGAGGACAGGCAGGTCTCCAGCTTAGTTTATCTCAGGATTGTGGAAAAGAAACTCAAGACTGAACTGACTGTACCCTCAAGGGAGGCATGCTGCACGTGAGTAGAGCAACGAAAGGCCCTCTCTGCGTGTTAAAATCTGCAGCAGGCTCCTCTGGGGGTCAAGATACCCATTGCAAAGTGCCAGTCTCTCTCTGCCAAGATTGCTCTCAGGGGCCTAGCCGAAAAGTCACAAAGGCTCCCCGACTCGAGCCCAATATTTCAGATTTATAATAAATACCATTCATTTTATGACTCATAAAACATACAGATATTTCTTAATCATGGATATTTAATGCTTTGAAGAATTGAATTAAGTCATTGTAAATTCCATTTAATGCTTGGAGATTATGTGAATTCACTCATGTCATTAGCCTGGAAAATCCTGCAAGATACTTTTCCCTCAAGAGCATTAGACAGCGTTGGTTACATTTTTTTCCAACATTCAATGATTTATCAAACTTTTATTGAATCCACTTTTGTAAAGGGCCTTGTGCTGGACATTTTTTTACTGGATAATTTCATTTAATCCTCACACCAGCACCCTCAGGAAGATATTATTATGCCCACTCAAGAGAGGAAGAAAGCACAAATCAGAGATAAGTTAATTATTCAAAACTTAGAGGTATAAAACATCGTAGTCATGATTTAAAAACATACATCCCATTCTATTTTTCTCATTCATTTCTTCATTCATTAAATGAATGCTTTTTTGAGTAATATGTATTTTCCAAGCACTGCTCTAGTTTCTGTTGCTGTATATCAGTGGATTATACAATGCTCTGGTATCTAAGAAGTAAGAAAGTCAAGAGGTGAATTTAAAAAGCTAGTGTGAGATTAAGTGTTATGAAGAATATAAAACAAAGTATAGGAGATAAAAAGTGCAGGAATGGGTTTATTTTATGTTAAGTGGGAAAAAAATTCTCTTCTCAGATGAGCTTACATTTGGGCAGAAAACTGAATGAAGGGAGGGAGTGAACCAGGAGGGAATCTGGGGGTAAAATACCTGGCAGGGAAGACAGCATGCAGACCAGAGTGGGTAGAAATCAGCTAATGAGAGAGAACAGAGAAAAGACTAGAGAGAGATTGGGTGTCAGAAAAATTGGCAATTTCAAAGACATCATAAGGACTCTGATCTTACTGAGCGAGACAAAAGTCACTGGCAAGTTTTAAGCAGAGCAAAAAGTGACATAACTTATTTCAATTACCTTCTCTCTGATTGTTCTAATAAAAATTGAGTGAAAGATAATGATGACACGGACCAGGTGTAAATGATGAGAAGGTGATTTTTGTCACTTCTCTGAAGGTAGCACAGAGATGAGTTGTTGATGGATGATTGAAAAGAGAGAGAGGGGAGTCCAAGATTCAAGGATGTAAATCAATAGCAGGCAAGGTACCGTGGGATGGTCAAGATCGGAGACAAGGGAACCGTGGACGTTGGTGAAGGGAACCTAGGAGTGCTTTCAAAGGAACAATGGCTATGTCATTGCAAGCAAGAGAAAAATCTAAATCAATACAAGAATAAAACAAGATTCAAGTTCAGTTTTCCTTACCAAGACGAATAGTGGTGATATGCCTACAGTTGAAAAGAGAGCTTCTCCCTGTGAAATTCTCAGCAACTGAGGCTCCTTCCAGCATTGGTAGGTGGGGGCTTCATCTTCAAATGTGCAAACTTGCATGCTCATTCCAGTCACTAGAAATATTAAAGAGGAAAGAATAAAATAAGGCAGAGTGTGCAAAGTAACACTTCCTTCAGAGACAAAAATAAGTAAAGTTAAATTTAAAAGCTCCCTGGATCTGCCTTATGTTGTCTGTGCTTAAACCCCATGGTTAAGAACATAATCACATGGGAACACACAGGGCTTCAAGGAAAAAAAAATTTTTCCCAGTAGGTATATGTCTAGTCATGAAATTGGTTATCATAGAAAGAGAATATATGTTGGGTGAAAAGGGGAAGATATTTTCACCACCATCATGAATCACTACAGAGAACACATTTAAACCTGGGAGAAAAATATAAACAGACCTATGTATATAAAATACACGTATATGCATGTGTGTGTGTATATGCATGTGTGTGTATGTGCAAGTATACATGTACATTTCAGAAAGCAAATTTTAAAAATAAGGCTAATATCCTAAGGGCACAGAGGTAAAATATGGATAGGACTTCCTAAATTAATTGAGATTATCATCCATTTTCATTATCACAAATACTCTTAAAATCTTATATAAATTCTATCATTTCAACTGTTCTAATGTTTTATATAAAAAATACACACCCTATTTCCAGGATGAAAGAGCCTGCATCAGTGTGTACCACCCAGAGAAGGGTCTCAGGGATCTTTAAGGAGAACAGAATGGGATCAAATTCAGCATTTTCAGATTTGTGACCGTAACCACAGAGGTATGATACATGAGGACTCAAAAACACACACATCCCCACACAGCTGACTGAACCAGAAGTTTCAGAAGACAGTTTTTCTCTTACCAGAAGAGATGCACACTTACATACTTCTATTTTCCTTCCTCTTCCCTTCTCTTTTTCTTTTTCATTTATTTCCTTCCTTTCCCTTGCATGTAATTTTCTATTCTATTTGCTCCATGAAAACGCTAGGCATATAAATAAATGCGCAAAGGCAATTCCATGGAGAAATGCTGGCCTCTTCAACAGATGGTGCTGGAATAAATGGATTTAATGCAATCACACATTGCATTAGCTAACGCTCCTAACACGTCACATATTCTCACTTCTCTTTCTCGTGGCGGTAACAATTAAGATCTAGTCCTGAGCAGCCTGGAGTTTACAATATAGTACTGCTTTCTCCAACTACGATGCCAGGCACATGATCTTCAGAAATTATCTACTATTTCCAAATCTGTACCCTAAAACAACTCATCTCCATTTTCCCCACCTGCCCCAGTTAGTAACTTACTATTCTACTATCTTTTTTTTTTTTTTTGGTCAGTTTGGCTCTTTTAGAGAGAGCCCACATTAAGGCTCATTCAGTTTTTCTCTGACTTACTTCACTTAGCATGCTGCTCTCAAGTCCACCCATGTTCCTGCAAAAGGCAGGAATTCCTTCTCAGGGCTGAATGGTGTTCCAGCAACATGGCGACAGTTTCGCTGTCCACGGCTCCCGCGGACGGCTAGGTTGTTCCCATCCCTTGGCAACGGAGAACTCTGCTGAAATGAGCATGGAAGGGGTGTCCGTCCTCCCCTTGGATGTATTCCAGAGCGGAAGTGCGGGGCCAGACCCCAGCAGTATTTCTGACTTCTTGAGGCACCGCCATCCTGGTTTCACACGACTGGGCCGTTCACCTGCCCAGGAAGCGAAAACAGCTCCGAGCTGACGTCTCCGGGTGCAGGCAGCCCTGATCCGCGGATTTCCAGGTCCCCTGCGGCGTCTCTGCCTGCTCCCAGCAGGAACGCCTGTGCTGGACCACACGCAAGGGAAGGCAAGCTCGCGTTGCTGCAGGCCCCGACGCTGGGCCGCGACGCTGGGCCCGCTCCCCCGCGCTCCCGGCAGCTCCCAGGCCCGCCGCCGCCCGCCCGACGGCAGCGTCAGGAAGGCAGGCCCTGCAGCCGGAGCATGCGCAGTGCACCTCCGCGGCGCCTGGACGGCGGTGCAGCCAGCGGCAGAGCCAGGGCGCCAGGACCTGGCGGACCCTTGGGAGCCTCTGCTGAACGGTGACACGGCCCTGGAATGTGCAGGCAGGTATCTAGGAGACTGGCCTTTGTCTGAGAGGGGGCGTGAGCCAGACTCCGGCCTGGTGATCAAGGCTGGAGTCAAGGATCCTGGCGCCCTGGTGTGTCTCATCCCGGGCGCCCGACTCCCGAATCCTGGAGATCAGGCTCCCTCTGAGAAGTTGTGGCAACGCCTTCTCCCACCTTGTCCTGCCATCCTCCGAGCTGGCCCTGAAGGCAGGTGCATCCCGTATCCCTCTCCACGTGTTGGTCCACTTACCCTCCCACCAGACCCTCAAAGGCAGGAAGGACCAGCAGGCCCAGTGGGCTCGTCTGGTCTGCTGCTTCCCTCCTGGAGAGCTGCCCCTCCGCCCACCTGGACAGACCTTCAGAACAAAATACAAAAACCTCAGAGGCACAACTGTTCGAGAAACCTTGTTGTTCAATAGTCTTTTGCTCATTTTTTTAAGCTAGAAAGAGCTTTTGAATAAACCTTTGATCATGTCTTAATGATTAGAAGTCTGCCCTTACATTAAAGAAAGTTTTCGCTGTGTGGACTGCCTCCATGGAAACTACTGATGAGAAGAAAACACTTTTTATGGCGTTAGGAGTGATCTAACACAATAGTTTCAGATGCGCGATGCACTTTCCTGCATGCAATTCAGCATTCTTAACTCGCTGCCATTCTGTACATTACTGACCATGACTTACTCATTTTATAACATTATTTTAATCCTATTCATCCATTTCGCCACCACACAAACACACACACATACTGTATGCAGACAACCACCAATCTGTTCTGTATGTAACCAGGAGCTTGGAATTTCTTTTCTTTCTTCTATAGTTTTTATTCCACATATATGTGAGATCAAATGATATTTCTCTCAGTCTCACTTATTTCATTTAGTGTAATACCCTCCAAGTCTATCCATGTTGCAAACGGCAACATAATCGTCTATATGGTTGAATAATATTATAAATATGTAGATATTTACCAAAATATAAGAATACAGTGTTATCTTATATATAATTATGTGTATACATACATGTATATTACATTTATTTTATCCATTCATCCAATGATGAACATTAAAGTTTTTAATGCCTTGGTTATTGTAAATAAAACTGCAAGAACTATGTGGGTTTTGAGTTGAATTTGCAGTTTTTAGGGATAAATACTCAAAGTGGAAATGCAAGATCATGTATCACATGGATATTGGTTTTATGATCATTTTAGTCTCTAATTTATAAAGTGAACTTAATATAATTGTTATTCATAATAATAATTCACATTTTTGTGAATATATTTCTTCAAATATTATGAAAGCAATTCATTATAATATAAATTCATAGAGACTTTGAGAATGATAACCAGTGGTTCACAGCATACTTGGCTCAGACTCCAAGCCAGACTCTACCCACTTGGCATTAATAAAGAGCAGTCTTTCTAATCTTTAACCTCCTCATCTGTAAACTGGGTTTAATAATATCTACCTCACTTTGGCTATAAGAACCATGAAAACTAACACGCATAGAGAACTTGCCACATTTTTACCAGCATGGAATCGATTTAAAATATACAGTTTTTTAACCCTCCAATCAAATGGGAGAAATGGCTCCCACTAAATATGTAGATATATTTAAAGCAGATAAACAAATATGTGCATATATTTAAATTTGCATTTATATGCATATATAGATAGATGATAAATGTGCTTTGATGTTATATCTACAGACAAAAATGTAAAGAAGTATGTACAAAGATTAAGATGATCATTTCTCCAATAGTTGTTCTGGATATTTTTTCTTTGGATGTGCCAATATTTATAGATCTTCTGCAATAAACCTGAGTGACTACTTTAAAAAATATTAAGTATTAAAATATTAAAAAATGAATATTTTCATTTAAAAATGCTGATCAAGATTCATTAATTTAAGTTCATGTCCTGCTTATGTGGTGTGACCCACACTTTTCAAAACATCGCTCTGTGTCAGCCTTCCATCTGTCACTGAGCCCTATTTATGCACTAATTCATTATATCTAAGCATCTACAAACTATACCTCCAAGGACAGGTAACTAGCCACCCCCATGTCATTCAGCTTTAATTATGTTTAATTATTAGATAATTCTCCCTTATTATGAGACAAATCATTTTCTATACCTTTTATCCATTGGTGCTGAGTCTATTCTCTGATGGCTTGACAAAGAAATCACCCTTCCTCCACAGGTTAATCCTTCACTCTTAAAAAACAAAAACAACCACATCACTACTATAGTCCCTAATTCTTCTCTTTTGTAGACTAAATAGCTCTCGCTCCATCTAGTTGCTCCCAATGCCCAGGCAGAATGCCATACACTAACAGGAAATCCTGGTGGAAATGTTCTGCATTCCTGTGGCTTTAGGAGATAAAATCTTCTAGGTTGTAATTACGACCCAAACCAAAGTGATGATGGCTAGTGTGTCTGCGATGGGAAGGACTGATAATGTGTCATGTCAACACAAAATGTGGACATCTGGGGAAATCAGTATTTTTTGAAACTCAATATAAGATTTGAAATTTTCTATAAAATATAAATCATATTTCTGATTTATTTACAACAATAAGTAACTTACAACAATCAAACCTTTGGTCTTATTGTTTCACACTATTTAAAACTAGATTACTCATCTTATTGCTTCCATCAACACCACTGATTTAGCCCTTTTTCTTTATTTTGTAAATTGGAATTTAAAATCCTATTTTATTGTCTTCATAGCCTTTCTCATTCTTAATTTTCCTTGATCAGCTAGCCTCATTGAGTGTGTGTGTGTGCATGTGTGTGTGTGTTTATGCATGTAAGTGTGTGTCTGAAGAAGATGGTAAGATCATTTTAAATTTACAGTATGTTTTATGCTGCCATTAATTGTGCGCAATATATTCTAGAGCTTGTAGCACATGTTTTCTTGGGCGCTCATTAGCAGAAAGGGCTATATAAAAATTATCTGAAAATACTGAATTCAGTGGACTTCATAGCTTTTCTTGCAGAGATTAGTCATGTAAACTTCAAATAAAATGCATCTGTTTCCATATTCTGATTGGATAGCAGGAACCAGCATAAATAATTGATCTCGCATCAGTTAGAAAGAATGAGTAGCTGGAACTCTCACAGTATTTCATTTGGCTGTTGACTTCATGGCCCACCCTGCTCAATATGTTGTTTCCTCTGCCTAAAACCTCTGTGAGAATACCTTGTCTAAAGTCACATGGCTAGATAATGCCAGAGCCCAAGGCCTCTGCCTCTAAGTCTCGTCTTTCCAATTTGAATGTCCATTCCATTTATATGTGCATCCATCTATCTCCTCCCTAGAGAGAACCATTCTTTAGTAAAGGGGCTCATTCGCATGACTTCCCCCAGAATACCCACAAAAGGGCTCCTTACCTAACATGCTCTGAGTTATTTACTAGCAGAAATGTTGGATTATTTGCCCTTTGTTATTTCAGAGATAAAAATACACTCTGTTGGACAGAAAAATACACTGAGAGATGAGTGCAGAGATGAATTTTCACCATGCTTTTATTTGCTGTGAAACTAGTTTTTTTCAAGGATCTAAAGTCATCAAGGCTCACTGCCCCCAGGCCTCTAGGAGCAGGTCCTGATGCTGCCTTCATGCCATACATGATGGTGGAATGCCTCTGTATTTTAGCTTCTTGCCGAGGAAAATGGAGCTGAAGATTAGTGTGTGACTAGTTAGTAGAATATTTGTGAAAATTTTTGGTGCTATGTCTGTTAAAAAATCTGCAAGTCGACCTTCAATGTAGAGAAAAATGCAATAAAAGCGAGTATTATAGAGGGATATAAATGAGTGGGAATAGAAAAGGAAACAGAAAACAGATCAGCACAGTGAAGAGTCTACTCACACTCCTTTTCAGGAGTTGTTGGGGTGACCTGAAGCCTAAGTGCACAGGGAGCACTGGGGAGAAGGTACATGGGGGCAGGGGAGCATGGCAAGGTGGGGGAATGGGGGCATGGGGAGGTGGGGGGCATAGGGGCATTGGGGCACAGGGAGTTGAAGATACCTGGGCTGGATGTGGGAGGCCTGGCTTTGAAACCTGCTCCAGCACTCACTGGCTGTGTCTTGAGACAAAATACATAAGCGCTTTTGAGAGACCTGAGTCTTAATTCCAGAACTACTTACTACTCTTGGCTTCTGGAGATGAACTGAATTCATATATGAGACAGGATTTTATACATTCTAAAGTGAAATGATGAGATAAGTTGATATACCTGTAAATGACATCATATTTCATATTATTGTTTACAGTGCCAATCAGTATGTTAAAGTCTTTCTCCATGATGCCTACAGGTGAGTGTCCTATTTAAAAAATGGCGGGAGGGGTCCTGTCATCAAAGGCTCTAACACTCACTCCCCATCATAATCAATGTGTTGGCCTCTCATGCTTTCAAGTCAAGTGCTTGCTGGAGACCCCTGCAGCCCCCTTTTCTTACACAGCTTCTCTGACAAAGGATGTACCACACCAGCTTTTTCATCTTGCCAAGGTAGCATCTATTTGTCATTTTGTTCTATGGCTAAAGTTCAGAAAGGGAAAGGATATTTTCAATGAAATATGCAAAGTCAATCTTCAGATAATAATTACCAGAAGATATTAATCTGAAAGTCATTAGGGTTCAATGCAAAACAAGGTTTCCATCTATGACTATTCATTTTTTTTAACCTTGGAATTTTCCTTTTCTAAAATCTCATTGCTACTTATTTTTCTAGAATATTTTCTTCCTTTGCTTACAGCTGGTTCATTTAGCAAATCATTCCATAGACTTCTGTTTATCTAAATAAGATATTTTCGATCTTTTACTGGAACTTGTACCCAGTGACATTTAATTCTGAGTAAACAATATTTTATCATTGGGAGCATAGTAATAGGTGCTTGTCAACTTAGAAGAAAAATGCTCTATCATTAAAATCAGTAGAAATAGAGGTAAATTATCACTTCTGTTCTTCCTCTCATAAATATTTTTTGTTTTGCTTTCTTTTCCCTCTAGCTTGTTTTAGAAATACCTAGATAAGAAAGGAAAAGGGAACCATCATTTCAAACTTTTGCACATGATGATGTATTGACCTATTACCGCAAACTGGATACGATTGTAACTTTTTCCTTTAATCAAAGATTAATCTGAGTTTCAAAGGGATCGGGTAACTTGCCTAAGGACACGCAACTAATCATTATTATTATTGATCTGGTATTTAAATTCAGAGCCATCAAAATACCCAAACCAATTTCACCTCCATTCAGAGAAAGCAGTTTCCTCTATTACTATATTAATCGTGACTTTTGGGGTGAAAACAAAGTCAAACTGACCTGGAAGAAGCAAATACTGGAACTCACTGGAAACAAAATCTGTGTTATCTTTGACAACCACAGGCACACAGGGGGTGAAGTGGGCTCTTGCTGCGAAGAGTCTGGTTCTTTGTATTTCATCTCTACTTTTCTCTGCAAGCCATTTATAGGAATTTTTCTTATAAATGGTAATAAAATTTAAAAAAAAAATTGAGCTATGAACCCATACTTCAGATTTTATTATTTGATTACACTGGCACAACTACCCAAGTTCAAATATGGAAAATCCTGGAGATTTCTAAACCCTGATGGTCAAGAGGACAGGTACAATGATTGTAGTAGAGATGTGGGTAAATCCAAAAGGAACGTGTACATGTGAGGTGTGAGTGTGTGTTTGTGTGTGTGTGTGTGTGTGTGTGTGTGTGTGAGAGAGAGAGAGAGAGAAAGAGAGACAGAGAGAGAAACAGGAGAGACAGAGAGAGAGAGAGAGATCTGCAACCACTTCTATGTCTAAATGAGCAGGATAATTGCAAATTTTTTTTAATTCCCAAATTATCACATGACAATATAAGTACAGATCTTGAATTAAGGAAACCTAAATATCTTAGTTTTTTTTTTTTTTTAACACATAAGTCTTTAGTACACAAAAACTTTTATACAGAATTGAAAGAGCTATCTCAGATTGTCAAGTAACAAAAAGCATGACTCATGCTTGAATTATCTGATTACCTAGAATATTCATTTACTATACTATTCATTGCATCATCAAATAATTATGAGTACTTAGCCCTATTCACAATTCTTAACTTTATCCGCACTTCAGAAAACAGTGTTCACTATAGAAAGATTTCATATTTTTGAATTGCCTGCGTCAATCTCAGAACCACATTCACCACTTCTACTGTTAGTTTAACCTCATACATCTCTGCAGAGGGTCAACCAGCATTAAAAAGGCATCATTGTAGAGAGAGGGCTATTATTTCCGGAATCCAGAGATATGCAGGTGCAATTACTGCTGTTAAAAATCTCCACTGCTTTTAAAAGCTCTGCTAGGAAAGCAAATCACTCTGGAATATTAAACCTTACTGTCATCTATTTTTAAATTACTGTCTAAATATAACAATAAGAGGAAAAAAAATACTTTCAGTGTTTGTGTCATCCCCTGGAGTCAAATACCCGAGCTGTGGAGAGGAGGGCTTGGATGCTGAGAGATTTTCTGCAAGTGGGCTTTGTCAAAGTTCACCCATTCAGTCGGGGAAATAATAATGAATGGATTTCATTCTATTGTCTTGTCTGAAGGCCTAGGGTCCTACTGGAACAGGCATTCTTCAGAGCAGAGTCCTGCTTACTACACCTGAATAATAGCGCAGCACTTTCAAAGAAAATTCACAAGGAGAAAAACAATTCTGAATTGAGGGAGGAAAGATGGATTTGCTGACAATATAAAAGTGTAAGCATCTGAAAAGATCTCAATATTGAAGTTTACAGGTTTGTAAGAAATATCTTCGTACGAGTTAAGCAAAATGTTGCTCCTTCGGGCACTCTACCAAAGGAGTCCTGAGTGGACATATCTTTTTTCATAGTGAGCCTTTATGAGAACATGAACTTTAAGAAGCTGACACTTCTAAATTATATTCCGTGTCCTTTAAGAGAAGATAAATTCCAGGCAATTTTGGAGCACGTGGAGTATTGCTTTGCTAATGCATTCATCAGAGCCCTTGTGCAGTCCTACCAGATGAGAGACCCAGATGCCAGCCATCAGTAGATGAGCCAGCAGTAGGTACCGCAGAACAAGGAACTCTCTGGGGACAATTTAAGGTCATCAAATAGCAATAACTCCTTTGCTTCTTAAATATATTTTTGGAAGCTTAATTTAATCAAGGAAATCTTAGATTCCATCGATACCGTTTCCAAAGTTATCTTATACTCTCCAGTCTCAAGTGGACACAAAAGAACCCAAATATACACACCTGCCTTGTGGAGATGAAGGCCATTGTCTTTCAAACATGTCTTTTTAGTCTAGTCCCCATTTTAAGAGAGAGAAGTCACTTATTATCCGCCATGATACATGGTAATGTTGAGGCACTGGAAATGATAGTGATTTGATGAAGGTTGTTTCATGAGGAGATTTGGGATAAAATCTGTAACATCCCTGAATATTGCCAAAGGCAATTTCTAGTCGATAGGCACTGAAAAAGTGATTTTCCTTCTTTCAGAACAGACCTAAGGAGGCATGATAGAGGAATGCATGCATACATTAGAGCCCACTAGTTTAAAAGAATGAGCCTTCTTAGTGGAGATAATATGAGAATACATCCACAATCCTAAAGGAACGATGTCCAGAGTTATATTTGTGTAGAGCTTAATAGTCTTCAGGTGCTTTCTTGTCGGTTATTCCACTTGATCTTCACAGCTACTCTATGCAAATAGGGTTATTAGCCCATCTTATACATGAGGGAATTTAAATTCAGTGTAGTTAACTGGCAAGGAAGTGTATAGTAGCAACTTAAGAAAGGTGATCGACTGGAATGAATTCTATTGGAATGAATCCTAGATTTCTCAATCAATGTGTAGCTTAATAAGTTGAAATCTCAATGCTGTTTCTATATCTAAAAATGATTGTAATAGTCATACACACAATGTATTGTTAAGCTCCGATAAACTTATAAACACAATATTCAGAACTTTCAGAGATTTTTTTCCCCCTTGATGGAAAGTAGGGTAGAAAGTCAAATACATTTGTTCAAGAAAGAAAAAGTCCATGGTTTGTGTGACCTCAGAGTCGCAGGTCTAGATGTAATCTAGAACTCATCATTTTATCGACCTTAAGTCTCTTATCTGCAGGCTAGAATCTAATACCTTCCACACACCACAGGAATATCTCATGCACCCTCTGCTTTAGAAACCCAGAGTTGCTAACCCTTGCTATATACCAAGAATGACCTAATACTCAAACATGCTGTCCCCCTCAAACACATATTAAAATAATAGGGAACTTAGGTTTCATTATTGATAGACTGATGGACCTATCTATTAATTTAAATGATTTCAATTAAGTCTTTACCACATGCCAGACAGTATGCCTGGCATTTATAAATGGTACATTATTTAATCTCCCCCAAAGATGGTCAACTGCATATGTTCCATGTTTCATGGGGGAAGATAACTGTGTTAGTCTTCCAGAAATCTGGGACCACTACAATAGAGTATGCTCTTTAATCACAAAGAACCAGATGCTGCAGGGTAAAGAGTTCTCTGTTAGTCACCAACAGTTGTTCCGCTTCCTTCAGGAGCGATGGGGCCATCTGAAGTTTGCTCCATTTCAAAGACAAGCGTGTTGTCAGTGGTTCTGAAAGCATCAGACACAACGCAATCTCTAACGCACCTGTGCACCCCCAACTTCTTGGGGATCACAGAAACCACCCGTCGGTGAGTTGGGGCCATCAACCGCAGGACTTCCATAGGCAGAGGATGGCAAAATGAGTCAAGCATGTTTACATTAAAGAAGAACAGTGAGCAAGATCGTGAATTCCAAATATGTCTGTGCTTTCAGAATAAAGAAGTCTAATATATTTTGTTGGTGAAATGTTTACTATAAAAGGAATGATACTGAGTGTTACAGTTATCCTAAGAGGCAATCTCTAAGTTAACCTGGATTTTGTTAAGAAATGTCATAAGCAATAAATATTGAACATTCACCAAAGAAAGGGTTTCAAAACCAAACTTCACTAAACTAATAATGATCATTTTCATAGATTCTGGGCCAAATACCTCCTTCTACTTTCTTTGAAAGACTTACAAATATATTATTTACATAAATATGTAAATAAATGCAATTCTTTCTAATTGGATTATAATGTTCTTCTATGTTTTAAAGTGATCAGATGAAAATAAGTGATTGTGACTTACACACAGGGTTGCTGTTTTGGGCAAGTTCTTAGAAAGGCAAGTTATGCTCATCTCTGCACCTAAGTGAGACTTTTATTGAAAAAACACTTGGTCAGGTTGGTTGTAGCTGCTGAATATCCTTGAAAACTGCAATTGTTTTTAAAGCAAGTTATATAAATGTAACTTATTTAATTAGAAAGTGCTTAACTTATTTCTCTCATGGCTGTAATGCAGTGTTTTTTGAATTGTGTTTCTTTTCCATGAAGAATAATATCCTTGGAGATTTTCTATATATTTGTCATGGCATAAAAGAAGCATCCCTTGATCAAATGAAAGTGGGGAATATTTTCATATTATATTAATATTTTAGAGCTTCACAATGTACTTGAGAGTCGAAGACGCTCTGATAAATCCTTCATTTAGAAACAAACCAATGTGATCGAACTTCAAAGTCTATCCCATATCCTTCCACTCATCTCTATTAGCACTTTGACTGGTGTCTTCTCACACCCATATCGTGGCACCACCACCAGCATTAATTCTCCTTCTTCTCATCAGATCCCCCAACTGTCTGCACTAGAGCCCTGATGCTATTTTAAAATAGGTACCATATATTTTCATTTCCTTGCTTGAAATTACGCAATGGTTCAATCGCTTTTCACTGTGCTTCAGATAAAAGTGAGTCTTTACTAGGTCTTCATGAAGCTAATCAGAGGTACTCAAGTTTGAAACATGCGTCAGAATTATGTAGAGGCCTTGTTAGGACACAGATGACCACTCCACCTGAGAGGTCTCCATCAGACTGGGAGTTTGCACGTCTGATCATTTCCCAGGTGACGGTGCTGATGCTAATCTGGGAGCCACTTTTCTAAGTGTTGGATCTCTCCTTTGAGCTCTGACTTGGGCCCCTGCGCTCCCCCATCCCAACACTGGGATTTAGTTACAATGACACCTTTCCACCACATCTGCCTCTTAAAATCTTTTGTCCTATATGTATCGACATAGCAGGTTCCTAACCGTCTTCAGATTGCAGGACAAATAACACATACTTTCTGAAGACACTACAGGCTTTTCTCCTTTCTATTGATTTTTTTCATAGTATCCTGCTTTGTTTAATTTATAGAATTTATAACCCTCTGAAATGGTTTATTTCCTATCAATTTCACTACAATGTAATCCCTGTTCTTACAGGGAACTTATCTGCCTTTCATTTTCCATTTATTCATTTACTTGATGGCATGCTTACTATACAGTAAATAAACTGACATCCTTTTCTGCCAAGAGCTCAGGCTCTTTCAAGGAAAATAAAAAAACATGTTAGTAATGACTGTCATAGAAATATTAGGTTTGGGGAGTGGTACAGGGACTGGGAAATTTAGACCAGGATGGAGGTGGACAGATAGTCAGACACAGGTATCAGGAGACTGTCTCCCAAATTGTGTAAGAATTTTGGATCTTAGTTCATTATCAATGAAAGGCAGCAAGGGAGCTCTGTGGGGTTATTGCATTAACACCCCTCAGTGTATTCAGCCTCTTTGTATTCAACCCACCTGTGATCTCCTCCCACACGGGTCGTGATCATGTGGTTCACAGCAGCTGGTAAAATACTTGTGTCTGCTGGACTTTTTCTCTTAGCGATCACTGAGGACCATATAAATGAGTGTGAGCTAAACTGTTTGAAAACAAAATGCTAGAGGGAGAGGAACCAAGCCACCCTGATGGGCAGACACTCAACCAGCAGATATGTGAGTAAGGACAATCCAGAGCATCCTGTCATAAGCACCCCACCATCTGACATGGACACATGTCACAGCTCAGCAGAGATCAGCCAAGTGGCTCAGACCAGAAGAATAAACCCAACTAACTCATAGACTTGTGACCTAAAGAAAATGGTTAGTTTAAAGTACTGGTTTTATGGTGGTGTGTTAGGCAAAAAAGCTATATGGGCACAGACTAGATGGGAATGTTACATAAATTTAGATTACATAGGACAAAAAAATAGGAATCTTCTATGACACTAGGTCTAAATGCACCGATGCTAGCCTGTTCAGATGATAGGAATGAGCCACATCCAACATGTTGTTTTTTTATTGCAGAGGAAATTAATGTCAACTCTAAATTGGGAATCAAAATTTATCATCTTTTGTATTCAGTTGTCTATTCACTGGCTCATAATACCTTCCTGAAGAAATATGCCCATGAATGAAAACAAACAGCAGAAACTATATTTTAAACAGTCTACGAATAAGACGTTTTTCACAGTCTGATCTGGAATACCACTTACATCCAGTTTTTGGTGCCTATTTGGTGCTATATCTCTAACAAAAGTCCCCAAAGGTATTTTTTTTTAAGACAGTAAAAACCATTATGCAGTTACAAATTTATTTCTAACCCCTAGATGGTTTTGTAAAGCACATTAATTAAATGATTTAAAAACTCACACTTTCGCCAGTCAGTTTCACTCTGTTAAAATGTTTCCTCACTCCTCCAGAACCTATCTGTCAAAAAAAAAACATAACTTGCTTGAGAAGGAAAAAAACAAAACAAAACATATTTTGGTGTTAGAGTGTTAAAGAAGAAAGTATTAAACACCTTGCAGAAAACAGTTTCCAGAGAAATCCTGGAGTCCCCGGAGATCCTTCAGATAAAGCTCCAGTCAGCACCTGAACTTTTCAAGGATTTCTAAGTCAAACTGAAAAGTGAAACCTGGCTGGCGAGCTCCATTCCCCGGTTTGGTTAGGTCTTCTCCAGGTGCCCTGGGAAGTGCTGACATCCTGCCTTTTACTAAGTTGCCAACTTGGATTTTGAAAGGAGATTTGATTCCCCAAAGCCTCACAGGGGAGGAAGAAGTCTGGCTACAAGGCAGATTTCCCTGTAGCTTGAAATACACTGTAGAGTCCAAGATATGCCTCTTTGAAATGAGCATCCAACTGCTTCTGTTTAAGGTTTATTGATCACTTGGGGATGTTGTCTTAAATTGGGATTCCTGAACTCCATTGAACAATTTTCCTTTTAGAGGAGACTTGAAATGGTGCATCGATGGGGTGTGCTGGTTTTTGATGACTGCAGACAATGGTTATTTTCACCCTACTTATATTTTGAGCACCTTATGATGATAAATGCTCTCTAAGTCCACCTTCTTTCCATTCTGAGCTCAAGCTCCTGTGCACATATAGTGATTGTTGAAATAAATCAAGCTCTAGGTTATTGAATTTTGATTAAAATTAAAATATAGCCCAATGCCCTGATTATGTGGTTTTTTTACGAGCTACCAACTTTCTTTCCTGTCAAGGAGAGAGATGGGCCAGCCTGAAAAGGTATTTAAAAATCTATTGAGGGTTATGTGTCAGACTCTTAAGAATACTTCTTTTTCAGTGCTTTTAACAATTTGGTGAAAAAAGTAGAATAACCTGAAATAATAAAGGTAAGAATTTGCAGAGATTAGATAAATAAAATGACAAAGATGATAGGTTTAAAAAATACAATTATGTGGTTCCTGTAAATGCCTTCATGTTAGGATTCTATCCTCCAAGAGATTTCACTGAAGATTTTAGAAGCTAAGTATTCACTCATGACTTCTGTTCTTTTAGTATGCAAAAGAATCTATCATGTAAAAAGACACATCTGTTGTTATTAATGTATTCAAAAATTATAAAATGAAACCAAATTATCACATAAAAATTAGCAGATATTGAAAAGGGAAAAGGAAAGACAGGTGTGCACACAAGGGACTTAAGGGTCCAATATTGGCTCTAGAACATATTTGACATTTTGTCTGATTATACTGATTTTCTTCGATGTATTATTTTGTTTTTTAACTTCTTACTCTACTCACAGAAAAATGCACAAAATCGTAATTGAAAAACTTGATGAGTTATCACATCACTAGTAATAAACACATCAGCAAACCATCAGTCAAGAAAAAGAACTTGGCAGTGTCCCAGCAGTCTCGTTCATGTCCCTTCCAATACTTACCTACTTCCTCCTGTCTACCTTGCACCATTATGTCATAAATGAGCTAGCCTCTTCTTGAAATTTACAGTAAGAGGAACAGATTGTGAGTTTACTTTGATATGGATTCATTTGCTTGACAGGCTACTGGAGAAATCCATTCTGGTCATTGTATCTAACTTTAGTTCATTTTTATTCTTGTATTGTAGTCCCTATAAAAAAGTATACTATGATGTATTTATCCAATCCATGCTGCTTTGCCGTTTCAAATATTCCTTCACAGATGTTTGGCACATAAACTCACACACACCTAACATTTCTTAGGGATAGATGTTGATGTGAAAACACGGATTCCTAGTACATGCCTGTATCCAAACTTAACAGGCAGCATCAAAAACTTTAATAAAGTAGCTGTAACATTTTTAATCCCGCTAGCAGTAGATAAGGATTCTGATGTTTCATGTCCTCACAAATACTTGGTGTTATCAATATTTTTAATTATAGCTTTTCTGGTAGATATATGGTAACTTCTTCTTGACTGTATGCAAAGTACTCATACAAAAATTAAAGTTTGGTAGTTTTTTTTAATGTTTCTTGAGCATTTAGATAAACTTTTTAATATTTTTGAAGACTGTTAAAATCTCCTAACCAATTTTTCTGGAGGATTAATGGTCTCCTTCTACTTATGTATGAATATCCTTTATATTTAGACTGTCACTTGGAAGTATGTTTTGTAGATATTGTTTCTGTCTTCATGGTAGGCAATGCGGAGTGAGGAGAGGTTGGGATTCAGATCAGGTAAACTCTGGAAGATCTAACTAAGGTCTTAGTACTCCATTACAAGTTTGATGGAGGGAAGTATGGATCACGGGAAAAACAGGACCTGACTCACAACTGAAGGGTGCTTCTGGCTGTTGAATGGAATGCAACATTGAGGTAACATGAAATGGTCATAGGGATACCTTTTATGGTGTAGAGATTCTCAACCTTCTCTCTCCAGGGGCATTTTACACTTTGGTTTAAAAACCTACAGCTAAATTTGCAGAGAAGCTTTATTCATTAATGTGTAAAACTGGAAGCCACCAAGATGTCTTCCAGGGGATAAACACACTGACACAGCCATACAATGCAATCTTATTTGGCAAAAACATGAATGAGCTTATCATGTCATAAAAATACATGGAAAAACTAAAATGAATATTGCTAAGTGATCATCAGTGCATTTATCCAAATGGTGAAAAAGCCAATCTCAAAGGCTATGTACTGTGATTCCAGCTCAAAGGAAAGGCAAAACTAGGAGATTGTCAAAATGTGAGAGGTTTCCTGGGCTGAGGTTGGAGATGAGGGAGAGATGAATTGTCAGGGCACAGGGGATTTTTAGGGCAATGAAGCTATTTTCTACAATAGTGTGATGTGGACACATGACATTATATATCTGTCAGAATCCATAGAATCATACCACACAGGAGTGAATCCTCATATAAGCTAATATGTCAATACTAACTCACTAACAAATGAATCACCTCAGTACAGGATATAATAATAGGTGAATCTAAGGAGGAGGGCCAGGGAGTGTATGGGAGTTCTCTATACTTCCTGCATGATTTTTCTGTAAATGTAAAGCACCCCTAAAAATAAAGTAATAATTTAAACAAAAATACATGGATCTGGCAGGCCCTGGTGGAGCAGCAGTTGGGTCTGTTGCCTCTGAAAACGCAGGCCACAGGCTCCTGGGTTCAAGTCTTGAGCCCCGGGGGAGCAACCAGTGTGAACAACTAAATACAAATAAAATAAAGATCCTTCTTCCTCCTCTCTCTTCCTACCTGCCTACTTGCCCTCATCTCTGTCAGCAATTTTCCTTTACAAAAATTAATAAGAAAAAAATACATGGATCTATAGGCATACATAGATATACAACATATTCATAAATATATGAAGATAGATGGACAGCACAAATTCAATAGATAGACACTGTATTGGTAAAATTTCATCCTAATAAAAGGATGAAATTAATATATGTAGCAGAAAGTATTGTAACAAATTGGTGCTGAAATGGCATAAATAATAATAAAATGAAGACATGAATATACAATTTTTTAAATCCCAATGGCCAGTGAATGTTGACAGAAATGTTAAATCTGCCTAGTACAAAAGGAAATGAAAATTAAAGCAATAATGAGATATCACTTAAACCCGTCTGATTCACAGACATTAGAAGTGATAACATCTACTATTAAAAGTGATTGGGAAAATGGTTTCTCTCATTTCTGTTTGGGAAAACCAATTGATACAGACATTTGGGGACGTTATCTGGCTATATCTATTAGAAATAATACAGGGCTTAGCTACAAAACCCTGAAAATCTATCAAAAAATAAAAGGGTACCAGAGAAAATAAATACAGAATGTGTTTATTATGTGTCAGGGGATAAAAAACTAGATACGATGTGGTTTTCTGTTTCTAGGAATAAAATGTGGGATTATTTGAGGCTTGCTGCAGATTCAGAGATGTGTAACGCTATCCTGGCTGACGAG
This sequence comes from Solenodon paradoxus, assembly GCA_004363575.1. Lineage (NCBI taxonomy): Eukaryota > Metazoa > Chordata > Mammalia > Eulipotyphla > Solenodontidae > Solenodon > Solenodon paradoxus. The sequence continues at coordinate 95,965 of RJWH01001600.1, read as the reverse complement.
GATGCCTCTGCACACGTTGCACATGAGGACATCATCAGGGAAAACACGTGTGCTGACCCCACATTGTCGCCATCTGGGACCGGGAGAAAGGACATTTTGGGTGAAAAAGAAGGTTGCTCACTCTTTTTCACAATAAATAAGTAAATAAATAAATGAGCAAACAATAAATCTAGTAAAGAAGATTCCATAATAATAAATGATATGCAATCTTATTTTCCTAAAGAGATACACACGCAGACAGTCCTGAAAACATTAATGGTGGTTATAACATCGGGTTACTTCCGGAAAGTGGAATTTCCGGAGATCGCTTCCGGTCTTACATTTTTCGGTCACATCAAATTTTTACAGTGATAAGTACAAATGTCATCTATAAAATTAGAGGAAATAACACTAAATATGATTGATTTTTGTGAAAAACACATAAACATTGGCTTTTGACTTGAAAGTAAAGTACTGTCAACAAAAATAAAAGTACTCCATCTGCATTTTTTATTCGCTTCTCTGACCCAAATGTTTCTATTTTGCTGCAAATTGCTATCTATTACTATGTTGTAACATCGATTAATTTTAATCACTTTTTTTTGAAAATAAGCATTTTATTTTTATTTCGTTGCTCACACTGGTTGTGTCCCTTGCACCTGGGACTCGCACCCAGGGGTCTGTGGTCTGCACACCTTCAGAGGAGATGGACCCAACCACTGCTGCACTGGAGCACAACTCGCCCTTCTTAAATATGTACATTAATGATCGAAATGCTAAAGCTGTTGGGTGGAGAATTTTGCTCGTAGCATTTATGAGCTGTTTGTAGGCTCTTGTGTGGAAAGAAGGACCATGGCATAGACAGGATGGGACGGGCAGAGACGTGCACACTCCCTGCACATCAGGTGAATGCTGTCATGCTGCATTCTGATGCACAGACAGCATAAACCATTAACAAGTGCTTAGTTCCGTGTGCTGTCACCTCCCGGAAGACACCTGGCGGGAGTCCAGAGCCGTCTAGGTGGAAACACGGGTTGAGTTAGTCGAATCAGGGAACAGAACTCCCACAGACTCGTCGGTGATGAAGCAAGGGCCCCAGAAGACACCAGAAAAAGAGTGGAAAGCAAGAGGTGGAACAAAGAGACTCCTTCCTATTTGGACGGGGGCTGTCAGCATGGCCAGCTGAGTGGCTGGCCCCACAAAGAGAGGCAGCTGCATGTCCTCACCCTCCTTAGGGACACTCAGAGTCAGCCTCACCACATCTGAGATGCTCACAGCAGCAGCATGCTCCCTCGAAGAGAGCTGAGCACCAACTGGGGAGCTCCTGCGAGGGTGTGTTTGACTCCTGGGGACCAAGTGAGGCCACCCACAGCTATGGGCACTGATTCCCTGGCATCCTGCTGAGCTCCTCTATTTGGCAGCCCTCCTCTTCCCACCTGTCCCTCACCTTTTATCACCCTGAGGCAGTTCGGCATTCCTTTTCTCTTCTTCAGCCCTCCAAACGAGGTGACCAATTCCATATACTCAACTCTCTCTGACTCACCTTCCATATTATTTTTCAGTATGCACCAAACATATGTATGTATATACATACACGCACACATATGCATATATATACATAATTATATTTTTTATCACAAAATTCTATGACATATACATGAAATAACAACTGCTATTTCAGGAACATAGACTGTAAGCATATTTTTCTACCACATCTGAATAAAACTCATGGCACTGTGATTGGACTCCCCTGGCTCCTAGAAAAATCATGTTTTAATTGTAGTTAATGTTTTCATATCTGAGTTAACATAATGAATGTCTTGTGTCTATGGTTGTGTGGCTTCCATTTCTTCAGGAAATTCCAGTGAGGAACTCAGTTCAGATTCTTGGTATAAATACATCCAAAGCACACGTCTGGCTCTGTAACTTTGTGAGTTCAACAAGCCCTTGCCTTCTCTTAGTCTCAAAGCACCAGTGTTTTATGTGGTGGGGCGGCGTGTGTCTGTTTTTCCAGGAGAGCATACATCACTTTAAATCCAGCTTCCCCTTGGCGTGGCAGTAAACAAGTGCTATTTTTTTCCTGCTGCTTTCCTGTGGTTCTTTGTAGTTGTTTATCTGTCACTTCTTTCAGATGCTTTACATATTCCAATTAATGCAATTTTATTGCATATAACCTCCAGGCTTTTTATAAAAGGGCAGCCATTTATAACTTGAACAAATAAAATGGAATATAAATTTCCACCGTGTTTTGGCAAACACGCACATTCAAACACTCTCTCTCAGTGCTATCATTCCCCACATAAAAATGTTTTATTAGGAAACAGACTTCAACCGTGTGGAGTTTCTGAACCAACTGTCGTGAGCTCATGGAGAGCCCTGTTTTGCTCAGAATTATTGCAGAGCGAAAGGAAGGAAGGACAGGCGCTCCCTTATGTAGACAGATTTGGAAAGCTCACACGCCACCTTGCCTGGGGATTGACCCCCAACAGGCAGCCAACATACTTCGTTCCTTAGCCGCCTCTCCGTCACATGACAGACATGCCTTCACCAGCATTAGGGGTTCGTAGGAACCAACAGAAGTAGCAGCTAGAAGATTCCACATCTGTCTACGGAACAATGGATTTTTGACTACAGACTTGAAAAGAATCATGATTCCAGGGATTTTACATCTCAACTCTATAGATTATGAATGGGGGTATGATGGAAGGTGGTCTGAACACAGCTCCCTTTTATTTACTTAGCTCTTTATTTCCTGAGTTGGGTAGAGTCAAGGGCCTGGTCCAGTCATTTCTCCTTCTAAGCAAAGTGCACAGCCAGGCGCAGCTGCTCCTGTGCTTGAAGCTCTGCCCACAGGGAAGGTGTCTCCACGACCCCTCATGGATGTTCCAGAAGGGCTGCAGGGCTAGCAATAACCCTGCTCCTGTCTGAGGTCCCTCTAGTGGGGAGACTGGGAGAAGATTCCCAGTACAGATTCTCAGTGCAGGACCAGGGTCTTTCCTCCAGAGAACTGGCTCCCATTTGTTCCAGGTATCTGTGCCTGTAAGCTGACTCGCATCTCGGAATTGATAAAGCGGCCACGATTCTCTGCTTTTATGATTCATGTTAGTTAGACTTTCATTCACTTGACCTCAAACTTTTCTGTTTAGGCTGATGAAACAAGAATTTTGTAAATGTCCCATGTATGTCTTTTCTAGGGACTCCATGATGGAATATCCAGCACCGCGGGGCTGCAGAAGTCAGGCTCTTCTCGTTGCTGTTTGAATCTCTTGTCCATCATGGTAACCATTCCCAACTTGCCTATGGTGGTTGAGTTCTGCCTTCAGACCCTCACCACCTAAAGATCCTATTATTCCCTTTGCATTTAGATTTCCCAGTTTCGAGATTTCTGTCCCCACTGTCAGGGGACAGAAGAAGAGCTATCAACGAGTTGGTCAAGATTTCTGGGCTCCCCTCACAAATTTATTTCTCACAGGATCAGTGAAAGGTATGTATTCTGGACTCTCCCAGGAGGATGAGTAGGCCTTCGATGACAAATACAATGTAACATTCCAATTGCTCTGGACCTTTAATCCCTCCCTCTACATTAAACCAGGGCATGCTTAGTATTTCGAACACATTCACTGTAGCCACCTTTTGACCCATATTTTAACCAATAACCATATAAACTGTGAGAGTCCTTTGAAACTCCCTAAACCGCGGCAATAAGTGCAGGATCTCTGCTGAGTGGGTACATGCCAAAAATGTAACCTCATCCAACACCAATGTTCTTCTACCATTACTCACTCCCTTCCTATTCATTTTCACACGTGTCCTGGATTTATGTCTTTATAAATTAGAAAACTCAGATGATTCCTTTGATGTGTTGCATACTTCCTCACTTCTAGAGTCCTTCTAAGTGTCCAGTGATATGTCCAGAAGCAAAGATGGAGCAGGGATGGGTCCTGAGGAGAATCGGCATTGTCTTCAGTGGTAAGTGCTCCAGAGGAGACCATCACTGTTTCCTCAGACCGAGCAGGATTAATTTGACTAGAATCAAGCTGATATATTTTTACAAAAGAAAAACTCCAAAAGCTTGGTGCTTGTTATATAAAAACAGTGCCTATATGTCAATGAAACAGATGAATAATCTGAAAATAAAAACTGGCTATAGTCACAAAAGGAATGGTCAAAACACATGTGGAGAAATGTTCACTGTTATAAGGGCAGTAGAAATGAAAAGCTTAACATTTGTATGGACTAGAGCTTGAAATTTTTTAATGTATATTTTTTAATTTCTAAAAAAAAATCACATTTTGACAAGGCAATAGGGCAGCACAGCTCTTCTGTGCTATAATAAATGGGTACAACTATTTTGCAAAATAGCTTGGCATTACCTGGCAGGTAGGACAAGGTTCATATGTTGTAAGCCAGCAATGAGCCTCCTAAGTATATATTCTAGAGAAGGTTTTTGTGTATGCCCTGAGAGACGTGTACAAACATAGTCAAAACAGTATTGTTTTGATGGCAAAGAATTGATAACAACCGAAATGATTTTAAATAGAAGAATGAGTCAAAGATGTGGCTTAATCAATAATCGCTTACTGAGCAGCAGTGGGGGAAACAAGGGGGAAAGAAGCCCGGATATCCACTTCTGAATGTTATTGATATGAGTCAAAATATGCAAACTAGAAGATTAATATTTAATAATAAATTATGAGGAGCAAAACTGTGAAGAAAAACATCGACTTGATTAACTCAAAATTCAGGAGAGTAATTTTCTCTGGAGAGAATTGGGAAGATATAAGAGCATTAGTTGTCACTATTCCATTTCTTGAACAAGGTGGTAGAGATATGGCCAAAATTCAATTATTATTCTTTAAACTGTGGATTTTACCTCAGAGATTATATATGAATATTTTGTGTATTTTTAAAGATGACATTCTGAGTAGTTATAAATGGGAATCGGGATTGCTTGAGGCAGCAATGGAAATTTAGGTTTTCTAATTTCTTACCCATGTATCACCGAGGAGATTATGCATAAGCAATATAAGCTCTATTCCTCAATTTCCTTGTCTAGAATTTTAGAGATAATAATATAGTGATTAAATCATCCCACTTCAAAGCTCAGCCTGACAGAAGGCATAGAATATATACAAGTCATGTATTGTTTGCAAATACATGCCTGACACATAATAACTTTTATAAAGTGTCATAAGTCACAGAATTTGATGAAAAGCTCATTTGTTTTATATGTCTCATATTACTAGATGCCAACTTATTATAGTGGTATCACAAAAAGGCAAATGCATAAGCAAGACATAATACATAAAATCAACAACCCTCTAAGTGTGTGAAAGGATTACAATATCAGACAAGCTTTACTCTCAGGATATAAAGTAGTATTTCAACAAATATCAAGCTTGCTAATACTTCATGAGACACAAAGAGATGAAAGGATGTGATGATCTTGGATGCCAAAAACAGTAAAATATTTGACAAGAATAGTTATTATATTAGCTGAAATCAAGAGGAACTCTTCTATCTTTCTTAATATAATGAAGATTTTCTACATAGATCTAATAAAATTAAATTTATTGTTAAACATTTTACATATTTGGCTTAAAATCAAATGAGGAAAGAGATAAAAATCACTTCTATCACAATTACTTTTTACACTCAAGAGAGAGTATAATAAATGAAAAATAAGATAAATGAATGTCATGTGAATAGCAGATGTGAAGAAACAAAATGTCATTTATTTGATGAATATCATTTCATAAATAAAAAAATATGAAAGTTCAGGGAGTCAGGTGGAAACAAAAAAATCAACATAAATCAAAAGCTTTCCTAGACACCAACTCTATTAGATAATTTAACTGGAGAAATGTGTCATTCACAGTCAAACTTTAAGTCAGGAGTGACTTAAATATAAGTGTGAAAGGCCGATCATAAGAACTAGAACACTTTGATGAAGGACATAAGCAAAGATCTAAATAAACAGAAAGTGTTATCAGACTTCTGGGTGCAAATATTCACCACCGCATATTCAAAATTGTAACAAAATGTTACACATTCAGTAACAATCTATATTACTTTATCCATGAAATGATATAATGATAAAAGAGTGAGGAATGAGGTCAACCTTTCAGACTGTAAAACATATGATTACAGAACAGTAATGGAAACAAGGAACATTCGTGGAAAATAGATCCATGGGACAGAACAGAGTTCAGAATTAGATCATTCATTTGTAGAAGCTTATGATGCAAGCAAAATTGCAAATTCCTGTTGAAAATATGAGGAAATCAACAGATGTTGAGACAAAGTTAAACTATGCCTTCACCTAAGTTAAAAAGAGAGATGGGAATGGAGAAAGGAAAGAAGAGAGGAAAGGAGGAGAGAGAGAGAGAGAGAAACACTGCATGAATACTATATATGATAGTATTAAAAAATTTCCTGTGATAATGGACATGTAATTTTGTAATAGAAGAGTATTTGAAGATGTAAAATCTAAAAGTCAAAAAGTAAAATGATAAAATTGATTTCACACATATCATTTGATTTGTAAAAATTACCTTAAAAGTTTGATAAGTGACAGATGTGGATACTTGTCTAGAACATGTATAAAACACAAATTCATATTTATAACCAGCAAAATAGCTCCTTTGGGAATAAAAGTATAGAAAAGTGACAGAGAATATGTATACATATATACTTAATCATTTACTTATGAAAAGATCATTACCCTATTAACACAAACCATTTCGAACCCTTGGCTGTCACTTTTCAAGAAGATTTTCTTCCCAGTTTTATTTCATAATCGGCTTTCTAATTCAGAATAACTCTGATAGTGTTGAATGGCCCTAAAAACCTGGTGGTGGCAATGTGTGCTATACATTGATCAAGGTGTGAATCTAGTCTCCCGAAACTGATAAAGTATTTTATATTGATGGTACATTAATTTAAAAAGACACCCTTCTGCTTTCTACTGTGCATTATCACAAATTTACCTTCCATAATCCTTTCTGTATATATACATATATATCAATAATATATAATTAAGATGTGTTTTTCTCCCTATCACCTCTGCCTTTACCAAGGATCTTTACTACAGTTAAAGTTTTGAAGTTATTATTAAATGGGTACTCAAATTTAATAAGGAAACATTTCAACAGACACAGAAGAAACTGAGAACCTTGATCTACAAATCTCCCTTTCCCAGCAGAAGCAGCAGCTCCTTATCAGAGCAGAAAACTAATCTTTGTTTTGGGCATGAAAACATTTCAATGACTTTATCTGCACCAAGGTTCCAAGTGTACTACCGTCCACCCATTGGCCCTTGACTACAAGACGATGCATATCCCTCTATGAACCAGGAGGGTTATTGCCACCTGCTCTGGAGGAAATCTGGGGAACATTGTTGGAAATGGGATTCTAAAGGTTTTAGACAAATGTAGTCACAATACAGGGATCCATTACTGAGGTGGTCTCTCAGCATTTTCTTTGTTGAGATACTGAAATTTGAATTCACTGGCATACAAAGTTAAGCAAGATTTAGATTCCAGACTTATCTGGAATACAATCGAGAAGGAGTTTGAAGACTCAGCATATAGGAATGTTAGGGTAGACGTTATCCTTCAGAGATGCACTGGACAAGTGCTTTACTAAATCATTTAAAAATGCTCTAAGGTAACACCAGCATCCTCATTATACTCCAGCATACATGATAGTCTCCTATAGTCCCTTTTAAACATTAATTTTAAATTACAGTCACATTTATTTAAAATTCTGATCTTGCCAATTTAGCATTCTCCAGCAACTCTGGGAGCAGAAACCTTCTAGGCATCACAATTTGTGTTTAGCTGCTGCCTTTATGGGGCCTGAGCTGCAGCCACTGCTATCTTTTTAGGTGCTTGCTTAGCTGTTGTTGCTTCCTTCGCAGCCCTAGTAGCTTGTTCTCATTGAGACTTTGTAGCTTCAGGTTCTGGTGCCTCTTAGCCATTACATCAGCAAGAGATGCACCCTCTGGAATTCGCACAAAGGTTCTTCTTTTTTGAATGTCTTCTGACTGCCCCTTTGTGTGCTTTTTTCTGTAGAGGGCAGTCCAGTTCATTTGCCAAGGATTCCTCTTGGAAAGAAATGCCCACTCACATTTTGCATTAAAAATTGGAAGACATTTCCATCGGTGCTGGCATAGCACCTCCCATGTCCAGAGAAGACCTCGCACTGACTGAAATGGCACCACTCAACCTTTGTGGTTACAGCTTCCCAGAAGAGGAAGGATTGTGACTCTACAGTCTCTTTAATTTAGAGATATAAAGAAAATTGAGGTTCGCATTTCACCATTTTGAATTTTGGATTCCTATTTTAGCAAGCATAATAAGAATCTGAAGTTGCAGGTGTCGTCTGGTGGCAATTAATAATTCCATATCGAGTGGGTTCAATTGCTATACTAATCCATAGGGATAGAGTTGCAATCAAAGTGTTTTGACTTTCAGCGATATGTGACAGTGACTAATTTTTCACAGGCCCCACAGGAACGAAGGAAGTAGGCAGTCCACTAATGTGTAACCTGATTTATATAATCATATAAACTTTAGATCAATGGAGACAAACTTGATTTGAGTTCTCAAAGTGACTGAATGAGATTGGAAAATCAGTGCCTTGGAAGTCTAGCGAAGGACATCAGTGTTTCTCTCACAATGGGAATGGAATATGATTATATTTATATTAGAGCATCAGTACCCAGGTGTAGAAGAGGACTTATTCTGAGGCTGTCAGTAAGCCTCTTTTCTCAGTGAACTCAGGTTCTCTTTCATGGTCTCATGAACAAAGTAGCTAGTTTGGCAGTCATGAAGTTCCATGTAGACTCAACAACATGCAAGACCCCCTCACCAGAGCTGATCTGATTGTTGTACCTGCTGAGCATGCAAATTGCCTATAACAGAGGTCAAATCCAGGCTCTGATATGGCATAATTCCCAGAACTGATGGGTGGAAGAGATCAGCCGGCCACCTAGTGAGAGGTTGATTACACTGGACCGTTTCCATCTTGGTGAGAGCAGCAATCTGTCCTTATAGGTTTAGGTACATATTCTAAATCTAAATTTGTCTTCTTTCTCCTCAATTCTTCCATCAGTCCCATCTTAAACCGAATGATCTATTCTCTTCCATAGTACTCCAGTTTTTCAGTGGAAGAGAACATCATTTTACAATGAAAGTAAGCAATGGGCTTACCACTTATGACACTCACTGGCCTGCCATGTGTCCTGTAATCCAAAGGCAATTAGGCTGCTACAAGAGTGAAATGGCCTACTAAAGAAAGAGCTGTACTACCAATTGGGAGATACCACTATATTGCTGGATGCCACCATATTTAAAAGAGATGGGATCATCTTTAAACCTGTTACATCATGGCATTTCCCTCTATCATCAGAACACATCAGTCCAGGAATTAAGGGTGATATAGGAGCATTACGCTTAACTTAAGTGGGAAATTTCTGACGAAGTAGTGAAATCTTATGTTAGTGGAAAAAACTTGGAGAAATAAAGTCAGGATAGAGTAGTTGAAATAAAAAATGTATTTATGCCTTGACTATGTGGCTACAATAGCAGATAGGTAAGCAGGTAGGCCTGAAGCCTTCTGTTGTCAACTTTAGATTATGCCTTAGAGACAATAAAGAACCATGCAGAGAAGAGATTTGATCAGGTATTCATTCAAAAAAGGATTTCTGAAAGCAAGCATCTGGAAGGTTAATAAATATTTATTGAATGAGTAAATAAATAATTAGAGGAGTAAGAGTGAAAACAGAGTATAGATAGAGATTATTAAAATTGTCCAAGGAAGAGATATCGAAAGCCAGAAAAAATGCTTTCCAAAATAGGTGTTTATGCCTCGTGAAATCAATATGCTCTTTTGTGGCCTTTAATGAGTCTGAAAGAAATTGAGTAATGTCAGATATGGCTGTCAATTCCCGATTGACATCTTTTATGTCACCTTTTAAAGACTATCTATATGTGAAGAAAATACACCACTTAAAACAGAAAGCAAAGACAAACATAAAGAGAACATTTTCTCTCTATTCTTATTATAAAAACACAGTGAGACACAATTTACTTTTGTAAATATTTGATAGGATGCACCGGCAATATCGCCTTCAGAGAGACTGATTCAATGTTATATAAAACTAGCAAGTTTACTCTTTACTTTAAATCCTATAATTGTACAAACTGTGGCTAGAAGTACCTACGTATTACTGAGCTATCATTTCCAGGCTGATGATTCAAAGAATGAAAATGCCTAGAATGACTTGCAAAGGGCAAGATGATGTGTTCAGCTACCGGGTTACATTCTGCCTCTGCGAGTGCACCCCGTATGAAGACCAGAGGAAATCAGCTGATTAGATCTTGGCACAGGTCCAGGGTGACTGTCATGATTAAGATGGGCGACAGCAATATTTGTCTTTTGTAATGACAGGTACGTCTCATTGTATTCAAACAGCGCACAGATAACACTGGTTCTGCAGCGTGCGGTCTGCTTTCTTTGACCAGAATTTCCAAAGGCAAATTTCTTAACCCTGCTGAGCCACACTGTCTTAAATTGTAAAAAGAATCAGAATGCTTGCAGGGTAGTTAAGAGGATTAGAGAGCATTTGTTTTCAGTGCCAAGCAAAATGTCTCTGCCATAACTCCTACTACTCAGGCATTACATCTTACAGAGACATTTGCAAGTGAGCTCCTATTTAGTTAAAAAATCAGTGTATGCCATGTGGCAGCCCCTAAAAGAGCCTGCCTACCTTTTGTTTGGGAAGCACCTGTGTCCTCCCTCCCTCCCTAGGCCTGGCCTAGTTACTTGCTGCTAATCAAGGGAACAGGCAAAAGCAGTCATTGTTACGCTGCCATAGATAACTGATACATACACATATAAAATTTCCATAGCAAAAGTGCTCCCCACTTGTTCATCGGTACAAAAGGAAATATGTTACATCAGTACAATGAAATACAATACAGCAATCAAAGGAAATCAATACTAGGGCTTAAGCAACATCATGGATGACACAAACACAATCCCAGCAAAAGACACAACAAAATATGGGGGTGCCATTTACATACATTTCAGAAACACCTACTGCTTAGAAATTCTGTTCAGGATAATTGGGAATAAGAAAAACATGACAAATATGTGGACCTCTAATATAATTCTTTAGCTCCTAGTAAGCCTAGCGAGGGTCATCATTCTCTCTTGAGGAATGTTTCTTAATTTGACCAGGCACCACAACTGGAGCCCAGGCATTTTTTTAAAGCTTATGCATTTAGATGTTAATTTGTAAGAACAAAACAACATAATAATCATAGTTTGGGGTTGTTTTTTTTTCTATCTCTTAGAAAAGATCATCTCCAAAGTTCTTCTCTTATATATGTTTTACATGGCATGAGAGCATTATATATCTAAGTTAACAATCTCCTTTTTAATATGATCATGCCAAAAATGAAAAACTTAAAAGCAAATTTTATTTTAATGAATCTTTACATTGGAAAATAGACCTATAAAATTATTGTAGGCATATTTGAAAAAAATCATCTAGGTAGAAGTTAATTCTCTTCTCTATTTTATTTTAAGGAATTTTAGGTTTGTTAATGAACATTTCCTACGGCACTTGGAAAAATGAACCAGAATGTAAAAGGTGGAGAACACACTATTAGAAACAGATCTAAAGATCACCTGAACTAGTTTACGCAGAATTGTGTTGGCTATGAAATTTCACTTTTGAATGTTTTTTTTTTTCCCATTGAAAAAATCAGGGAGAGAAATAATACCAATGATTATAAAAACACTTTTTGCAATTCTAATTGTGTAGATATACTATTAATTAAGCTTCTATCTAATTTTTATTGTCTATAAAGACGATTAAAAACAATGATCCAAATCATATCTTGGCTGGTTACGTTAAACATCTTTCTGTGTGCTTTTTACCAACCCATTTATTCAGCAAAATGTGCATCATTTTCCCGTTTTCTAATTGGATTGTTTTATTTAATGACAATGTCTGAGAGTGCTTTATATATCTTAGGTAGGTTATTTTTCAGGTAGGTGAACTGCAAATATTTTTCTTATTTTGTATTCTATCTTTATCATCTTAACTGGTCTTTCACAGAGGAATTTAATTTTAAGGACGCCTGACTTATCAAGTTTGCCTCTGATATATTCAAGAATATTGCTTCAAATTCTCTATCCTGAATATTTTTCTGTTTTCTTCTAAATGTTTATCAGTTCACATTCTATATCTAAACAGAAATTTAAATTTTTATATCTGTCCAATGGAACATAATACAGCTAAGTTTTATTTCCAATGTGAAGTTTAAAATGAGACTTACTATTTTTGAATATGGGTATCTGATAGCTTAGCACCACTGTTGAAGAGACTGTCTTCCCTGCACTGAATTGTTTTTGTCAAAAAAAAAGCTATGTAGCCTAAATGTCTATCATGTGATGAATGGATAAAAAAAATGTGGTATACCCACACAGAAGAATATTATTTGAGTATAAAAATGGAAATAGTGATATATGTTACACCATGAATGAATCTTGTAATTTTTTTCCTGAACAAAAGAAGCTACTGGCAAAATATCACCTACCAGTTACCTGAAGTGCTCAGAATACGCAAACCTATAGAGACGGAAAGTAGGTTAGTGATTACTTAGCAAGGCAGTGAGGAGAGAAATGAGGAATATAAGGGAGTGAGAGCAAAGTACATTTCTTTTAGAGGTGATTATCTATCACAGCTGGTGGTGATAACTGAATATATATGAATATAATAAAAACTACTGTACTGTATACTTAAAATGAGTGAATTATTGAGTATGTGTATTATATCTCAATAAAGCTGTTACAATAAATCAGTGAATAAATAGAAGGATTCACATGGATTGAGTCCAAGCACGGGAAAGTAACTGCTAAAATATGCAGCAAGAGATTGTCTAACATAATTTCCACTTTATGCTAAATGAATAAATATTTTAAGGAACACAAGTAGGTCGCCAATTGAGCAGGGGATGTGATGGTCTAAGGAAATAGTAGGTTATTAGGTAGAAAAGTCATTTGTTTTATCTCATTTCTCTCTTTGGTCTTGGGAGCAACACATGAGTTGAAAGACAGTCAGTGAATCAAACAAGATCTAAAGTTTGTCATGGATGCTGATGCCTTAATGCTCATAAATCTAAGAGAGCGATGGAGACAAGAGAAGAAATGAGAAGAGAAGAGAAGAGAAGAGAAGAGACAAGAAGGGAAGGGAAGAGAAGGGAAGGGAAGGGGAAGGGAGGGGAGGGGAGGGGAGGGGGGAAGGGAGAGGAGAGGAGAGGAGAGAAGGGAAGGGAAGGGAAGGGAAGGGAAGGGAAGGGAAGGGAAGGGAAGAGAAAGAAGGGAAAGGGAAGGGAAGGGGGAGGAGAGGAGAGGAGAGGAGACGAGCTCTCCAAAGGAGTCTCTGACCCAAGTTACCACCTGTACACATCAGTGATGTCAAGTAAGTCAAATAGCAAAGTAGGAACAAAACCATCAAGACTACAGTAAAGTGAGTACCTATCATTTAAAACTGAAGACAGGTCTGTGATTTCATGAAAGGAGATAAACTAATTTATCCCTGGACTTTCAAACAGGCGGCTGCTACCACGCGTCATGAACCTTCCACCAGCGAACTAGTCCGTAAAGGAAATTCAGACTCGTGTCATGTCCTTCCCCTTATTTTATGTCATTGGGTCTCCCTGTGCCATCTTCACTGCCAATACGCTCTATTTATGACTACCTTCATCTGTTTGGCTCTGTTGAGGGTAATTTTTGTCTGTATGAAACAGAAAATCAACTCCATTTTGAATGGTGCCATATTTGGTCTGTGTCTGCTGCCTTCTCCTTGGTGTTTAATCAAATCTGGGTTCTGGACTTGTGTCTCGTTGCTCCTCGTACCCCAGCATTAATCATTCCTGCTTAATTTTTAGAAGGACCAGGACCCTGAAGTATATTCCACAATTTTGGGCATTATTTTCATTTAACCAATAAAATAACATAATCTAGAGAGGAGGGAATAGGAAGACACTTTAGTTTAAGTATAGATGTGAATATTTTCTCAGTCGAAGCCCCATCCACCAGCTTTAGTATCAAGGACTTCTGTACGAAAGTTAGTTCATTAAATTGCTATTATATCTCATAGCTGTGCTTGCCTCATTCTTTGAATTAAAATTATCTATTCGGTTTGGGAAAAGGTCTTCATTCTTATGACTGAGCATTGCCTCTGATCCAATGATAAAATGTGGTATATGCAACCAGTATCCCCCCAGAGGCCCCCAAGTACTACGAAGGATTGGGCAGAAATCTCTTTCCAAAGATAAACTCATGATACATGTCATCGAGTTCAACATCTCTCCCTACTGGAAAGTGGAATTTGGCAGAATGCAAGAGGAGAAAATAGGCAAGAGGAAGGAACTTAAGGACTCTAGCCTGGTGAGGGTTTCTTAAACACCAGTCTCCTTATATTTATTTATATGAGAGGGAGGGAATGACAGATAGAGAACATGATAGATGATAGATAGATAAAAATTCCTTTTATTTCTTTCCCTTTCTCTCACCTTACTCATTACAATGGCATCACTCCTACTTAACAACTGAATCCTAAAGTATTGTACTTCTGTCTTCAGCATTTTGTTAAATCAATAGTGATATCGCTAAAATTAGCCTCCCAACTTTCCATCTGCCTCCTGGGTCCTTTCATCACAAAATGGTTGTTAATGAATCTTAGGAAGGGCTTAGTGAACATTAATATTAGAGTACCTGCAAGGATGTGTTAATTAAAATTAAGTCTCTTTTTTATTTAAGATGTGATAGGAAAGAAAATGTGACACAGGCAAACGCTCCTGAATTTCAATTAAAAAAATTACGAGTGGGTGTACTTCACATACTCACAATTGTCCAGACATCCTGGAGGCAGAACAGCTCCCTGATTCGATCAGAAAGAGCTCACAGTGACTACATGTCATGGAGTAGCCTCTCGCTTCTTCACAGCAATGTCCCAGTGTCACTATAATTATGAGTTTAATATTTAAAATTTGTTGATTTTATATTTGCATGCATGTATGCTAACTAAAATTAATTAATTTTAATTGCACACACCAATTACAACATCAGACTCATTTTCCAACATATTATTCCTCACTGATTACATATCCTGTAAGATTGCTTTAATTTTTCATTTTATACTTTAAAGTCAAATAATAATATGTATTTCTAATTAAGCTCGCTTACATATCTCACTTCTGATTAAATCATATTTTAATATTTTATTACACCAGCCACCTTTAATTCCCCTCTCTGATATCTCTTGCTGTGTGCTTATTTTCCTTTTTTAATGGGACTTCTAAGAGTGTTTCTTCCAACTCTGTTTTAGAGTAGAGATAATTTTCTAGGTTTTTCATCAGAATATGGGGTGATGGGTGGGGGAAATAAATAGCTCTGAGATGATAAGGGAAATATACAAGTCTCTGCCATCGAAAGAGGTGTGTTTACAGATGGCCCTTGATTCCCCGCAGTTTCCAGTAGTTTGCATTTAGAAGTTGCAGAGTTGAATCTTACACAGTTAATGTCAAGCTTGCTGACCTCAACAAAGCTATGACGATCACACTACACCATGATCTTTTCCTGTGCGATCAGTATCCTAAAATAATAAAATGGATATTTACCACACGCAGAGCTTCACGATCCATATTTTTTTGTGTCCTTATAAAATGCCAGAGCTGAGAAAACAAAAACAAAAGAAAACAAAACTCTGCATCTGAGAGGCCTGAGAGCTGGCAAGATGAAGAAAGAATGAGTTTGGGCTCATTGTGCCTGAGAAGCTGGGTCAGATTCACAGGCTATTGTGATGCATTCAGCGCTCTCAGGTATACTGGTGAATGCCCTTCCATAACACCTCATCAGAGGAGCTGGCCTGTTTCACTTCCCTCTCCTTTCCTTCCGCCATGGTCTCTGTCTTCCTCACTCAGTACTCAGGAAAGTCACCACAAGCCCTGAAGGAGGGGGAGAAAGAACAGTTATGGGAAAGAGGAAGGAAAGTTTCGGATCGTCTTGAAACTTGTGTTTTCCTCCTTTCTCACTGTGAATGATTCTGGAGCGCACACCTTTAAAGATGATGAGTCAGATAATTCTCTCCAAGAGTCAAACATGAAAAAGATGACATAAACCTTGGTTAGATAAACATAACAAGGGTAATGGTCAAAAATATGAAAAAGGAAGAATATAGTTGGGAAAGATGAGTAGGAAAATAACTAAGACAAATGTGACAGTTAAGTTTCAAACAGAATAAAGAGAAAGGAAAACCTCTTTGAAAACTGAAAACGAGGAGGCCTCTCAGGCTGCTGTTTGAGGGGTGGCAATGTGGTATCAGGGGGACAATTAAGTGATGGCACAAAAGGTATGGGATAGAGGAACAAAAAAGAAAACTAAACAAATTGGAGTATATCAAAATTAAAATCCTCATGCATCAAAGGCTATTACCAGGAGTATGAAAATACAACCAACAGGATTAAGAAATATTTGTAAACCGTATGCTTGCAGATCGTATCTCTAAAAGAGTTCAGTATCCAGATTTATTCAGAAGGACAACTAGCCCAACAGAAAATTGTGCAAAGAACTTAAATGATCATTTCTCCAAAGAAGACATACAAGTACAAATGGTCAGCAAGCAGCGAAGAGATGTTTGATGCCAGTACTCATTAGGAAATTAAAATCGACACCACAAAAAGATGCTTTTTCATCCCCACTGGAATGGTGCTGATAAGATCAGAAAAGTCCGAAGTTTCACAGAGACATGAAGGCATTGCAGACCTCACACAGGAATGGGAAGTGGCACCGCTGCCTGTACAGAGACTGGTAGTGGTACAAGACTGCTGTTAAATGCCACTAAACAGTCTACTTCAAAGAGGTTAATTTAATTGTATTTGAATTTAATGTCAATTAAAAAAAGGGAAAAAGGGGAGAAGTGCATGGCATGCACCACAGAAGAAATCGCATACAAAATGGGTTAAAACAGATGGAAATTAGGTACACATTTTATATTACAGTATTCTTTTTTTCATTAAAAAAGGAATCCCAGAAAGCAAAAGATGAATGGAAAATTCAGAGACTAAACTCAAACCATAAAGAAAAGAATCACCAAGAATGTGAGAAAGAAAATCCAATATTAAATTCTAAACATCCAATAAATGATACAGAGGGCTGAATTCAGATTCTCACCATGAGTGAAATTATTTGGAGCAGTCATTGAATTGTGGACCATTGATTAGATAGAAAATAGAACAATAAAAAGAACTTCTAAAACTCTTCCGTTTGACACACAGTCCCAGAGGAGGAATCATTGTTTAAATGGGTATTGGAAGGCAGATGGCAATCTCCAAGGGGTCTGCAGCCCATCTGGAGGATTTCCAGTCTGACCACCAGAGACCTCAGCAGCAAAGCCACTGGCTAAGGAAGAACCGGGTGTTCTGCCCGGGGACAAGAGAGAGGGACATGGGGGTGACCTGGGGTAGCACAAGTGCTATGTACTGACTCAAAATACAGTAGCAGATCTTCCAGTTTCCCCCCATAAGAAACACCCAGTGGAGGTGTCTGGGCTGAGGACACAGAAAAAGAGATGAGCATGGCAGCCAGGTGAGGGTCAATCCTTGAGGGAAACTCCACACGGACACCATACTTCTCTGGAGGCGCCCCAAGTCTGGGTGGGGAAGGCAAGGTTCTTCCTTGAGGCCCAGCAGGGAAAGCCTTTGTGATGGCCTCTGTGGGGCCAGAGCTCTCATACAGAGGGCTCGTGGCCAGGAACTGAGGCCCTGATGGACTCCAGAGTCTATTTTTGTCCAAGTCTGTCTTTTATCTTGGGGTACTTTGCAGATTTCAAGATGCTTTCCTGTGGGTGGTCGTATTGACTCTTCACCATTAGCAGTGATGCTAACCATCAGTGCTTTTCTGAGAACCCTCCACAACATGCAGAGGCCATGTCTTCTCTTGTTTAAGGCAGTATATTACATTCCAGAAACAAATCCCATGAATAAGAACGCAAAGATTCTGATTCTTCAAATAAAATTTGAATTGAACGTTTGGTCTCTCCTTTGACTTTCAAGTCTTTTGAATTGTATTTAGATCGAGTCCCAATGGCTAAGTTGGATGATGGTCTGGGAGAAGCTCTGGAGGGTCTCAGGCCTTTCTAATGACCCTCAGCAAGAGGACGTCAGACAAGAGCATTGTGAGGAATTTTGTGCACTTGAATTAGTAGCAGGTTAATTTTCGGAAGCTGCATCTTTTTGGGGAAATCATGGTGTGGGATTTGAGATATGTAAGATAAACGGACCTATATGTTTATTACCAAAGCTTTATGTTTCTCACTTTCGAATATTAGATTTCACTACACGCCAATCAGTGTAATGTCTGGAGAGCTTTGATGAGTGTCAGGAAGCCAGCTGCTGTGTCCCTGGAACTCTTATTTTCCGGAGGGAGGCAACAGAGGATTGGAGTTAATGCTATCTCTACTCATGGGACATTAATAGTGTGTGAGAGAACACTGGATTTTATTCCAAGTCAAGACTCAGTAATACAGATATATCTGTTTCATGCAATTTGAGTCATGCTACCAGGAAACAAGAAGAATAAAAGTGAAAGTAAGACATAGGTAATTCTAGAGACCTCCGCATTCTTCATAAAGATTATTCTTGGAGAATGAAATTGATTGTTATCATTAAATAAATGAATGAAAGAAGCTTTTTTTTAATAATCAGGAAGTTAGTATTAAAACCATTCATGATAAAATATTATCACTATAGAGCAATACATGTACTCCTTTGATGAAATAATTTAATTTCATATAATCTCTAACATGAAAATTTTTCAGTGAGAACAAATCTTATGTACATAGATTCTTTTAATTCAGTGTAATTTGTAATATTACAGAAATGGGACAGCCTAAATGTCCAATAAAAGGAGTATAATTAAACAGCTTTTGATGTGTATAGATGGGAATGTTGATAACTATTAAAATGAACTATTCAAATAATTTTAGACCTGTATAAAGTTGACTGACGAGGCTATTTTTGGTTATATGCACAGTGTGATAGATTACAAATAAAGCTTATTTTAAGTTTCCATCGTTTCTATGACTATGGCTTTCATCATCAAAAAACTTCATCATCACCAAAAAGCAATATATTTTCAAGTATTTAATATTTGTTATGTATTTTTGATCTATATTATTTCTATCTTTACTTTTTTTTTTTTTTTTTTGTCTTCACTTATCATTTCAGTGAAAGAACATTTCCACAGAAACCCATTCCTCAGTCATCTTTATTGGGAGGCCAACCATCCCCTTTTCTTCTAACCATTTTGTTACTAAGCTGCTTCATTCTCTTCATTTCATCTCTCTTTCCTCCTTCTTGCTTCTCATCTTCCCTAAGCGAGCTTTGTTACCCACTGCTGAACCCATTGCACCCGATGGATGCCAACCTTGGTGCCGACCAGAGGATTTACGGAAAAGCTGGTCTAATGACCAGGAAACTCATCATCCAATCAAAGTCTTGCTTAGAACCTTTCTGCAAATCAGGAGGGCAGTCAGGCCACCTTATTTTAGGATTGAACAATTCATACTTGAGTTATTAATTACCCAGAGCTTCTGCCATATCAATGTGTTTGCATAACTCTGTATGTCTCACAAGAAGGCATGTTACAAGAAGGCAGTCAGTTTCTTTGTAGTTCCTTTCCTACGTGTCCTTTACAAATCAAAAGCAGAACCTGACTCAAAGTGACAGAACAGAGAGATGACGGTAGGCGGTCCAGAGTGGGAGGGGCTTCAACATGGGCTGTTTGATACATTAACATCCGGAGAAGCATGGACCTTAGTGAGCTGATGATTAACCTGGGCTTTTATTGCACCCTGGAGGAGGGTAAGACCTCTTGGGGATGACTACCCAGCAGACCCTGGAAAGCTGGATCCAAGGTATTTGGCTTTTCAAGCATCTTCAAGAATCCTGACGAAGACATAGCACAGCCACTTGACCAACCTCGTGAGTAGTGGGACAGCAGGTGCTTCACTGCTGCAAACAGAATAAGTCAACCAAGAGAGAGGCCTCTCCTCTGCAATGTGACCTGAAACTTGGTACTTTTGCATTTCCTGCCCCTCTTGAGGAATAAGACACAGTTTTGCGATGTATTTATTTTAAAGCAAACAAAGACACAGGAACTATTTCATATATCTGAGTTTGTTATTGGAAGCTCATACCTGCCACACAGAGTCTAATATCCATTGTGACTTCATTTTTTTTCATTAGCAATAAGCAGTTGCCACTGATTGCTCTGAGGAGGTCTGTGGCAATGATAATTATAGTAGCTGATATATCCTTACATAGAGCTTTACAAAGCAAAAAATACTCACTTTCACAGACCATTTGCTTCTCATAATAGCTTTGTCAGAAAATGAGGGATTATTATAGACATTTTCTATCAGGAGAATGAAAACCAGAGTGGCTAATATGACTTGCAAATGTTAACCCATCTAACAGATGCCAAAAAAGTGACAGAAACCCAAGGCTGCAGGGTGCCATCTTGCCCTGTGGATAGGGGCACATAAATATCACAGTTCTGTCTTCTCTTGATATATTTCTGAGGACCAAGTGTCCACACAGAGACAGAGAACCATGATGTCTTTACTTGCTTTCTGTCTGATGTTCTGTCTCACTCATTTTGAGGAGCAAGAGCAGGATGGGGTTCCACCAGGAGTGAAGTGCAAATAGGAGACACAGACCATCCAACAGAAAAGTTTCAGAAGCTGAGTTTAGAAAGCAAATGAGCTGAAGGAAGGTATCTACAGAGAGTGGGCCTGGAGGCAAAGGGCTGAACCTAAAATGGAAGCCAAAACATGACATTTCTAGACCCACAACTTTTGTAAGATTTTCTTTCCTCATCGGGAAAAAGGACTAATAAAAACTCATCTTCTTCTATTTCTCCACTGTTAGCATGAGAAAAATGGAAAGAAACAACAAAACACAAAATTGTAAATTATACAACCCTTGACAAATGAGAGTTAATTATTTCCTGTCTGTTCACATACAGAATTTCAGAAAAAATATAAACACTTTAGGTAGGGTAAGCATAACCTCAGGGAGAGAAAGCATCAAAATGCTAATCCTCACATTGAAAATTTTCGAGCTGTGCATTTGCATATAGCCTAAAATCTTTCGAAAATAGCTAGAATGCATTTAGTTACTTTTAAAAACCACAGATTGAGTTGTCATTAATTTATTATAGATGAGGCAATGTTTTCCTTTCAAAAAGTTCTCTTCTCCATTCTGCCAAAGGCATCAGTAGAAAATTTAGCATGTTTTATATTCCATAGAATATGCATAGTGGTATCAATAATAAATAGCATTTTCCACAGTATAGAGTGTGAGCCTCTGGCTCTGAGGACAGAGTCACTCACTCCAGTGGAGCTAAAAATACCTCGGTGACAAATCTCAGGAAAGAAAAGAAAAGAAGAGAATTCTGTATTCCTTTCCCAAGGGTAAAACCTTGCCTGAATGGTCCATGGTGCCCCTCTCCTTCCTTCTCAATAAAGCTGAGCATGAAGACCCAGCACACTCTGGTTCACATTGCTATGACCCCCACCACCACCCCGCCCTTCACAATGTGGTGCCTCTTTCATTTTTACAACAGAATGACTTTCCCATATCAAGCACTTCCTTGCATCTTTCAGGAAAAACCTTGAAGGGTCCTGGTAACAACAACACAAAAACAAGACATTTATTAACAAGACGAAGTATTCACGGTATGAAAAAACGCATCAGATTTTTTTTCTTAACCTTGGTGAGTTCCTAAATCTAAGGATGATGTCTCTCTAATCAGTGTGCTGAGTGTCTGCTCCCATAAACTTTGTCGAAGCAGAGAAACAAGCTAAGTGGATTACCTTCTGAAGAGCCTATCTCCCTTGCATTTTGGTCTTCCATAGAAATCACTAGGACAAATGACCAGAGAGTGAAACCAGAAACTATGGGAGACCTAAATGAGAAACAATCAGGGGAAAAAAAAAAACATTTGATTTGAAGAGTTGGATTGCCTTTAATGACTCTCAGATGGGATAAATATAGAAATGTGACTTTTTTTTTTAATTTGTGTAACCTACGTGATATTGTTATGGTCTGAATTTTCAGGGTTAATCTCTGAGGTTTGGACAGCAGGTCTGGGAAAAAGGATCTTTGGTACAATGAAAAATTAAGTGCTTCAAATCTCATAGCCTTCAAATCCTGTGTAAAAAGCTGCTGGAGGAGCTTGGCTGCTAGAGCAGATAAAACCAACACACAAAACACCTCTCCAGATGTGTTCAATATTTTTGCTAAGAAAAGAGGAATAAATTCACGAGACAGTAACAAAAAGAATAGGAGGTTATGTAACGGGTATTGCGAGATGTCCGGTGCAGGGGGAGGGAACGGGCTCCTAAAACATGGGGTCGTGTGCGCCCTTGTGCTCAGGAGGCTGAGCTGCCGGTGTGTGGACCACATAAAGCACAGGACGCAGGGTGCAGACCGGGGCTGGGGTGAAAGTCCAAAGTGAACGACTACATAAATGAAGATATTTCTTCCTTCTTCCTTCTTTAATGGTTTCTTCCTCCTCTCCCTTTCTTCTATTCTTTAAAAAAGAATTGAAACAAATTATTGGGCTTTAAGTTTTGTCAGTAATTCATTTGCTCCTCGATGACCTTGGAAAAATCTCTTATTTGAACTTCAGGTTCCACTATAAAGAGAGATGATAAGAACTGCACTGCCTACTCAAAAATGCTGTTGACCAGATGATTCCAGAAGGCACAGAGGACACCTGGCTGCAGATCAGTTGCTTTCTATCGTGTGTGTGTGCTGCATGTCAGCAATGAGCTTCTGCACGCTTGTGTGTGTGTCAAGAAGTAAAAATGAATGTTGGTGGCTGCCTTTTCCAAATTAGTTCCTACTTCTAAATTGACTTGACTTTTTCACTCACATCTTAAGGAAGTGATAACAATTAGGAAGGAGGGGGAATGCAGGCAGAAAGCTATCACATCAGGAGAGAAAAAACAAAGCAAACAAAACAAATCAAACTAGCTTTTTGCCCTAGTTCCAGTCTATTGTGTTGGAAGTAAAACCACAATTTTTCTGTTTGGAAATATATTCTGAATTAAAAAAACAAAAGCAAAAGCAAAAAACAAGCCCAAAACCTTTGAAAAAATTCTAAATGTTGGTGGAAAGAAGAATGGCTAATGGTAAATAGGACCCAAATAAACTTCAGTGTTTAATTAACTGTTAGTTTCTACAATCACGACTCTAAAACTAAAGAGCACCTGTCTTCATCAACATAAAGCTCTCCTGACATCTTTCAGAAAATCATTTGTCATGATTGGCTTATTTCTTGTGTTGGAACCTGAATCCCACCGGTTTCTTTATTTATCATAAAATTCATATTCTGTTCTCAGAAAGTCAGTTTTAGAAATTCCTTTATACCTAAATATACTGTTGTATACCTTACCCCTTCTCTCACCTTCTACAGCCAGAAATACAACCTCATCCTTACTTCTCTTCTCCAATGTAAAATATACTCTTCACCAACACATCCTGTCTATTCTCCAGACAAAGTGACCCAGAAATAGCCCTGTTACCACTTCCCTGCCACCAATGTCTCTCACTCTCATTTTGCAACAGCTCCATCCATGTGCTGTCCTGTTTCTTTCTTGTACCCATCTAGGATGTTCTCAATTCAGGGAGAATTTCCTTTCAAAAGGGAAGGCCTAGGACCCCTGGGCTCCAAACCTCCCAGTGGCTCCATTCTACTTGCTTTTACTCTTGCCCTTAATCACTCTGCTACAAACAGACATGCTCCTATGTCCTGGCCCCGCTACCCGAAATTCTCTTCCATCAGGCACCTGTCTGGCTCCCTCCTTCAGACTGTCCAGGTCTCTTCTCTGTCACCTTCACTATGGTATATACAACACTGACCAACATATTTAAAACTGCACACTCCATCATTCTCAATCTTCTTTTTCTTCTTAGTATTTATCACAACATGTTCTCTTATGTATCTTACCTGCTTGTTTATCATCTCTCACCTCCTCCCATCACTGCCGGTGATACCGTTTTTCTTCACTGTTGTAAACTACCCCACTGCCATGACAGAAAAGGACCAGGTACAAAGCACATCTCCAAGAAACAAGCAGTGAAAGAATTCATTTGTTTAGGACAATGGAGGAGAAAAACAAACAGGCTAATTTTTCTAGATCTGGGCACTCTGAAGGGATCATTTCTGTGTGTGGAGCACAGATTCTACAGGAACATTGGAGTCAAGAGCTGACATATCAATTACTTTTGGAAAAATAGAGAGAGAAGTGGAAAAGACATTTATTCCCAATATTTATCTTTGACACCCCACTCAATGAGTGTTTGGTAGTCGGCAGGGATTTACTGGGAATTTTGCTGGGGAGCATATGGGTTTGTGCAGTGATGTTTTACAGTTGTGTGCTTATAAGTCATTCACCCTCAGAGACCAGGGACAGATGTTCACCTGGCAGATGTGGAACCTAAGAGACAGCGTATGTCCCCGAGAGCGCCAAAGGTGAGGCTTCTGGCCCACTCAGCACAAACTCATGCTCCTTATCAATAAAACGAGAATTACATCAGCAGGGCTACTCCCTCGTGGTCTGTGAAGCAAATGTGAATTTAGATATACATCACTTATACAGTGGACGCCACGCGAGAGTGAGAAGGTGACAACTGCTTTGTTTTTCAGCTTTCGAACAACCATTTCAAACACTGACTATGGACTCTTCCGAGTTGTATACTCAATGAACATGAACAAGTTACATTTTACTTGCTCTCCTCTGCCTTGCAGACACTTGGAAGAGATGGTCATTGTGAGAATTTCACAGGCTAAGGTAACATGCAACTACATGTATATGCAACATATTATACATAAAGGGTTTAGAGTAGACAGTGCACAATACGTTCTACAATTGTATCTTCTCACTTTCAAACATGATTTAGAGTAGAGATAGAAGAGTAAGGACTTCTCTCTCCAGACAGCACGAAGCCCACAGCCCAGGTCCAGCCTCATTTCCTTGGGAGGCAGGTTGGAGGGAGGGTGATTATCCTGAAGCATAATTTGAAGTGGGGGGCGTTGTAATGAAACCAACTGAAGATAGAGTGAAATTGAAAACACAGTTTCCAGAAAGGTCTGGCAATCAAGAATTTAGCAGAGAAATAACAAGCAAGCAAATGAAAAACAAATGCTGTGTATTGACCATGTCTGGAAAGGAAATTATTAACTCTGACAAAGAAAATCATATTCACATTTGTGTCTTAAAAACATAACTGATATAACAGGCAAAATAGAGTAGAAAAGAATGGTCCTTTGGATGATGATTTTTACTTTTTCTGTGAAATCATAGAGCATCATAGAAATTTCTGAGTCACCTCATTATATAAGAAACGCAAGCTATTTTCTGTGAAGTACTCACAGAGGAAGCAAGGGCAGAGAAATCCAGCCTCTTTTTTATTGAAAAGTAATTGGTAAATACTCAAATCAGTAAACTGTGGACAAGAAATATTTTCTTTTCAAAAGCAGAGGTACTAGAGAAGTCTGATTAATCTTCCTCTTTGCAGACTTAGAAATGACTTGATTTTCCCTTTTTATCTTGAGTTCTAGACAATTTGACAATTAGGGGAAAGCACTAGCTTTTGAATGACAGAAACACTCTTCTACCTCAAATTCAGAAATACTCTTCTATTGTAAGTTCTGCATTTTTCATATATTGGGTAGAAAACACAGCAGGAGCCATATGCATTCTGAGGCTTAAAAACACAGAAAAATCACTGAAATCATGGTAATGCTTAAGAAGAATTCAGTCTGAATACCCATACGATTTTTGGAACCACTAGACAAGATAACATTCTTGCAAGCAGACCCATTGTGATTAAGGAGTCAATCATCTTGTCAAAGATGAATGAGAGATGTGCTGGAAGAGGAATTGTGAATCTGTTTTTCAAAACAGAAATGGGATTGACATTCTTCTGCTCGATCTCTTCCCAGGGTCTCCACTGCCAATATAATAACATCTTCTGAGGTCCCTTTGCTTTGACATCACTGACATTCTACACTTAACCATGATGAACTTGCTCTTGGCTGGTTTCGCCATGTTGTTTTCATGTAACTTTGAAACACTGCTGTGTTCTGCCTGAAAGACATTAGGGTCCATCTCATCAGTCAACAGTCACCATCATACATGTTTTACCTGATTAAATCCTTATGCATCCTCAGTTACTGAATCCAGCCAAAGATCTCTCTGGAAAGACTTCCCTAACCTCCACTTTCTCATCTCTAGATCCCTTGGCATCTGGATCCTGCAAGGAGGACCTGTGCCTCTTTTAACTAGGAACATAAAGTAAATAGTCCTTGTTCATTTACTCAGTCATTGGAAGCGCCATGTCTTCAGGTCAAGTTCTATTTCCCATTTTATCTGTATTTGCAATTCACCAAGCTTGATTAGGAAATAAGCACTGAGCATGGTTGTTTCCAACTTGAGGAGGTAACACTTTTTGAATCACAAAATTAAAAGTATTTATGGAACCCATGTGCTTTATTTTGAAGCATTTCTCCTTGCTAGAGATAGAGAGATATTTTAATTTTGGTCACCCCTTCAATGATGGTCGTAATCAAGCACTGGGGTATAATTTTGTAGAAGTACCAGTGAGTCCACTGGACTTACTTAATTGTAATATAATAGTGTATCCGACTGAAGGCACCTTACTTTTCGCTGATGTGATAATGAGGGTCTATTATGAGTCCATTAGGGTATTCCTTGTGGAACCAACACAGGAAACAAATGCTGTAATTTGCAGATTAATGTTTGGTTATGAAACAAAAGACTGATTCTCCCATCCAAATGATCTTATGCTATTTGGGATCCGTCATGAAGAATGGGACGATAGGGGAAGGACAGATATTACAGCGAAAGCACAAAAGTGCAGTCACAGGCAAGAGTGAATATGCTCAGAAGTCCAACTGGGAGTCATTTCTGATCCAGCTGATATTGGCTCCTTCGGCTTCTTGGAGCCACGGTTTTTTTCTAGATTAAATTTCTAGAGCTTCCCATGATCTCATACCTGACATGAACATTTACAGAAATTGCATATGGAAGTCATTTGCCATTGAACACGAAACATTTAATAATAAGGAAAATATTTATTATCTGAATGAACTGAGGCCTCTTAAAATTAACATCCACATCTAAAAAAATTAGTTTCCCGCTAAAATAAATATCAATTTGCCTTTTGAATTCTGAGGTATACGAGGGTGGTTTGATGAAGGTCTTTGACAAAAAATTATTTTAGAAAATCTGATTAATTGAACCAGAACATCTTAGTGTGTGGTCTGACCAGAGAACATAAGGAGCAAAGCCCAGCTCCACAGCTCACCAGAATCAGACATAAATACTCATCTTTATGTTCACACTGCCCAACAAACAGCACGCAGACCTCATACCTCTTCTGTGGTTTCTGCTACTGAAAGTATCTTCTATCTACCACAAGTCACTTTGTCTCCTTCACGACCAGTCTGAATTCTGTTCTGTGGAAATTTCCCTGCCAAACCTAAACCTTTCAGTTATCTTTCATTTTTCAAATATTTCAGCACTTAGAGATTATATAAGTTGATCTCTACTTGTATTTGTTTACTATAATTTGAAGCTCCTTTAGGGAAAGTCATAAATCTCAGTTCACTTACAAACTCCTCCATAACGTGTCAGCCATTACGAAGTACACAGGAGCTCTTAATAATATATGTATCTGCTGATTGTTTTAGAGTTTTGGGAATTCAGTTAATTGGTAGTAATCTAACTGTATTTGTTACTAAGCTATGCCTCTGGGGATATTTTCATTTACTTTGAAAAGCGAGCTGAAACAGCTTTTAAAATCACTTATAATACAGAGTAAAGCTGAAAAGGAGACACCAGGAACCACTTGGAAAAATTAAGTTTTGAACTTGACATCGAATACAGATCCTGAGTATCTGACAAATAATGTAAAATTTGCTCTAAGAAATTTGAAGCCCATCGTGAGAATTAAAATGCTTCATCACACTAACTTCTGCAAAAATTTGTAGGTACTTATATGTTTTTCAATGAAATGTAAAGTGCTTTGAATTATACTTTTAAAAGATGTATATGTATTCTTCAAATGGGTATTTGTTATTTTAAACTGCTCTTTTATGTCAAAAATAATTCATGTCAGTTGGATAATTTTTGTATCAAAATGGTAACAGAATGCCCTTAAATCTTCAGAAAGGCAAGAAAAATCTGCTGGTTTTTAATAACCACTAAAACACAGGGATTGAGCTTAAAGAGTAGAAAGAGACAGATAACACATTTGCCTTTGATTTGTTTTCCTTTTCATTATTTCAAATTAGGCTTTTAAAAAATTGTAGTTGATTCATGGATTAACTCTCTTATGAATATTTGAATATTTATACATGGGAGTGATACAGCTAGGATTATCAATTGTTTTGGAGTAGTTCTTTGAGAAGTCTGAGTATGACTTAGATGTTTTCCCAGATATAGAAAGAGGACACAGTGTAAAAATCAATTTAAAAATAAAAATAGTAGTAAATGTAATAAAAATACATTAGAAAGATGACATAATAGATCTTTCAAGAATGCTTGGGTAGGCAAACATTAAATCCATTAGTATAGCTCTTCAAATAAATAGCAAAGAATAAAGTCCTTCCAGTAGATATGAATCTTTCTTAGAAAAGAATCAAGTATGTCCCTGCTATTGCATTGTATGTAATTCAGAGTATTTACCAATATAAAAAATAATTATTAAGAAGTCAAAAATTCCCACTAAATTCAGATGAAAAGGTTTCCAACTCTCATTGTAGAAAATTAGACTTGAAATTTAAGCATATAACAAAGGAAAATGAGAAATCTACAGAACATTGATTTCAAAGTCCAAGAAGACTGACTGAAAAATAAAAGAAAAACCTATAAATACGTATAACAGTTATGTTAAAGCTTTCTGTATCTCAAGTAAAATGACACATTTAAAGATTTTAAATAAAATTAAACCAATTATATTGTAAAAGATCAGGTGAAACTAGTGAAATAAAAGTGTTTTGAGTAATTTTAGAAATGATACCTAACTATCAATAAAAAACATTAACATCATCCTACAAATAAGTGAAAAATAGGAACATTCATCTCATTCACATTCATAATATATACATATATAAACTCCTGAAAACATCCAGTTAAGAAATGTAAAAGAACTGATATAATCCAATCTGTGCACACAGAATGAAATATCCCTCAGCTATTGAAAAATATAAAAAGACAGAATATCGCCATTAGCAGCAACATGGAAGGACATAGAAAGTATAAGACTTAGTGAAATAAGTCCAATGGAAAAAAGACAGACAGCAGATGATTTTACTCTATCTGGTGCATGAAGAAACAAAGCAAATGAATGAGCTCACTAAAACAAAAATAAAGTTTTAGAATTAGATCAAATTAGTAGTTATAGAAGGGAAGGAGGCAGATGGGCAGGCAAATCGGGTAAAAGGGTTAACCGTATGGTGAAGGAGAGAACTGGACCATCAGTGGAGAACTTGATGCAGCCTCTACAGATACAGATTTATAATGATGCACACTTGAAACAGGTTACCTCAACTAAAAAAGAAGATATATGAATATTAACTTGTTATAACAGACAGTGAGCTCAAGAAGACAGAAGTGCATTCAGCCAGCACTTGGCTAGAAAAGCACATCAATGGAATACAACAGTAATATCCAAAATAAACGTCGCTCTCTAACATTTAACAGTGTGGCATTTCAGCTAATTGGTGAAAATTTGCTATATTTAACAGGTGAGACTGAAACATCTATTCACCATTTTAGAAAAAAAGTTTACTTCAGACCATTATTCAGAGCAAATTAAATTCGCATTGGTTTTCTATTTAGGCAGAATTACTAGAAGAACAATTTTAATTTGGTACAAGGTCTAAACCAAAAATGGACTGAGGTGAGATTACAATCATCTCTCTAAACAGATTTCATACTTCCCTTTCTTAAGGTAGAGTGAAAATTATAAAAGGAAATCTGTTAAAATAAATGATAAAATTGATTTTTCTTTGGTAGAAATCTAAACCACAGAGCCAGTAGAAGTAGTGAATCCAGCCAGATGGCCGACATCTTTTGAGAACCAGAGATTGTTTAGAGAAGGGTCTGGTGGCCTCTTTTAATTATGGCAAATGCAAGTGTAAAACAAGACCAGACCATTACCGGATTATCATATACAGAGAGAAATGCCACACTGGGAAATAAACAACTAGTAATCTGAAACAGATGAAACAGGAGACAGCTTGTCTTCCTTGGGGAGACTCAAGAATCCTGGGGAGACTTGGTCATCACACAGTGTGGGAGACTGTCGGGGGAATGAACTTGATTTGGACATAAAAGAGCATAAATGGAGCTGAGAATATAGATATAGAACTTTCTTGGATGCCGCAGAGGTGTTTTTCCTTGCACTGCATAAAGTCCTAATCCATATAGGTCAACATGTTTGTGGATGAGGCTGTCTTACTGACATGCAGTGTATATATATATATATATATATATATATATATATATATATATATATATAGCACAACACAGAAATCCTGTGTGAGTCACCATCTCAGCTCACAGTCTGAAGGGTCATTGGGGAATGGAAAGAGAAGAACTGACATCTAAAGAAGATATTTTAAGCAATGTTTGAAGCATATCTTTTTTATTGACAATCAGATACAGAATGCTTTTAAGAAGGCTATAATGTGATTAATTGATTTGAGTTTTAGAAAAAAAATTCTAGCTTCACTGTGGAGAATGAATTGGAGGAAGCAAGTTGTGAAGGAACAGAGACCAATTAAGAGATAACCACTAACAGTCCAGTTGGTGGTATGGATGCTGATTTATGAAGATTCACACCTTAACCCTATATGTTATGAGGCACTGTTCCTTCAATAAAAGTTTGAAATTGAAAAAAAATTATTTGAGAGTACACTTATGCTAATGTAAGTGGAAAAGGCCATGAGCATTAGATACAGATGTAATAGATGTAGTTTTTGATACAGATTTAGAATTAGATGTAGAGACAGATTTAGACATAAATATAATTAGATGTATATATAAATGAGAATTTGGCTATCAGTGTATCAATGTTGATATCTGGAGTGGAGGAGGCTGTATTTTCATCTTCATCTTAGTCCCTCAACTCCCTTTAACAAGACTGATCAGGCTCTCTCCCCTTGAAACAATTTCTTTGTATGACTTCTTTTTATTAACTTATTTCAAAGCAATTTCTTTCCAATTTCTAGATGGTCTTTTCTCCTCAACAGATCGCTAAAGTTGGAGTGTCTCAAGGCTTAGTCCTAGGTTCTTTTCTTTTTTCTATCTGTACTTAATCCCCAGAAAATCACACAAAGCTTCTTAGAGGTAAACAGCCTCTATATCAGGGCTTCTTCAACTCTCTGCATTGATTTTCCTTGTTTTTTTCCCCCAGTCTATCACAAACTGACACCTTTGTTCAACAAACACTGCACCTGACTGCCATGATGCTCCGGAGAGCACCCAATAACCCGATTTCTAAGCCGTTACCCTGGCTAGATCTGCAAAACACATCTTGACTCTGACTTCCCATCACCTCCCACCGATATGAATACCATTCCCAAGAATTGGGGCAGTGACTTCTAAGAGACTTCTACTGATTCTGTCTCTAGTGTCCCTTTACCACGGAGCAATCCAGAATCTATCTAAAACATAATCTATAGTATTTCCCTGATTTACTCAAAACTCTCTTGGCTTCCATGACACACACAGCCAACTCTTTTAAATCTCTACTATGTATATAATGTCATAGCCTCTGACCTTAAATGTCTCTCTAAAATCATCTTCTGACATGCAACTTCACAACTTATTGCTGCTCCTTAAATATCCAAGAGTATTCTTACTGGGACATGACCTTCACTATTTGTTTTATTTAGAATATCTTTTTATATTTTAGAGATTTCATTCATTCCTTGAGCTAATTCAAGTTTCTCCTAAAAAAAGTCAATTCCTTGGAGAACATTTCTAACTCTCCTTTCTGCTTGGGAAACTTCACTGTCTCTTTTTCTTACCTACTTTCATCTTCCTCTGTAGTGCAAACCAATGCCTGTTACACACAGTGGTACACACAGCTTTCTTTCTGATGAGCCTTTTCCTCCTACAGGAATATCACTACTGTGGTCTGACGACTGTGTCTTGCACGCTAGAGCAAAGCCATTCCTGAGCGAGTGTCTGGTATGTATTGCTAAGTATTTATTTGTGGAAGACTGATATGCATTTTTAACACCGCATGAACTTCAGCATATTTAAAAATGAAATTCATGATGAAAAGCTATACTAGATATAGGAAATTCAATTCAAAACTTAAATGAAGAGTGAGATTGTTGGGTGACATGAAGGTTTAGGATCAAGAGGAAACACTATTATTAGCATCAGACATAAAGTAGTAGTTCTAGGATAACAGCCTAAAAAGAAGAGAATGGGTGTGGAACACAGCAGCTTTTTCTTGTAGGAAAAGGCGGCATGAATTCTAATCTGATAATTCATCATGGTAACTCTTTGTGTCCTGGTCAGAAGTCTGTCCAAGTCACTGACTCATTTGGAAGTAGTCCAGGAAAAGGTGGAAAGCGAGATTCATCCAGTGGGAGGATTTTCCAGGTCATCATGCATAATTGCACACAAAAAAGAATGAGTGACAAGCTATCCATGATGGTTCTGTCAGTGAAATGTGTAGTGACGCTAAGGGGGAATTATGCTCCTCTCGCCCCTAATTCATCTGTTGAAACCTAACTCCCCAGGACCTCAGAACTTGACTGTAATAGAGACAGGGTTTTTTAAGAGGTGATGAAGTGAAAATAAAGTCTCTAACCTAACGTGTGGTCTTTCTGAGAAATCTGGACACACACACACGCCAGAGAGCATGTGAAGACACAGGAAGAAGATAGTCACCAACAAGACAGAGAGGTTTAGGTTTCTGGGAAACAAAAACTGCAAGGCTACTGACCCCACTGATCTCCAACTTCTAGCTTCCAGAAATGTGAGAAGAAAAGATTCTGTTATTTAGGCCACTCAGTCTCTGATACTTTATTTCAAGTACTCTGGCAGGTTAACAAAGAGGTGGGAGAGGAAAATTCGAGAGCGTGGGTGATTTGTGAGGCTGAATACTGGAAGTGAGTGAGAAGTGAAATCCAGGTGATGTGATGAGGACGTTTCTATCAGGACAACAGAAAGAATCACATTGCAAGAGAGAATATGGATACAGTATGCTTACTGGGATGGGTGATGAAAGATAAAAACAAAAAAACTAGGCATCGTCCCCATGGACACCGATGACACCAAGGCCTCAGGAGAGGAGCATCAGGAGCTACCTGCCAAGTTCTCCACTGAAGATTTGCTGACACATCATTGAAATCGATGATCTCAAGCAACGTGTTAGTGAATATGGCTCTACCATGTTTAAAAGTGTCACATACTCATAAGCAGCCTGAATAAATTCAATTTACAAAACCCAGGTAAACGGTACAATGGAAAGCACACAGCATTCTAAATATGCAAAAGAGCTCTTGAAACATAATTTAAAAAGGAGAAAAGGAAGATTTAAAGAGTGAGAAGGACTATAAACAAGAATTCTTTAAAAATGATACAAAAGAACAATAAACAGAGTTTCAAAACCACTAGTAAAAATACAAATTAAAATAATAAAATATCTTCATTGCTGTTTAAAAACTTGTTTTTCAATTCCCAGGACTTGGAAGAACAGGCACTTCATTTGATCTTTACTGCTTCTGATTTACTTTCCTCAGTGCAATGTATTTTCTTAAATAGAAACTGGATTCATCAAATTGCTTTCTGACAAATGTTTTAAAACTATCTTGGGTTGAAAAAGAATCCATCTACTTTTTTCTGATTTATAGATTACTTAATTCTGCATTTACTGGAATCTAGTTTCTTTTGTATATAGGAATATAGTGGCTGGTACTAAAACAGCAGAGTATTTAATCATCATCTGGGGAACATATTTAAAGAAATGGAACCAAGCCCCCTTTTCCTGATTCTCTTATTTTCAGATGGAGCCTTGCAACAGGGGCAGATTTTCAGCAGCATAGAGATAGGGGAAATGGTAATGCGTAGGACCTGTGAAGAAAGGAAGAGCTTAATCCAATGTTAGTAGATGCTGGCCTGATCATGTGCTTTTTCTGACATCAATTAAGGAGACTTAAAAATCTAAAGATCTGGGTGCGCCAGAGAGAAAAGGCTAAAGTTCAAAGTCAAGGAGGGTAAAGAGTGAGTATAATCTACCTGAATCTCATCAGGGCAGGGACTCAGGGGGACATTATAATCCATCAGGAGGGTACCTGGGAGAACAGTCAACAAAAAAGAGAGTAAAGCTAGAGGGTGGGGAAAATGGGAATACATACACATAAATAACCAAACAAATTAAAAAGATTTGCTAGAAAATTAAAAAGAACCTTAAAATTACTTGTTTAAGAAATTCCTTTCCTTAGGCCTGAATTTTGCCTTATAAATACGTATTTTTTGCTATTATTCCTAGCAAGTATCTGTTGAGGGTTTTCTGTGTATCTAGCAGATTTTGAGGTGCAGGGGTCACCTCAGAATGCAATACATTCAAAGACCCACGGCCTGAGCTTATGGAGCTGAGTTTTAACCAGGAGAAGGGTGACAAATAGTAAACACAGCAAGTGAATTAATGAATTATATATTAGGAGAAAATATTTACTCTTGAAAAAGCAAAAATAGAGCAATATTAGGAGAATGAGAAGTGAATGACATTTAAATCTGATTAATCAATGTAAATTTGATGAAGGATTTGACAGTTACAAGGAGATCAGTCCTGACCAGTAACTCCCTTCCCTGAGGGCAGGAAAATTCACTGATTAGGAGATGATTTAAGAATTGCTTTTGGAAAACCAGATAATCTTTTTACATTCAAATCAGCAAAAATAATCACCTTTGTAAACATCAGCTTAATATTCATGATGGAAGCAGGGCTGTCAGAGAAATTCAATCCCAGAATACTTTTAAATGACTGCTTTTGGAAAATGTAAATTCAGGTACATTGCAAGGGTAACCAAATTCAGAAAGTAGCCTAAAGTTTTATTAAAGGCCTTGTGCTACTCTCACCTATTACTATGAAATGATTGACTACTTGAGTGTAGTTTAAAATCCACCTTTTGGAAGGGTATTTTTGGGAAGAGCCCTCTTTTTACAACTTCCTCTTGGGTTTTGCAGAATCATAATCTGAATTACTGGAGAATTTGGTTATTATTATAATGTGAGGTCGAGGCACTGCATATTTTAGTTTCTGGGTACTGCACTTACAATCTAAAAATATCCAGAAATAACAAACAACACTGTTTCAGGAGTTCTCTAGCGTGAGTTCTGAGATGACCAAGCTGCCATTTTGGCACATGACAAATGCAGGCCCGGGAAAGGATTTCAACCTGCAGCTTCAATGAATTATCAAAATAATGGTGTTAGCTATGAAGGGTTCTATGCCCTCCTTTAAGAAGTACTCAATGGAAACAGACAGGGTCAAAATGCAATGTTTATTTCAGGTTCAAAATGAGTTTTCCAAGACAAGTAT
This sequence comes from Solenodon paradoxus, assembly GCA_004363575.1. NCBI lineage: Eukaryota > Metazoa > Chordata > Mammalia > Eulipotyphla > Solenodontidae > Solenodon > Solenodon paradoxus. Next base: position 60,239 of record RJWH01001600.1, on the reverse strand, counting down.
CGGTTAGCCAGGCTTCTTTGTGCCATTGCCTTTTCCATTTTGTGGTTGTCTTTGCTATTTCCCACTCCACACTACAATTCGCGACTACAAAAACCCCTTCCAGCACATCTAGACCTTTTCAAGGAAATGCCTTAAGGCTGGTATGGCTGGGTCTTAGCAGAGGGTGAGGATGGTACAAATATCTCTAATCACATCGAACTTAGTAAATGGCACAACCAGCATGAGATTTTGGGGGAAAAAAAAGCATTGAGCTGCATTAAGTAGAGCAGTTTTGATCTGATTTTCATAATTGAAAGTTTATTCTGGGGGCTCCATGAGAGCAGGTCAGAGGGCAGGCAAGCATGGAGGCAGGAAGCCATGAGGCTATGTTGTCAGTCAGGGAGGGGAACAAGGGCAGCTTTCTTAGGGCGCTGGAAGTGTCTTTGCTATATGTTAGAGGGAGAATTTGTAGGAATGCTAGCAAGACATAAAGTATGAAGAAAAGATATTTCTCTTTCTCACAGTCCTAATGCCCCAAGTCTTTTCCATCTTATTTCCCTTTAAATACTCTCAACAGAGACAGGCAGACCTAGAATTTATTAGCTTTGTGCCCTTGAGAAAGTGATCTCTCTAAGTTTCAGATTGATTTTCTGTAAAAAAAAAAAATCCAATATCAAAATATTATTTACAAAGTTTGTAAAATGTAAAGGCGGTGCATGTGTGTGATGCATTGTACAAAAACAGCTATTATTTTAACCAGCCAAGTACAGGGACTCAAGAAATGACAGCTATACTTGTAATGCTGTGGTTATTCTGTAAATGGTAGCTGCTATTTGCGATTCACTTTGGTGATGACTTGTGCTTTCTATTACCCAGTGATGGTTAGACCTTGTTCTCTTGTTTCTGATGAAGTACACGGAACTGTCCCTTTGTCCTGCAGTGTCTTCCTGAATCCCAGCAGAACTCAGAGGAATTCTGCTAGGCTTGCTAATACCTCCCAAGGCTTCATGCCCTAGAATCTGTTCTGTGCAAATGTGGAAAGCACAGCTCACTCACTCAGCAGGGGCAAGGAGCATGGCTGATACAATTTAATTCCAGGTAAAGGCTGACAAACGTATGCAGGACGGTTACAAGGCAACAAGATAAAACAAAAAGAGCCTGGTGATATTGCTGGAGAATTAAGAAACTATTTCACTATGAGAATAGGAAAAAGATAAAATACATTTCACTGACCTCAAATTTTCCACCCTTATAAACGGATAAGCAAAAATTTCTATTAAACGTAAGTAAAATGTTCAGTAAGCAGAGATGACTCTATAATTAATAATCCTCTATCACCAGCCCATCCTTGGAGGTAATTATTAGAATTTCTGTTATGATTCTTTGGCAAATGTGATATTCTACAGATGTTTATTCACTCCATTTCTTAATAGTCTCAATTTAAGATCTACTTGTCTGCTCCCTGCTATAAAATAGGAATTTTGATCACTTTCAATGATCTGGGTTTTTCTCCCATTGACCACCTCCCAGGTTTCATTATAATTTTCTTCCATACCTCCATTGGCCAGATGTATTTATTTTTAAATCCATTCACCTTTTGGACAATGAAATGATTCCTCCTTACGAGAGATAAGCAGTTTAGCGTCTCTCGGCTCTGAATTCTCTTCTTGCTAATGTCAACGATTTTCAGCTAGACCATTATGTGCACAATAAAAAGGTTTACAATACTTAGTTTCCACAAGATTTCTGCCTTCAATTCATTGTCTCCATTTTGACTTTAAACACTGAAAGGAATATCAGTGTGTATGCTATTGCCACTACATAAATGCTGGTCACTGCTCTTCACTGGTTCATAGAAAAGGAGAAGAATCTTCCAGAGACATGTTCTTTAGGAACACTTTCCAAGGGGTAAGGTCAAACGCTTTCTCTTTTTGTCCCTTCCTCATTTGCTTAAAGTCATGCTACCTTTTGGCTTTCTTCATAATCAAACCATTACTCTTCTATATACTATTTTTCATAGTTTCTAATTGCACGTATTCTTCCTGAGAAGATGCATTCTTCACTAAGATCATCTGGTTCCCTTAATCTTATTATTTGTGGAAGATGAATGAGTACAAAAGCTGAGATTCATTTTCACTGTTGTCCTAATCCAAAGTCCTCTGGTTCTGGGATCTGATATCCTCCTAATTTATTTCCCTTTAGAAACTTCTTCCAGAACCAAGCAGATATCTCTCTACTTGGGATAGGGTCAAGGACTGGCACTCATCTCCCGTTTGTGGTAAGTGGTTGTGGCTGACATGCTGTCTGCAGATGCAGTTATGCACTCAGTGAGGTCTGGCTCTAAAGCAGCTGGAGTCCTCTTCTTGCTCCCATGATACTCTCAGTGATACCCACTGCCATGCATGTCCGTCTAAGAGCTGAAAGAAATGAAATACTGGACAAGAGGTTTGAACTTTCTCTTTCTTCCAAGACACAAGAAAGCTCCCTTGAAAAACTGTTGTCGATGAGACAATTTTATTGACAGGTCATATGCACATCTCTGCTTCCCTTTCCCTACCAATCAAACAACTACTGAAAACCACCTGAAAGTAGACCAATGGCGATCATCCAAAGCCGAAAGGAGCGCCCCTAACACGGGCTGAAGAAAAGCCAATCAAGAACAGGACAGGAAGAACAGGAAACACATTGACTGTGTTGACAGGAGGATGAAGGCCATCTCAAGCCTGTGCTGACTTGTTCTACCATAGCACACATCAGAGGACAGGTGTTAGAAGCTCATCAAACACCTTCTTACTGAGTGGTTATGAAGGACGTGGCAGTAGTGATGGTGATGGGCACTGGGACTCTGGTGGTGGCTGTGATGTGAAATGCACACAGACTGAGGTGCAAATCCAGTATCTTGAAAATCATATAACAATGTACACAAAAGAAATAGTCAAATAAAATTTTGAATGCAATTACCACAGAACTCAGTTTTATAGTAATTGCAAGGAATGTAGTAAGTTCTTTTTCTTCCCGTAAGAAGCATATTATTTATTTTTATTTAGTTGTTCACACTGGTTGTTTTCCACCAGACCCAGGACTCGAACCCAGAGGCATGTGGCCTGTGTCCTTCAAAGGCGATGGACTCAACCAATGCTCCACCAGAGCGCACCTGTAGTAACTTCTTAACATCTTTCCTTCTGACCTTAGCAAGTCTCATGAAGAAGGTGCCCTTATCTACAGCTTGCAGATGAAAATAAATAAAGCCCGTGGGTTTTCTCAACATCTCAAGGCAAAATCAGGACTTGAACCTAACATCTGAATCTACATCGAATAGACAGTCCATTACGGCACAGTGACATTTAGATCAGCTACACACTCGGTACAGCAGAGGTCGCCAGATGAATGCTGCCTAGTGACTGGTAGTGTTTGGGGCCACCGACTACATCTTGTGTTCACCGCTGCTCTTAAAGCCTTCTTTTCCCTGGTGTTTGATTTAATCTTGTGTTTTTGTACATCAGGGCCCCCTGGGTAGCAAATCCACTGCTGATGCTGCCAGTGATGAGGGGCTATGTTGAGACATCCAGAAAAGAAATGCGAAGTGATTGAGGACAGGACAATGGAAAATCAGTGACGGACAAGCCTGCAGTTTCACAGTCCCGTTCTGCATAAGACCAACTTGAAGAACAAGAAACACTGACAGAGCTGCTCCAGGACGTGCTTCGCTGAGAGAAAACGAGGTCAGATGGGGTGTCGTCCAAATACCTAAGTCCTGCTTCTCTCTCGAAACACCAGCTCTTTGATTCAACTGATGGATTAAAGAGTTGTATCCGTTTATGAGGCCGATTTGCAGAAGAGAAATTTGTCCAGGCTGTCGATGCAAAGACAGACGACACTGAGGCATTTGTGGAGAAACGGTGGTGCCCGCGATGGCATCAAGACCTCCGCTTGGCCTTGGAGGATGTCGCTGAAAAGTGTGAGTGGCCTCCGGAGGAGAACGTCAAGAGGTGTGGCCTGACCTCAAAGGACTTGACAAAGACGACTTTACAAACATCAGAAGGGCTGTAGCTGAGACAGCGAGTCACCTGACCTGTGTGGACGAGGAGGGCTCAGCAGCTCCTGGGGGCGCCCCCAAGGGACTCACAGCCGGGAGCGTTGTTAGGAAAACAGGGACACAGGGATGAGTGCGACGCGAGAGAAAAGGAAACTGCGGGAGGACAAGGGGTCCAGGAAAAATTCAGTGATGTGTTTGGCAGAAACTTCTGTAAATTGAAACGAGTTCATCCAAAAGCTTGAAAACGTGGACCCCCAACACCAAAAGGCTTTGTTAATAGTGAGGAGCGTGTGTGGTGCATGATCTTTAGAAGCACAGGGGTGACGAATTAAAGCAGCAGCCGCCCTGGGCATGTGTCTGAGAAAAGCGGCGCCCCAGGGAGGGCCCCCGCCAGGCCCTTCGCGTCGTGCCGCAGAGCGGGCATCTCAGGACGGGACGGGACGGGACAGGAGAGGACAGCTCCGGGCGGCACGGCTCGGGAAGACCCTGAGCGGCCAGCCGTGCTGTGGAGGGTGTGAGTCAGTGACCCCGTGGTTCTGTTCTACGCTAAGTGCTATGACAAGAGTCGAAAAGTTTAAAAATGTAGAAATTTATAGAGTGACGGTCATTCGCATTATTATAACAAGAACACTATTTTTATAACTTGAATGTAGCCTGTCTATGCGGTACTTCCAGCGTCTGCATTCGTGGGCCGTAAGAGCGCTGCACTCCGCTGTCACTCAGCATCTAGAACAACTTCCAGTCCTGCGAGCTCCATCCCTGCCAAACGTCCAACACGGGGGCGCATTTTTGTCTCTAATGCCGTGCTCCTGCTTACCCGTCTCTGTCTCAGTTACGGCCTATGAATTTCACGGTCACAGCCGCCGACAGCACTCACCCCGGCAGCCTGCTCTGCAGGGTGGCAGCCCACACCCCCAGGTGCTGTCCCCCAGCCTGCTGTGAGAAGACTGCGCATGGAGCGCATCGCAGCTCACGCGATGACAAAGTCGCCTGGCCGTGCGTTTCTTAGAACCCAACCCAGTCTGTGAGCGGCATGCATCTGTCCCTTCTACCTTCTCACAGGCTCTCTTCTTGGTAATGTGCTCTGGCAGCTGGAAATATGGAAGGGAGGGAGCATCTTCTGTAATAGTCCCTTAACTAGGTGAGTTGTCAAGCACCTGGTGGGAGAAAAAATGTTTCATGTGAGAATTTGGGGGAAGCTGTGACATACTAAATGACATCAGGGTCTGTGCTGAAGCAAGGATTCATATGATGTTTTATACTCCTGATTAGAAAAGTCTTTATTAGAACGTTCTCAAAATTGTGTTTCAAGGAATATGTTGTTCAATGAGATATGGAATGTATTCCACAGAAGAGGGGCCTGTACTTGAATGAACAGGAGGTCAAAATAAAGGCAAACAATTGTGTTAGTAACACACTTCTAGCTTATGTGTATATGGATTATGGATTTCCAAATTTAAGTGTATATGTTAGGGTATGAATAGAACAGAATTCTCCCCAAATTATATCACCTGGGACATTTCTTCCCTGAAGTATCATATTTGGCCAGTGGACAATGGGGACTGAGGTCCCATATCCCAAGTCAAATGACCTTGCTGATACTGGAAAAAAATGACCCATGAGATTCACCCATAACAAGGGAAGATGTCCTCCAATCTATTATCATTCTTCTAACTGCATATGTGCCTTTAGTAGCAAGTATTGAAAACTTGCTCTCTTCAGTCTCTTTCTCTTTAGGGACTGGTCTTATCTAGGATCTAGAGAATCCTTTCTATGTACTCATAAATCATAATTTTCTTTTCAATTGCTTTAATCACCCGCCTTGAATTTCCAGGGTGTGGAGTGCAGGATTAATTATATGGATGCAGAATTGCCTGACTTCAGTAAACAGGTTTGAACTTAAAAATGGAAATCAGTTAGAGTGGACTTGAGAGGCCTGAATGGAGGGCAAAGCATTTCTGTCTTTTTGGTATAGTGGTAATTAATCAAATAATTTACTTTAGTACCAGGGTACAGTGGGAGATTAGTATTGCTTACTGGTGATCTTCATTTGGAAAGTGAACAGCTTATTTATGTACGTACTTGTAGGATTTTTGTGATATTAATTGGGAGGTGAAAGTATGAATGGCTTTTGTTAAAAAAAATCCTTGAAAAGACATGCCATGTTTATTCAGCAATCAAAGTATATTCATTTTCTGCTTCCATCTTAATGAGAACTTTCAATCCTCAAGGATTTTAATGTTGAAGAAGTAATAGGTTCATTCTCTTAAAAAATAACTTACATTACAAAGCCTTCCAACAATTGGGTAGGCAGTATGTATACGATAGGAATGTTAAAAGAAGGAAAATGAGAAAATTTCCAGCATAAAAATATGCAGAGCTAAACAGGATTTCCTACATAGGAGGTTGAAGTAAGTGATTAATGGTTTAAATATACCAGCTTCTTCAGTCAAAGAAAGATATTGCTTCTCCAGTTCTGGATGTATGTGAAAATGTTATGGAGTCATTAAAGCATAAAACAGTATGAAAACAGCATGTTGGTAAAGTGCTCAAAAAGAGCTGTGCTCAGTGTCATATTGTGAGACTATTTTGCAAATAAAAGTGAAATAAATATCTTCAAAGAAAGACAACTGGGCATGCCCTAGTCATCGAGTATTTTCAACCAGGTACAATCCACACATATCCCAAGGTCCTTGGCTGGGACCAGGGCAAACAATAAATGATGAACAACCGAGTAAATAAAGTACTTCCTCCTCTCTCTTCCTGACTACCTGCCTACCCTCCTTCATTCCTGCCTGTACCTTAAAAAAAGAAAAGGAAGCTAACCAAATTCCCCAATAGTATCTCTTGCCTATAGGGAAAGCTAAAAAGTTGAGAAAGAAAATGCTGGCATTAGAGAAAGGGTAGAATGAAAGAGTATTGAAAGAGTAGAACTGAGAGTCAAATTCTGGAAGACTCTCCATGGGGAAAGTAAATTGGCTATGTCTAGCTAAAGAGACTGATTTCTATAATGACAGGACCTATTCATAGACTATAGAGAGAGTACTTTTGTCATGAATACATTCTTTAATTCAGTCAATACATGCTTACATGCCTGTCATGAGCTGTCTACTAGAGTACAAGGAGACTTGAGAACAAGGCTAAATTTAGATTTTATTTTCTGAGTATATATTCACTGAAGGATCCTTCAAATCACATGATAATAATAAATCCCTGTCCCAGGATAAAAAGAGGAGATGAAGACGCTATATGTTATTTTTTAAATTAAGTTTCTGAGATCATTTTAGAGTCACATGCATTTGTAGGCACGTTTATCCCTATTTCCCTAAAGGCAATATCTTGTAAATCGAGATGACAATATCACAAGCATGACAGTGCAATTCAAAATTCCCAACCATTCAGTCACAGGACCTTTCCCTTAGGCTTTGCATAACTACACCCACTTCCTTCCCATTTTCTCCTTCACCCTATAATCACTAATCTGATACTCATGTCTACCAACTGTCATTTCAAAAATAGTATATAAGGGAATCATACAGTATGTAATCTTCTCTTCATCCAAGAATGTCTTGATGTTCTTCTCTTTTCTGAAGAACGTTTCCATTCTAGGTAGAACTCTGGTTTCACAACTTTTTTCTTTCAGCATTGGACACATGTCACTTCCTTATGGCGTTCCTTGTTTCTGATGACAAACCTGCTGGCATTCATGCTGCCTTACCCTACAGTTAAGGGACTCTCTTCTTCTCCAGAGTCAAAGGGTCATTATCTCTTCACAGGTGGTCAGAGTCCAGTTTCTCCCATCAGCTTCCATTGATACTCAGAGAGAGAGAATTCCTTGTCACTGCTAGTCTGCAGTATGAGCTCTGGCTTTTGATAATGTGACTAGAAAAGATAGGAACACCTTTCTAATTCTCCTTACATGGCTTTTCAAGTCTCCTTACATAACGAGCAGGTGACCTCATTGTTGCCTCTGGTGGTATAAGTCTTGATTCTCCACTTGGCCTCCTCTGACCTCTCTTCATTTTCCCTCACTCCTGCTGCATGGGGATGAAAGTCTGGATGCCCTGGAACATGGTCCATGCTAGTGGCCAGAGACTGCAAGCTCTTGATCCCTACTTGGCCTTCTTGTCACCGCATTGCAGCTGGTGTGATGATGATGACACTGGAAGTCCAGTGCCCATTTGGTCCTGGCAGACAGGAGTGAGTGCTGGACGACCGCTTGTCCTGTGACATTTGTGTAGAGAAGGACTGTGCAGAAGGTTTGCTGGTGTTTGTTCTTGCTGCGATGCTCCTTTCCTGACTCAAAGGCTAGAGAAAGCCAGCTGCTCTCCGGGCTGTTGTGGTCCGTTGCCCACTGGCATCTGTAAGTTGCTGTTTTCTTCTGCTACTTAGTTAAGGAACTTAGGAAAAATGAAAATCCAAGCAACTCACCATCGTATTGCTTCTTTGTCTCTAGATCCCTGACTCGTCTGCCTTCTCTCTCCACCTTTCAAGCCTTATATTTGGTTTCTACTAAGTGAGAGCAAAAGAGTAAAGCAGCGGTTGTGCCAGTCACCTCTGAAGGACGCAGCCACATACACCTGGGTCTGAATCGTGGGTTTGGAGGGAAAACAACCAGTGTAAACAATCAAAATGGAAATAAAAGAAAATGCTTCCTCCTCCTTTCTCTGCCTGCCTCCTACTTGCCTTCATTCCTGCCTGCACTTTTCCTTTAAAAAGAAAAAAAAAAAAATTAGCTGGTCAATCCACTGACTTCTCGGGCTGCACTGATTCGCTGTTTGGATCCTGGGTTTCTTGCGTGTAAAATAGGCTGTTGGTCCATGTATCTGGAGATGTGATCCTAAGAGCAAGTTGCAGAAGGAAGGACTAAAATGTTACAGCATTGAAATACACAATACTATTGATTTATTACATGTCTATGTACTTTTATATATTATATATTTATTTTATGCATGTTATGTATTTCACTACTTTAGTACTTAGTCTTTTAAAACCGAATAATTTGCATTTATTTGCAAAGTTTTGCTATTATGTATTTCACTACTTTAGTACTTAGTCTTTTAAAACCGAATAATTTGCATTTATTTGCAAAGTTTTGCTAACATTAAAAGATCGTCTGCAGCAATTTTTAAAAAAATCCCCATTTCCTCTGTCCAAAAATATTTTATGATTAAATGTGACATTCTTATGTGTTTTTTATATAACAGCTCTACTAATGTAATTTGCCATAAAACAGATACAACCGGAAGTGAAGCAATATAAAGTCTGGTATAATGAGCTTACTTTATCACTAGTTTTCCTAATGGGATTATAGTCTATAAATGATCGTGTTACTATAGCAACCACCTTAAAAGCCACAGTGGGCTGTAAATGTAATAACAACACCTGTGTACCCTCATTTTCTTTGTAGTTTATATTATTTTTGGTCCAACAAAATAAGAGGACACACAAAAAACCTATTTTTCAATCATGATCTCCTATCACATTTATTTTAGATTCAGTCATTCTGAATTTGAATCAGTAGTTCCATCAGAAGATGGAAGAAAAGCTGTTTTTATAACTAGGCTGAGTTAACCCTGAATAACCTCACGTCACCATTTTGCAGCTGAAGAAAGGTTTTATTAAAGGAAGGATTAAATTTCCAAGTGGAATAAAACGATATTTAAGAAATATTTTCTTAGATAACTTTCAGGGTCTCTTGCCTTCTGAAAAAGTACCTTATTTCTTCACCTCTTTCTGCTTAAAATTCACATTCTATGGAGCTTAAAATTCACATAATATGTTGTGAGGGATAAAATGATTTTGCTTGGATGAAAACGAAACACAGTGTCTGTGAGATATGTCCTGCGTTTGAATTGAGAAAACATGTTCTGGCGTCACCGTTCTCCAAAGAGGAACAAAGGAAAAAGGAAAGCTTACCTTTATGCCTTTGATCTAAATGATGAGGACACAGAAACTAGCGTAGAGCAGGGGAGAAGGTGGTCAGCCTAAGGAACACCGTCCTTCTGCCCCAGGCAGTGCGCTGCCAGCTCCCCACGGGGAAAGCCGGGATGTTCCAGGTACTCTGGCAGCACTGACAACTCCCAGTTCTCAGTGGCTTAAACAATGAACGTTTATTCTCTTCGTCCCTTTGTATGTCCTTTGTTCCCCCCTCAGGGACAGGGCACAGAAATAGGCTCATTCCTTCACCAGGACCAAGCTGGCAGACTCCACCATTGGAAAGCGGGATGGTGGGGGCGTGAGTAGTGACACACGGCACTGACAGCCTCCCCCCGAGAGGACACTGGTGACTCGGCTTCACTGGACAGTGAAGGTCTGACAGCCATGCCTCACTTCAAGAACGAAGAAGAAAAGGGGGTTAAGATAGCGATGGATGTTGACAGTGTCCTTTCTCACAGAATTTAATATGCTCGTGAAAAGAGACTTTGTGAATAAATCGCACTATTTTGGACTAACCTTTTGAATGCTGTTTACATGTGTACGCTGCTACATTTGCCAAATACTCCCTAGTCAAATGCTGATGATCGTGCCCCTTTCTTTAAAATGCCACGTTGAAAAATGTGCTCATTAAAATGCAGGCTTGCCGGCACGCCCTGGTGGCCTAAGGGCTTATCCCCCTGGACATAGCCCACATACACTCCAAGGACCCAGGTTCATGACCTGGGACCGGGGAGAACGACCAGGATGAACAACTAAATCAAATAAATCAATGCTTCTTCCTCCTCATTTCCTGCCTGCCCGCCCATTTGCCTTCAGTTCTGCCTGCACCTTTCCCTTAAAACAAAAAACCTTTCCCTTAAAACAAAAAGAAAGCATGCAGGCTTTGCGGGTTTAAACAGAAAATAGCAAAATGACAGTAATTGTATCAAAGACCTGGATTGTTTTTCTAGGAGAGACAGTGCTCGCTTTTTCTGTTTAATCTGTTACCTCTACTTCTAGTCCAGCAGAAAGTGACCCTTATTTAAGTCAGCAGGAAGGAGAGAGCAAGGGGCAGGAACTTTTCATCTCCCTCACGGGCACAACAGAGAAACGCTCCAAGTCCCTCAGCCCCCATATTCTGTGGGTGGCAGCTGCTCTGTGGCCACCGCTAACGCCAATGGAGATGAGAAGATGTGCTTTCCCTGGTCAACTGCAGGTACAATGAAAAAATCTATTACTATTTAAACAGAGAATAGATCTGGCTGAAAAATAAAGCACAAACCTATGTACAAGATTCCCCAGGAAGGGTTCCAGTCCTGTTGTTCCCAGAACAGACTGCTGGTCTTCTCTCCAGAGAAATACAAGGTCCCAGCTGAGTGCGGTGTCTCGGAACCTTCTAACCGTCAACCTTTGCTGATTCTGGCCTGGTTGCTCTTATCTTCTCCTCCGTTTTAAAGCTTACTTTTCCTTGTAAGACTTATTCAGATGGGTTGCCTTCAGTAAATGCTTCCCTTTGTCCAACATCTTATCTTCTTTTACTTTGGATTTCTCAACCTTTTAGGTGCTTTTCTTCTTAATCCTTGTATCTATCTTCTTGAGAGTATGTTTATTGCATTTAATGACTTTTTCATAGGTGGGATCAGCAGGAAGAAATTCTGGAAGGAAAGCTACCGCGCCCTTCTCATGAAGGCTCTCTGAGTCTCTTTCCCATGAATGTAACAGGAGCACAGGACTCTTAGGGCCCTCCAACTTGTGTTAGATTTAGTAATAATAAGATGCATCATGATTGTAGTGATAACAGCTAACATTTATAAGTGCTCAACTCATACCAGCTTCCTGGTAAGTATAACACATGAATTCATGCGTTTATCAACTGCAAAAACAGATACGGTTGATATTACCTCTACTCTGCAGATGAGGAAACTGAGTCAGAAAGAAGCAAAGAGGCTTCCCTCAAATCACATAGCTGGTAAGAGATGCAATTTAAATTCAGGTATTTAGACCCTAGAGCCCATGTTTTTGGATGCGATTTAACCTTTTTACATTACTGAGACACAGATTGTTTGAGAACTGAATAAAGTAAGACATGACTAAATATTACTCATTCAATAGATTACATATTTATATTAATATTATTTCATTGTTAATTTAAACTTGAGCAAATATACAGTTGTAAGTATAAGAGATATAACTACAGAAGAGCAGAATTAATGACCAATCCTTTCTTCCTGGGATCTGGTGAAGCCCTTATTCAGGAGTTCCTAACAATTGCGTTGTAGCCCAGTTTTATTTTACTTTGGTTTTGCCATGACTCTGTCACATTCTCTGACCCTCAGCATGTACTTGTTTTGTGCTAACCAATAATGACCCCAAATGAATTTTTAAAGTTCCAGTAACAAGCTATTTCTCAAATTGAAAAAAAAATCAAAGAGCTATAACATTTATGATCACAATAATTACATGTCCTCCTGAAAAAGGTCGTGGTTACCTTTACCTAATTGTGAAAAATATTCTAATCGGGTCACTTGTGAATTCACAAAGCACACCTTTCTTGCCCTGATGGAATGACCACCTTGATATCACAGGGAAGAAAATAACTTTCAAACCCATCGCTCCTGAAGTGTGCCTCCAGAATGTTCCGTTGCACACTTGGTCTTCTTTATTGTCACAAAAAATACTGCATGATAATTCAAAGAATCATAGTTTCAAAAGGCCGCAATAATCGGGGATTTTTCTGGCTTTTTATATAATGATGTCTTTGAATATATGTAAAAGATGGTTTTCTGGACATTGTGTTGAGGTTTAAAAAAAATTTCCCAACAATAGATTTAAAACATTCAGATTCTTGAAGTCCTCAGAGAATTCAGTTGAGAGATGAGACACATGGTAAGGAGCAACCTGGGACTTCGTAAGATATGACATTCCAAGATCACTGAGATTTCACTGGAGAATTAAACATTAACCAATAAACCTGAAGGTAAACTGTGAGGAATGGAGGAAGCCATTGTTTCTCTTCCATGTTAATAGAATTCTCTGACAAGACATTAGGATTTGAAATGCTTTAATTTAGACGGTCTTGTTAGTCACTGGAGATACCAAATACCAAATGCTAATTAGCTCATAAGGTATAATAACTAGCGAGATGGAAATGCCAAATATTAAAGGTTATTTAGTCATCTAGAATAGAAAATATCTCCCAGAAGATATAGGATATGTACTTGCTTTCCCCACAAAAGAAAAATGGAACTTAGGATGGTTTCATTTACAATGAAATATAGTTCTCTTCTATTTAGAGCAATAACAGTGTCCCACACACTCATAAATATCCAGGATAGCAATGACTATTATAATAATTCAACTTATCTCAGAAATGTTACAATTAATATGCGCATTTATTTACACAGCACTTAAATGTAAAGAAAGATTCATCTAAATAATCATATATGCATATATATTTCAATAACTGAATGATTCATGTTTTGAAACAGTGTTTATTAATTCTAAGTAACCATTATAATGTCAACTGACTAGAGATTAATTTTATATAACCAGGGTTCCTTTATGCATCTAAAAATCAGATAAGCCAAGAGTCATTTTAATAAACATAACTTGAAAACATATGTGCATTTAAATTATCTTAGAAGGTTACCTTGTCTTATGAAATAGATACCTATCATAGCATATTTGTCTGGTAAATACTTCTATTAATGAGTCTGTAGATTTCTAATTTAATGTAGTCACCAATGTGTCTCACGCAACTGCTGTCTTTGCCAAATCCCCATTGAAATGTGTGTGCATCTGCACGCCTGCACTGATACTGAAAAAAAGTGGATGACATTATTTGAAGTAACTAAGCTTATTAGCTATTAAACCTAGAACAAGAAAAAAAATACTTAAATTATCAGAGAATCAGATTCATCATCTGTAAAATAGGATCATCTTATTACTATGTCAAATTGTTGTTATAAGAATTAATGTGGTAATGCATGTTAAAAACAGAATCTCAAACATGGTAATGATTCACTGCTTGCAGTTATTTTCATCATCATTATTATTATTCATAGTCTAGTACATCAGTGATTTTTTTTTTTTTTTTTTTTTTTTTTGCAAATTATAACAGAGGATGTCAGATTAAGAAGGGGACCGCCTTCATGACAACTTATTAAACACTGAGGAAAACACAAAACCAAAAAATGAAAATAATGCCTGGGCATCAATAGGAGGGACAGTGCAGCACCTCACCTACCAGGTCAGCACTTAACATGGGGGTGCACATGCTGGCCTAGGTTTGGAGACAGAGAAAAAAAATCAAATGTATCTGCTTTGTAAGATATGCAATCGGTGCTCACAGAAGTGTGTTCTGAGTCCTTTCTCAACTGACATCAAGATGGAAGATGTAACCTGAAATATGTCCTTCCCCACCTGAGAAAACTGCTGCCTCCTCTCTCAGGGCTTCCAACTCAAATCACAGAAACCATTCTGTCCTGCTGACAAGTACTTATATTCCACCAGAAAGAGAAACACATGAAAAACAATTTTAAAGATCATCAATCCAAAGCAACCGGAGCCTATAAAGACAGGTTAACATGATAGGCTATTGCAGAGATAAGGAGACCATTGAAAGAAATGTTTTGATACAACCAATGAAATGTAAGGAGTGCAATGAAGAACTGAAAATGTTGATCCTCCTTAACTTGGAAAGTGCGATCGCGTAAGTGAGAACACAGCTGCATTTCCCCTGTCGAGAGGGAAGTTGCTGATAATTATAAAGGCAGGAGAGTTTCAGCCACTGTCAAATGGAGCAAATGTGAAAGATTTTACAAAAAGAAATGAAAATGTGAGTGTTTGCCAGTTTTGATTTCTCCTTTTGTTTTTTTTTCCCCTCCAGTTCCTTACTTTTTATTCTTTGATTTTTCCAGTGTATCACACAATTCATGTGGTGAATTCTACATATTTTTACCCTTTTGTGTGAAAAACCTGAAGTTCTTCCTCTATTTATCATGGCCCTGCTGGATATACTCCTTAGTACCAGAAAGCTTTTTGTTTAAAGCTGTGGTTATGGATTAGATAAGAAATCAAAGCAAGGAGAAAGAATTGAGAATCAATTCAACTATGACCCAATTGCCATTAGCCACAGGATACCGGAATAATTCACAAAGTGCAATAATGTAACCATTAAAAGGTCACCTATGACAACTTGACATAAAGAGAACACTGAGACATGACAATGGGATACCAACGGCTTGCTCACCTTGACTTTCATTAAGTTCTACAAGGTTTTTGTGATGATATGCTGCATCTAAGAACTAAAAGAGTTTATAAGAAGAATGGGCTCAAAGCAAGATCAGAAAACTAGAGAGCTTCTAGGAAATCTTCAAAATATTATCAGTTTGTAGTACCCATAAACACAGCTGAAAATCATGCACCTTCACTAGTGC
The DNA here is from genome assembly GCA_004363575.1 of Solenodon paradoxus. NCBI lineage: Eukaryota > Metazoa > Chordata > Mammalia > Eulipotyphla > Solenodontidae > Solenodon > Solenodon paradoxus. The sequence continues at coordinate 44,867 of RJWH01001600.1, read as the reverse complement.
ATGCTGAAATTTCAAATGCTTAAGATTTCACAGGCTCACAAGTCTCACACATGAAAACTGTGGTGCTAATTGGAAAAGAATGGGAATCAAACTTTGAATTCCACATCTCTCCTGAACCTCCCCTGTACTGTCTGGATAGAAGTCTCCTCTTGCTTAAAGATCTATGCAGTCCTTACATGAAATAAAAACTTTGTAAAGAGATGCCTGTTTTCCTCCTGGTGAACCTCAGCACCCATCAATGTCTTGAACTCTGATATGGGGCAGATCCAAAACACTCCAGAGGGAAATGTCCAAAGAAAATGATAGTCCTTGAAAGTGATAGTTTGAACATTTAAAGAATGACAAGATCATGTTCATTCATACTTGTAGAAATTCGGGTTATATGAGGAAGATACATTTTGAGGCTGCTATGTCAAGGAAGATACAATGTTACATTGGAATGAATGTTGATAAATCAGATATTCTTAAATTAATGGTTAGTTGTGCAGTAGAAATGACTAACAATTTTCTTAACAGTCAAAAGTTTTTGGAAAGTGCTGGACGTCTGCATTGACAAACGGAAGGCTCATAGATCGGCCACGACCACTGAACCTAACGTGGGAGGTGCATCTCTTGAAGGCACTCAGACAGGTTTCCGAGGCTTTCTGAGACGTGACCTGAGTTAAATTCAGAGATTAATGTGGGTATCATTGTTTAAACTCCACAGCAACAGACAGAGACTTCTCTGTTTCAAGGTCAGATGTGTATGGGCAAATTTTTTCTCTTGATTCTCAAGAGAAGTAATGCAGAGTCCAAGTTTTTGGTTCTTCTCATTTGTTTACCAATTTTTTATGTAGAATTTTGTTTCATTTGGAGGAACCTATCAGCAAATACCATGAAGCATCACTTTTCGGACTCACTTTAATTAAGTACTAAGATCTCCTGATTGAAAGAAAATAAGACTTGATAACATATGGGCCAAAGAGCTTATAATAGATGTTATTACCTGTAACACATGCCTAACTATACACTAAAGTTCCTATGTTATTAAAATCTACAACATTTTTTCTTCCACTAACAGTCCCTAATTCTTAAAAAGAAACACATGCCCATAAAATAAAGTATCTTTAAAGCAAAAAACTGACATTTTCCAAGTCCTCAACATTCCATTTCCAATAGTAATAAAACAATAAAGAGAAATTTTTCTCTTTCTCTCTCATCACTCTTTATAATTGTGGCCGCTATGTACCGATAGATGTACATATATATATCAGCGAGTTGATATATATGTACATGTTTATAATACTATGAAGTTTTACTGTATAAAATGATGAAGACAAACCACTCTGTGCATTTTTATGGAGATCTAGGAAAGATATTTGTGCAGACATGTACTGATCATTTCTAGAAACAAATACATATGGTGAAGTAACTCAAGCAAGATAGATTAGTGTACTGCGATAATTGTGATTATTTTCTATATTGTTGACGTGATATGTACGTCTGTGTATGTGTGTATAAATCCTAAAAAAATACTGAGCCCAGGATAACTCGCCATATGACAACCCATTCAAGTCATCTTTGAAAGAGAAGGAGTCATAGAGCAGCCACCATTTCTGCTGTCAAGGAGCTCAGATTCAGTGGAAGGTGAGGAGATGGGGAAAGCCAAACTGAGAAAAACAGTCAGTGTGATGTCAGCTATAGGCTGGAGTTCTTTCAGCACAATGGAAGGACCTGTGTCTGATCTTCAAGGGAGAGAAAAGAGACTCCTTCAGTTTGGGACACTCAGGTTAAGTCCTGAAGGAATGTACAATGTGTCCAGTCTTAAATAGAAGCTTGTGTGTGTCTAGGACTCTGTGTGAGGACACACACATCAGGCCTTCAGCCAGATGGAAAGCTTTATCTCCATCATTTAACCTGTCCATTATGGAATCATGCAGGGTAGCTAAGCATGTGCTTGTACAAATGAGCTTGGTAATATAAACAACTTAATTGAAATGGCTGGTCCCAAGAAACTCATTGAGGAAGGATGATGCTTCCTGGAGGAGTTCAAGATGGCACAAAACGTATCAATGTTAAATCCTTGACATATGCAACTCTGTTCCTCTTGGTTTATGGCTCTTTTAGGAGATGCAATACCCATTTGCTTTTATCATTCCTCTGAAACTACATCAGAGAAATTATAGGGTATTATCAAGATAAGAAAATAATTGCATTTTAATTTGACATGAGAGTTTCTTTAGAGAATAAAGCGGAAATTGGATCAAGAGAGCAGTCTGAGAACCCGGCTGCCTACCTCTCACACAGAATCATGATAGATGACAGAAAGGGTACTTGAGAAATACTTAAATCTGATGTAAAGCTGGTCAACAGAAAAGAAATGCAATAATGGACCTATCATTCTGAGTAATTTTCAAAAGATTGAAAGTGTAATGAGTTATGCATTTGGAGAAACTGGACTTCAAAAGACCTGAGCTGAAACCATGTGCAAGAGACTGCTCTGCAGAGATCCTGGGAATCTCCAAGCTCAGAGAGTGAGGGAATTTAAGGGTCAAAGGAAGGAATCTGAGCAGCAGTCTGGGTGGCGTAGGTCTTACAAAATCTAATGGGTCCTATTTTGTCCCGTCTAAGGACACACGCCCTTCCACTCCACTTTAGCATAAACAAAGGTGGTTTTTCACTTCCACCAAGGGAATTCTTGGAGGACAGGAGTGGGACTAAGTTTAAAATGATTATTCTAATTTGGGGGCACAATGGTTTTAATCCCAGAACTCCATGTTGTGATTGGAATTTGATAAAACCATCGCTATTAGCTGATTTAGCTTATATTTAATATACATCACCCTAGAGGGTGATTTCCTTTGTAAGAAGCATAAAAGCTGAATATTTGCAAACCAGCTGAAGTCTATTCAACAAATGCAAAGAACAATAATAATACCATTATCAACTTCTAGAGGGGAAATGTTGGTGAGGGCATTTTTATGATTACTCCGTGTGATGGATTAGTTTTTGGAGAATACAAAGTAAATTCTGTAAACTTCCACAAGCTGTTCTTCAACTTTTCCAGCCTCCAGAAGAAATTGGGTTCACACATTTCATGGGACCCTAGCCAAGCTCTCTGTAACTTTGCAGAATCATTATGATGCTGAAACCTCTCTTGAGGTTGAACTGACATATTAACACATGCAGGAAATACTCTGGGTTTTGCAAAAGCATTTTATTTTTCAGAGGCAAAATAGGCTACATTTTATTTGACTATAATATCTATAAGCCCCCAAAGATCTGTTCCTTAATTTAGATAGAAAACAACTTCCATCTTTCAGTTGCTATATCCTTCCAAGTTACAAGAACTGAATATTGCTAAGAAGTCAGTTCTTCTTAATGTCATTTGTAAATTCAATGCATTTCCAGTCAAATTGCCAGCAAGGTAGTTTTTTTGAACATCAAGAAACTAATGCTGAAAGATGGCATGGAAAGGGAAAATACCCAGATTAGCCAACATAATATTAAGGAATAACAATGTTGCAGAATTGACAGAAAGTTACTAAGTTATAACAGAAAGTTATAAAGTTACAGTAATCAAGACGGAATGACACTGGGAAATAATAGACAAGAGAATGAATGGAACCAAATAGAGAATCCAGAACGATACCCAAACAAACGCAGTCCATTGATTGTTGACACAGGAGCAAAGGTAACTCACCGAGAAAGGATAGTTCGAAAAGATCTTAGGTCAACTGGTCATCTTTGTGCAAAAAAAGAAAGAAAGAAAATAATCTAGATAAAGACATAACATTCTTCACAAAAATTCATTCAAATAGACCACAGACCTACATGTAAAATGCAAAATTATAACACTTCTAGACAATAATAGGGGAGGAACTCTAGGAGATGTGTTTGGTGAAGACTTTTTAGATTTAACACCAAACACAATCTATGGAAGAAATAACTGATAAGTTAGACTTCATTCTAAAAATCCTCTGTTCTGCAGAGAATATTTAAAAGATTGCAAAAACAATTTCTACCAACAGAGAAAAATTTTTGTAAGGCATGTATCTGATAAAAACTTGCCTCTAAAATATACAAAACACCTTAACACTTAATGGCATTCATTCAAAAAAGTTGGAAATGTATGTCCACACAGAACCCTGCACATGAATATTTGTAGCAGCCTTATTCATAGTTGTCAAAACTTGAAAGCCACCTCAATGCCTTACAGGTGAATAGGAAACCTGTGGGACATTAAAAAATGGAATCATTCTCAGTGATACGAAGAAATTATTGAGTTATAGGAAACGTGGCGGAATCTCAAATACACTTTGCAAAGTAAAAGAAATTAGTGTGAGAAGGTTATATATTGACTAATTCTAACTATATGACATTCTGGAAAAGATAAAACTATCAAGACAGTAAAAAAGAAAAAAAAGATCATCAGTTGCCAAGGACTTGTAGGGAGAGAAGGATGAAAAGGTCCAGGACAGGTGCTTTTCAGGGCAGCGACACCATTCTGCATGATGCTATAATGATGGACATCGAAAATTAGATATTTATTAAAACTTTAAAAAACTGCAACTCAGAGAGAAACTCTAATGTAAATGTGACCTTCAGTTAATACTATCAAGATCAGGTCATCAACTGCGACAGATATATTAATATATGATGTTAATAGTGAAAATACATGGCAAAAGGAGAGGTTTATGGGAACTCGGTGCTTTCTGTTCAATTTTTCTATAAACGTGGAATAACTCTAAAAATGAAGTCTAATTAACTTAAAAAGTACCCGTTACTATCAGAAAATCTATTCCATTAATGCTATAACTGCTTCAAATTCATAATGAGCTTAGTTTAGACTGAAGATTCCATTAAGACTTGCAGGTATCATCTGCTTCGTATGACTATATGCATCAGATAATTCTGAGATATTTAGAAAGATTAATGACTTAGAATATGACCTCATAATGAGCTTCTTGTAATTGAATGGTATCATCTATATGACACATTATAATGATTATTTAGAGTCCAACATATTCAGTCTCTAACACCCTGTATCAAATATTTAGAGCACGAACATATATAAAAATATAGAATATATTTCACATAGAATACACGTAGAATTCATATCCATAGACTATATACATAGACATATATACAGATATACATATATCTACATTCATATATATATCTATATATCTTTATATATGTGTATCTATATAGAGAGAGAGAGAGTAAATAAAGAACGAAAAAGAGGGGTTGCATAGGGAAGGCTTAAATAGCATTGACAAAATATCTTAAAACATTAAATATTTACATTTTCTCCAATGGTTTATAATTGTCTATATATCTTTATATATGTGTATCTATATATATAGAGAGAGAGTAAATAAAGAACGAAAAAGAGGGGTTGCATAGGGAAGGCTTAAATAGCATTGACAAAATATCTTAAAACATTAAATATTTACATTTTCTCCAATGGTTTATAATTGTCCACAAGACTGCTGAAAATTCTAAATGAGATCTGCAAATTTTGGACTCTATTTTACTCTCTTTACTCTCTTCGAAGTCCATTCTTCAAAGTCTTTAAATATATTTTCAATAAACTGTTCTTTACTGAATGTCTAAGATTAAAAGAATATCTGAAAATGGCATTTCTATTTTGTCAGCTGTTCCAGGTTAAATGTTAATGTCCCCGAGTCCCTTGTCATCATATCAGTGGTGGTTCCTCACATTTATCCTCCTCTCCCTTGTTGTAATTTTTTGACACAGACAATTCTGCCTATTTCTCAAAGATTTCCATTGCTCCATAATCCAAAACATCACACTCTCTTTGTGCTGGGTCTTCTTTTTCCACTCTTTATCTATCTTTCATAGATTATCCTTCTTCCCCTAAATAGCTGTATGACATGTTCTCTGAACTTTCCTTCAAAACTGCGAAACAATGTCTAACTTCCTCGCTCGGCATTCATCAGTGCCTCCTTATACAACTCATTCTGTGTTCAGGATTGCGCAAACCTACAATTTTTGAAGAGCTGAGTTTGAATTATTTTATAAAGGAGCATTTTAAGGAAGGAAGGAAGACAGAAAAGGAAGAAGCATCTTTATTTTATTTTTTTGGCTTTTTTACTGACCCAAACCCAGGTCAGTAAACCCAGGCCCTTGGGTTTTACCTGGTAGACAAGCCAGCATCTCAGCCACCTGAATTATTGTACAATAGCTACGACCTCCAGAACAAGAAGCTGGGGAGGGGGAGGTGACTAAAAGAGTCTAATAAATATTTGTTAAATAAATGAATTGATTTATAAAGGAGCTCTCAACTACTACTAATAAATAAATCATGAGAATTCAATAATGCAATAAAAACGTGGTTTTCTTGTGTTCAGCAAGGGCTGGTCAGTCTTCTCCCGGCAGACATGATATAAAGCAGGTGCAGAGGAGCTGTGCTTCAGGAACCTCTTGGAGAGCATTATAGCGTGCTCCACATTGCTGAAGACCTTTTATAAAATTATCTAAGACTCTTAACGGAGAATAAGGGTGATGGACATGCACCCACCATTCTTCTAACTCTTCTCAAATACGGCCCTGTCTGAAAGAGACAGCATCACGTGACCACTAAAGAATTGGTGTTTGTCTAAATATGCACTGATATAATGGAAGCTATGTATATTAAAAAAGAAATAACAGTGCTATATAACATCTAATTGTGTTTGATATCTGGACGTTGTTGAGGCATCAGAGGATGATTTTGTACAGTATCTACTTACGGAGAATAAAAGAAACTTAGCTCTAGACTCAAAGCAAGGAAAGAGCCCTGGGTTCCCCTGATCAAAGTTTAGACTCAAACGTGTGAAACACCGAGTGAAGCATATAAGCTTTGAACTGGTTGCTTACCTATCAACTGGTTCTGCCTTACTTTTTTGCATCTTTTCCCTTTATTTCAAACATTTCCATTTTTTCACTCGAATTCTTTCATTCTTTCCTAAGATATGCATCTTTATGAGACATTTTGAATTATTTCAGAACAAGTCAGGTTATGAATAAATAAACACAATAAAAATAGACAAGCAAATGGGACTATAATTGAATTTATTATGCTAGAAAATCTTATGTCCCTAGGATCTATTTAAATGCATGTTAAGAAGGTTTACATTTATAAAACTATGTGCATCCTCCTGGCATTTTTCAAAAGCACCGTATCCAAGGAATGAATGTACCACTCATCCCAAATTATGTCCTTATCTAAAATAAGCAGTGTGATTCCCTTCTCTGCTTTTATATTTCAAGAAATGAAGCCCATGACTAACACCTTGAAAATAATTTGTTTAAAATTGTTTCAAAATTACTGGGTAGTATTTTGAACATATACTTCAGGTTCTATACTGCAGCTACTATTCCTTTCAGCAAAAAGTAAGTTTAAACACTCCCCGCGGGCAGAGCTGTGTTTTTGTGAGTTTGTCTCCTCTCACCCACTCAGGTTGTGGTTCCAAGTCCAGCTTCTCTGGAGGTAATAACTCCAGAGAAAAACAGCTCATTAACAAGAATATTTGGCAGATATTTTAATGAATTCTATGAGCTTATGCATATATAGTAAGTAGATGCTATTTTTAATTAAAGCAAATTTGTCTATGGGTAGCAGAAAGCAGATTTCAAAAATGTCAGTCAACTGCCATTACTGAATTACTCTTCGCTGAAAAAGAATTTGCCACCACTTTTCTCAGCCAGTACCCTTAGATTTTTCAATAAGAAAAGTAGCTTCCACTTTAGAAGACAACTTGAGTGACTGGAAAATCTCTCTTAAGAAAAGGGCAGCTAATCCAGCTCTGTGGGGAGGCTGTGGGAGCAGGTCCAGAGAGGCTGTTGTCACCATGCTTTGCCTCTAATTAGCTGGAGAAGTTGCTGTGTGTCTCTGCCTTTAGCCAGGACAAAGCTCTCTGCTTTAAAGGGCTCATAGGATTAACTAATCCAGAGTAATTTTCCTATTTGAAGGACTATAACCTCTGTTATATTTGCAAAGACCCTTTTGCAAAATAATGTAACATACTCGCAGGTGCCAGGGTCTGGGGGGTGGGCATCTTGAAGAGTCTACTCTACAGCGACGTTTATGCAGGTCGGTCTATTGCGATGAACTCTGTCTTCCTCCTGGAACTATAGAACTTCCTTTCTGCAATAATGACAATACGAAGCTGTTAAGCTTCCCATGCAATTACTTCTTTCATTTTCAATAAATGCCTGCTGTATAGGAGCATAGTGTGCTAACTTTTCTAGATCTTCACTTTCTTAAATTAAAAAAAAAAAAAGGATGTGTCTGCAACATTTATCACTTCTTATTACACAATTGCATGATGCCATTAAAATAGTTTGCCAATCTGTGCTTAATACATTCTCTTTCAAAATTTTCTTGGCAATTGGTTCACTGAAATTAGAGAGATAGATAGATAGATGATACATAGATACAGAGATATGAATTTTTCTGAAAAATCTGCAAGAAAAGTATCATTATTCTTTTCTTACATATGAGGAGACTGGACACTCAGAGAGGTGACGTGACTTGCTAAGAAGTGAGAAATGAATATCTCAAATGACATTCAGCTTAATCCATGCACTGTCTTCATACACAGAATATAAATCTGATACACAGATTTTTGAATAAATAATAACAATTTATATATTTGAAAAGATAAGACAATGTTGAAAAATACGAAAAGACATCACCAAACTAGTGAATGAACAGCTGTTGAAGCAAAAATCAATGGCAATTATGATTTACAAGCATTTATTTAAAAGAAAATTAAAAACTTTATAGACTTAAGATGGAGCAAGCAGGTACATAGTAGCCTTTTGTTCACATACAAATTTGAATAAAAGTTTACAGTTCTCAAAATAGTAAGAGTCCTGATGATAGCAAAGAGAATTGGAATTAACAACGAATGAGACATTCCACACCTTTCTGGAATACAGGGACGAACAGAAGGGAAGAATGTTGACTGAGGGAAGAATTCAACTATCAGGAAACTGCAAAAGAAGCTTATGACATATTCACCTGGGACGTGGAGAGTCTCTGGCGCCCACATGGTATGTGTGATGGAGAGTGGGAATCAGAAACAGGACAGGACGTTATTTCATTGGAAACAGAACAATATTTCTATCCTCTATTTGCAGAGTATAAGTTATATAGTTTTGACACCCAAGAGGGGCAGTGGGGGGAAGGAGTCTCTTCATGGTATCATCTCAGTCAAGCTACAGTGTGTAATGTGCCTACTGGTGACCTTGCATTTATCCTTTTAATTTGATGAGACTTTTGGTTTTGCTCTCTCCATCCCATTTGTCAACACAGATATTAGACCCATTTCCAAAGGAGAAATGTATTTGCAGTTCTTAATCTTTGCTTCACAACGCAGAATAAGGGTAGATTTGAAGTTGAGAGATAATAGCTTACCAACCAGCCTATCTCCATGGGGTTATCTCTTCTTCCACTTAGGTGCAGGCTAGGACTCCACAGCAATTAATTAGCACATTCAGAACGAACTATTACTTTCTAACTTCAAATACTGGCACCTTCCGAAAATGCCCTGGCTCTCTTTTCCCCAGGTTGGATCTCCTTTCGTATAGACTTCCAAATGCTCAACACACTATGCTTTTTATGGGCAGTGCATTGGCCTACTGGTTACACAGCCTCAGGGCAAGTTCTTCACCAGGTGTCAATACTCTCCCCAAGGCTGGTTGAATAAACTAACTCACACACCACACAGCACACAAAAACAACTTGGCATCCACCAAAGGTCACACAGAGTTCTATCTAAAACTCTGAAAAGCTGCACTGTCTAACAGAAGTGAACATATTTCATGACATTCGGACAGACACATCATCACTCAATCCAAATAAAAATAAAGTGATCACTTCTTAAATTTTCTGAAAGATAACTCTTTCCTTTATATCATTTTTTCCTTTTAGAACGTTTCTCTTTCCCCTTTACTCATATTCAAGTATGTCTAACGATAAAACTAGGAATCTAATTTGAAAAGAAAAAATGTAAAAACCAGAAAACAAAAGAATGGTAGCAGACTATGGAAATTATTCATGTTAGAGACAGTCATTAAAGACTTCCACTTCTATTGGTCACACACACACACACACACACACACACACACACACACACAGAAAGAACTCACTCTGTTATCACAAGCCTACTGTGGACATTGGTTATTTTTTTCATGGAGCCCATCCATCATTTTGACTGACATAGGGTATGTACGTTGGTCTATTCATTTCATTGTTCAAGTTTTCCTTTTTAAAATTAGAAATTGGACCAAATAAAGCTGTGGCAGAATATTCTTCATAAAGTATTTTCTTCTTAATTACATTAAAGATATTTTTTCCTAATCATATTCAGAAATTACTAGGTCAGCATATTTTCCCTGGGTAAGATTCTTCCTCCTAGTATCACTTTTTAATTGAGTTTTGATCATTGACACATATATGTATATATAAGTATATATATACACACACAAATACAAAAGGATAACTCTACTAAGAATTCATTATAAACTAAAATACCATTCAGTTACCAGAAGAAAACAATCTACTATGGTTATAGTATTAACTTCTCATGTTCTGAGTATTTGAAACTTAATAATCTATTTACAGTTCTCATGGTTGACTCTATTTGACAAGATACTAAAAAAAAAAATTAGAAAATTTAAAAATATTTGAGCTACATAAAAGCCCCTTCTCCAAGTGGCATCTCTTCCATTACCTTATTGTATAGACGAATAATCAGTTGCACCAAAACTATGGGCAACTTGTTCAAATCTGGGTAATAACTGGGATTAAACCTCCAGTTTCAATAATATTGCATAGTGTTCTTTCCAATATGCTACATTAAACCAAACATCTCTTTGTCCAGCCGCATTAGACAGCATTGTAGAAGAGTTCCCTCTGCTCTAAGGCAACTTCCTTCATTCTCAATTTACCACCCTAATGCATATTTGACAATGCAGACAATGTCTGAATACCTAAAGCAATATAGGAAAATAATAAAGAGAATGAATAATTGAAAGCCATATATATTTATATTCTGCTTTTGGCATATGTTCAAATATCTTCTCAAATAACAAATGGTTCTGAGATTCTAATATATCTCAGACCAAACTAGACCATGGTCGAAACACAATAAAAAAGAAAGCAAACATTTACTGAGTGTACTTGGTGTAATACTTGTTTTAAATATGCCATTTTCTTAATTTTAATATGGCCCTATGAGGCAATTATCATTATATCACTGAGATCATCAGAAAAATAATACTCAGATATGTGTATTTACATTCTAAATTCACATGCTTAATGAGTACTCAGATTTGAACCAATGACTTTGCTATCAAAATACATGTATATTATACATCTTTCATTCAATGACTAGAAAATACCTAAAGGGAAGCATGACAAAGTGAGGCATAAGAGACAACACAATCTAGATGATTTGAAATTTTAAATGCCATACCTTAACTGAGAGTTAAGTTTAAGGTTCTTTATAAGTGACTATAAACACCTCTGCTCTCCAGGTAGGTAACACAATGCAATACAAAGATCCTCATGACATCTTACCCACTCTTTTTCTAGTTTACATCCAACAAATACTTGAGTATATATCCTGGGCCACACATTAGTCTATCAGGCTTAGAACAGAATAATGAATAAAACTCCACAAGGGATGTGTGAGTGGGTTTTGGACCGAGAGTGGGACTGCACTGAGACAACAACCATAAGGTAAAGAATTTTGGAGACAGGAGTTGATTTTGGATTCATTTTCAGATACCTGTGTGCCTCTGGGGTACCTTGAAGGTACAATTTCAAAGGATTTGGAGAGAAGGTTTTGTGACACAGAGAAGAGCTTACTTCAAAGCATTGCTCTTTTTCTTTTTTTTTTTTTTTTTTTTTTGGCATCCATTTGGTCTCAAAATTATTAACGTGAGCGAGGTCATATGCCATTTTACCTTGCTGAGAGTCTTTCTTGAAAGTCATGGAATGCAGTCAATGAAATCTACAAGGTCCTCATCCAGCTTTAGGACTGAGTCATTCCATCAAAGTCTACAAATAAAATTTCTTCTTTGAATTGTGTGACTTTTTACAATACAAATTTATATATATATATATATATATATATATATATCACTGTTACTTTATATTTCTGTATTTATCAGAATAATAAATACATTAAAATTCACTTACAGGTAATTCTTCTATAATGAGTCTTTTAAAATAATACATGGGCATGCTCCAGAGGAGTAGGTGTTAGGTCAGCTGACTCTTAAGGAGCATAAACCACGTATTTCCCGAGGATCTGGGTTCGCATCCCAAGTCGGGGCCAGGGGGGCGCAACCAGTGTAAACAACTGAAATACAAAATAGCGAAAAATACGTTTTGCTCTTTTGGGTGTTCTTTATTTTGCAAGACAAATACATAAAATATCTGAGTCTTAGAAGTTGCTAGTAAGAAGATAAATCAGACCATATGAAACCAAGACTAATATTTCAAGCTAAGGGTTAATATTAATAACTTGAGTCCAGTGCTGTTGGGGCAGAATCCCAGAGTTGCCCAGAGTTGATAGGGAAAGATTGTACAGGGAGGTCAAAAGAGCTAGACATTGAAGAAAAAACATGAAAACAAGGATAAAATTCATTCGAAGCTGAACATGAATAAAAATATTGGGAGAATCAAGGAATGTGGGGGTTTATGCTTATCAAGACACGTTTTCAATATGGTGAGGTTAGGTCATAGGCACTGTCTTGGGTCCATTCATAGAGGCGACTGGAGACAAGAATTTGGAAGAGACCATACTAACCAGGGGCCTCTGACTCTGAGCCTGACTTTCACCACAATTGGTGAAGTTACACTGGGCACTTAGATGAAATGGGGGGGCTGTGTTTAAAGCTCCTCTGCTGAACATTTCCCCCATTCTTCTCGGGCCAGCTACATTTACACAGAACACTTGATGCCACAGAGGCCTACAGACCCTGATGACACAAAACACAGGCCTGAGCACTGTGCTCCTACGAGGTAACGCCATGCCCCTTGATAGAAGAGGAGAAATGGTAAAACAAAAAAAAAAAGTGTTTTGCAGTTAGTCATGAATTTGACAGAATCTAGAGACATCACATCAGTTATCTTTGCCTTAAGTATCTTGCTAACACGAAAAAGAACAATGAAAAACAGTCTAATTAACTTGCTATAAATAGAAGCCTTACTTGTCAAACTTCTATTGGGAAACAGATCACTCGGAATTCCTTTTCCAGACTTGACTGCGGCCTGCGTGCTTCTCATCCTCTCTGTAGAGACCTGTGCTGTCAACCATGAGTATGAAGGCTCCCCCAGGGACATCCTGACCTCTGCAGATGCACTGGGGAGAGGAAAGTAGCTAATCAGAAAGGAGAGGCCCTCCGACAACCTACACTCAAAGACACTTTGCTGCTTGGCTCCTAAACTCACAACATACAGTTAACTGAGGAAAATCAAGCACCAGACCCACTTGGAAGTACAATGATCCAGAAATGGCTATAAAGGCAAATACCATTCCCAGGATACTCCAGTGCAACCTGAGTTTAGCAGCAGAATTCTTCATAAATACTTGGACACTTCGGGAGCTAGGAACGATAAGAATGTGGAGAGAAAACTAAGTTTGCATAAAAGCCACTTTCTCCAAATGTGCTGAAAGACTTGGAGGCATTCTGTCAACAGCGCTTTGAAAGGAGGTGTGTTTGAGTGCCAGTGTCTGGGGATGGCCTGAGCGACACACTCCTCTGCTCCCGGCATGAAATCTGAGCACTGGTCTTGGGCATCACTGCCTGCCTCGTGCTATTCTGAATCTCATTTCGGAAGGCTAGCTCATCTAGGAGGTTTTGAAATGCAGACTTAGAGACTGACAGCCCCTCAGAAACTGGCACACGAGTGACATTTGTTTTAAACCACTTTCCCTAAATACATTACGTGATAGATAGTTTGGTGCCTGCCAGATGCAATGTCTGCGACTCCTCCTTTCCTTGTGTGTCCTCCTCTGGCTCTTGCAGAGAGCGCTCTGGGTCCACCATGTGCCTGGCACCCCCATAAATCCACATGTCTGTCTCCCGTGTCTCCTGCACTTGACTGTGAACTTGCTGAAGGCCGAGGCCAAGACTTCTGCTGTGCCTTATCCCACAGCATCTTGCTCCTGCAATGAATCTTTTCTAAACTATATTGAATTGCATAATGGAACTTCTTTTAGAAGCTTTCTTGGAAACCTCAAGAGTGTGTTAGAAAGGGCATGGGAAACGCTTAGGGGCAATAATACCAACAATGAATTTCTAGTCTTTTTCAGGGACCCAATCGGGATCTTCCTAGCAACCAAAATTATTCATCTTCACTTTCTAAGGAACCGCTTGCCTAGTGCTTTGGGGATATTTTCAGGCCATACTCTTTAAAAATATAATGTTGACTAGAAGCAATTCAGTTTCTCTGAACATGGAAGGCTGTTCATTAAGGCATTCTTAGTGGGCAGTCTTGGAGGCTGGGCAGGGAATACTATTTGACTTTTACAAGGCCCATTAGAGCTTTACTAACATACCCAGGGAATCCTTTGTGCTAGGTTTATCCTAAAATTATTATAGAAGTAAACAAGGGCCAATCTTGAATCTAGAAATGACAATTCTTTGATGATTTCATCATAAAAATCCAAATATAAGGCACACCCTGGTGGCCTAGTGGTCTAACACACCCTGGGAGCAGTTCCATATACAATCAACGTTCTGGGTTCAAGATCTGGGGCTGCGGGGAACAACCTACATGAACAACTAAATAAAAATAAATGCTTCTTCCTCCTCTCTCTTCCTGCCTGCCTGCTCACCTTCATTCATACCTGCACCTTTCCTTAAGAAAAAAAAAAAAGAAAATCTAAATATAAAAATAAAATAAGTTATTCAGGCAAAAATATACTAGCAATAAATGAAGAATGACTAGAGGGTGACTTTCACTGGGAATTCAGGAAAAGGGTCTCTAAGGTGACATGAAGCTGATATTTGAATAAAAAGAATAAGTCAGGTATGGGTGAATCAGAAGAAAGAACATTTAGCAGGAGTGGGGACAGAGTCGACTGAGACCCTGCAGGGTGGGAACCAACTTGTTGAGTTACAGGGACAAAACAGTCACATGACTGGGAGATGCCAGTGAGGAGATCAGAGGCCAGGTCACAGGTCATATCAAATTGCCCTCTAGTTCCCTTGTAAAGTATGTCTCTGGTTCACAATGCCACAGCCTTGGCATTAGTACTACTTCATCAGGTTGCAATGTGACCATTAAATATTTTAAAAAAGAAGACCCATTTGGGACCAGAATGATAAAGCTCGAAAGGGAACGTAACTGGGAAACGAATGAAGACGACAGAGCAGATCTCTCTTTAGCATGGTCTCTGGAAGGGTCTTATATTTATGAACCCCCAGTCTGTTAAGGAGCCCTCAGAAGGTGCCCTGAGAAGCTTAGTGGGGTTCTCAGTTACTGCTAGTCAGGGGACCCCGCTAACCCAATCATGTGGACCCGGCACACTGTTAAGACGACAGTTTGATGTTTGGATAGAAATATATTTTACAAATATTATGATATAAAGACAGAAACTCCATCCTCAGGAATTCTAAATTCAATCTGAAGAGTCTCTTAGGATAAACAAAAGACTCTCTGCTCCTTTTGACAAACCCAGAATCAGGGAAATTGTCGGCCTACCTACACCCTTGGAAAATTAAATTCTGATTTAGTTAATGTTTTCCTCCTGGCTGAAGTGGCTACTTAAGGAAAGATAATGACAGTGTTAGGATGTTTAATTGCTGCTTAATCAGTATCTCTATAGCTCCCGCTGGAAAGAATGGGATGGGGAAGGGTCTAAATTAGAAATGGAATGAAATATCACTGTATCACCCCCAGAGAAAAACCCCACTCCTGAGTAATCCTCAGTGATGTGGTTGTGTTGTTTCCTGGCACCTGGGAATCAGTTTCCTGTAAAAGACACTCTTGCAGGTAAAAATGGAACCCAGCTGCATGACAAAGCCCAGGTCAGAGCTGGTACATTCACTATCCCACACGCAGCTCCCGACTTTCTAAAGAAGAGAGGAATTATTTTTTCTAGTTTCTCAGAAAGCTGGAAAAAACCTGGGTGATATCTGTGTACGGCAGCCCTAGAATCCAGGCTAACATGTCAAGATAGTACTAGGTTGGCCAGAATCAGGACTGTATCCTGGGACCGAGGAAGGGTTTCCTTCCCTATGCATCTGTGATGGACCAATAAAGGTGTTAAGCCTGAGAACTTTGGAAGCATTTCCACCAGCAAGGCCAAAGCTCACTTAATCATCAGACACCATTTGACAGTATTATAGGGGAAATGTAGGCTCCAAAGAAGCATTCTCTAGGTCTCCTTTATAGACCAAGAGCTTCTAGACCAATAAAGGTCATGAGGGACCTTGGAAAGCCCTGAGCCCCACCCAGCAGGCCAGTTCTTGAGAACTAGAGGCCAGAACTTATCTAGTTTACCCTCCGGAAAGATACAAGTAAGCCCTTCATCAACCAAAGTTTTTCTCCAGCATAGCAAGAAGCTGGGCCCATCAGCATATCAGAGGCTACTTCAAAAACCTGGAGAAGTTTCTGGAAAATCCCCCACTACTTCTGCTTTCAAACTTCCTCCCGACCTCCATTCTCTTGCTGATAACAGACACTGTAAAAAACGGGTTCCACCCAGAATCTCCCTCAAGCATCTAAATCTAATCAGCCCCCAGCCTGCAGTGCAGCTCTTTCTGCCTGTGAGAACTCTGTTTCCTGCTTCTGCTTTCTTTCTCCTCCATTTTCTCTAACACACATATAAAATTGTACTTTAAGGCTCAAAGAATTATTTCTTGAACTGTTTGCCCCCGAACCCACGAGCTCCTCATCAGTATTTCGTGTTCACTACCAAATCTCCAGTGTCGGGCACAGTGCCTAACACATATGTAGACACTTAGCAACTAATTAGCAGTTACTAATTAACTGAATTAATTAATTGTGGTGCACATCTAGTTGTCTCTAACATATTTTAAGTAATGGCATCATGTTAGGTTTCTTTCATGATTCCCAACATGGAAGAAAACAGAGTAGCCTCCGAATTGTAAGCACCTCCAGTCAAACAGATGTAGGCTCCTTGCGATAGTCACAAAGTGACCCGAAATAGGGCTCCTGAGGTTTTCTTGCAGTTCGAATCTGAACAGCCACATGGACCTTTAGAGCCAGCAAAACGTGAAGCCCGCAGTGCTGCTCCAGATGAAGCAACCACGCCCTGTCCCAAGCAAAAGAAAACCACCTCCTGATCAAAGAGACACATGTCACGACCCGCATGCAATGTCAGACAAGTGTTAAACCAAGTCCTGCCCTTGCACTGTTTCAGCCTGTACCCCTGAGTCCCCTTTTTTGAGACATTAACCCACTGACGGCCGCCGTTTTCCCTGTAAAACATGCAGCAAAGCCCGAGTCCACTGGAACGCTCCGTCTCTTGTGAGCTGTCCCGGCTGCACCTGCGACAGTAAGTCGTGCCTCAGAGCATCTCCACTCCCTGGTCTCGGTCGCTTTCACTGGGTCTCTCAGAATCCTCTGGAATACAAGGAAGAAAAAAACTAGTACCTCAGAGCTGCCTCTTATTTGTAGTTTAGTGCCTGAGATTTCAAAATGAGATATTTTCAGGAAGATTCAGTCCTAATTCTGACAGCCAGATCTAGATCAACTGAGAACTCATGAAATTAACCTTTCGGTGAAGATCTTTAACTGCCTAAGGGCACTGTGTTCATCCTAAAGTTTAGGGTTAGAGTACAGAACAAATTCAGAAAAAGACAAACATTCACAACTTCACACCATAGCAAGGGTGAGTAATTTGGGGACAGAAGATAATTCACATGTTTAGAGAAAGCATGGAATAATTAAAAACAGAACCCCTAAGCCACATCCTCAGGAGGAGCATTATTGGAGAGCAACATCATTCATTGTTCTAGACTTTGTCAAAAAGCAGTCCCTGGAACAGCAGGAGGAGGAGCTGGGAGTGCCTTAGAAATGTGCAATCCAAGTGGACTCTGGATGTCCTAAAGCAGAATCTGCATTTGATTAAAATCCCAGGTGGTTCAAGTGCATACTGCAGCTTCAGAAACTCTGCTTTGAGTCCAAAAGTTTACCCCTAGCTGGGTGACTTTCAGACAGTCAATTTATGTCCCCTTATCTCAGTTTCTTCATGTGGAAACTACTGGTGATAATTAAATTACCAACCTTATGTGCTGAACTGAAAGTAAAATAAGATAATGCACATACATTGCCCCGAACAAGATCCAGATTCATGTTAAGTACTCAATATATAGCAATTAATCTATAACTTGACAAAGGAAAATCTTAGGCCCAATTACTAAAACCAGTGAGTGAATGATGCAGGGGTATAAGGCAGGGTGTGTCTGCAATTCATGCTTTGGAGCAACTTGGCTCAGTAAAAGCCATTTCCAGAAAGCTTTCCCTCCCTCTTTCCTCCCTCCCCTTCTGAAAGGCCTCCACAATAATTCTGTGCGCCCAGACTCTCATCAGACTCTGCTTCTAGGCAATCTCACCAGAGACAGGATTAGACAGCAAGTCTGAATAAGCAAGGACAGAACCAAGACCAGGAAAGAGGCAGACTTGGACAGACACTCAGATAATTTAATAAAGCATGTTTGCTACTCAGTCCTAATATATACTCTTATATTCCTCTAAGTCTGGATGCTTAACTTTTAGAAAATTGAAAACATTTCATTTGTTATTTAAGGCCATGTCAATATATTTTTGTCCTTACAAAGTCATGTATTAAACACACACATATATATAAAGTTCATGTGTGCCTGTGTGTATAAACATTCATATACAAACACATGTTTGGCTTATAGATGCCCCGGCTGTCTTTTCAGAGATTCCCAGAGTTATCAAGGCCACCATCAAAATAGGTACTCTTATTGCCCTGGTGTTCTAGCAGATAAGCCCCCACCCTCTACCTCCAGCTGGAACAGTCCCAGGACAGTCCAAGGACTGGGTTCTTGAACTAGGTCCAGGGGTTGGGTGAATGGGAAACAATCAAGATTAATAAATAATTAAAAATAAATAACGAGGCTTCTTTCCCCTCTCTCTTCCTGGAAAAAGAAAATGCTTCTAAAGACTCCTTAATTTTCTGTGTGTTACAGCAGCACTTGTCTCTTGAATTATTTGAAAAATATTTTAATAACCCTGCTGTCTAGCACTTTAACAAGTTGAGACTTCATCTCCTTTATATATGTCAATACTAAGACGTATTAGAGCACAAGGAAGCTACAGAAGAAAAATAGATGACATGCTAGAATTTTAAAAAGTTAAAATATAGCATAAAATCCAAGAAGGATTTTTTTCTAGTAAATTTCTAAATTGTTTGTTTACGGTATGTTCCAATGAGGTTTCACAAAGACACTTATCTAGTGACTTGTAGGAGAATGTTCTAGAGACTACTCAAAGGAAGACTTTCTTTTCTAAGTGAAGCATTTAGCTAGAACACGCATAGAGATAAGTTCTGCAGACCCGTTTCACTCTTCCCAAACCTGAGCAAGTCTGGGGAGAAACGACTTAAACTATCCTTGAACTAACATCAGCGCTTTGAATAATGCCATTGCATTTCTTACACAAGCCCTGACAAAACAAGAGTAGATTTAAAGGTCAGAGAATACTGAATAATCTTGAGACAGTAGTCAGAAAAAGTCAAAAGCACATTGTAGTTTTCCCAGCAATGGGGAAGGAGACCTAGGAGACTGCAGATATCATTTCAAAAGGGTTTTCTTGATTTCGCCTGCTAGACCCAGTATCTTTGTGACTAAAGCTGCTGAGTGAAAAATGAACAATGTTAAAAGAACCTGGTTTAGGATTTCTCATTTTCTCCGAGTAACTTATGTTTACGTAACATTTTTGGGAAAAAAACACAACGTATGGCTTTGACAGCTATTTCCCATTGTCATTTTTTTCCCCTCTGTCTTTTCTTTGGGGTGGGTCAGCGAGGAAAACAAAGTTGCTAGTCCAAATTTGATGAAAAAATCTACTAGAGAAAGAAAAACATACTAATGACTACCACCAAAATCTTTAAACAAGTTTAAGATTTGGAAGTGCCCACTGAGCTTCCTCACTTGATTTAAAGGTATTGTCTCCCCACGAATTCTGTTTCCTAAAGAAGCTTAAGGTTGGTAACAGCAGATACGCTAAAAGATGTCACCAGAGCAAGAGTGAGGTACAGAATTAGTTATGTTCAGACAAAAAAAAGGTTTTTGTTTTTTTTTCTGAATAAACTTAATGATTCCCTTTGAAGCAATTCATCATGAAACTTTTTAAAGATATGAAAAAATGGACTGAATACTGAAAGTCAAAATTTTGTTTTCACCTTTGTAGCTAAGATATTCTTTGTTCCCAGTTTAACAGCATCTGTCATACAGTTCTTTCTAGATACAGACATGTGAATATATGAAACAACTTCAGAAACCCTCAGCAATCTGAGACTCCCAAGAAAGTCGTCCTATCTGGTATTCCACCAGGTCAAGGATGACTCTCATTATACAAGGCCAGTATGTGCTGTACTCCAAGGCCAAACATAATTGTTCGAGTTCCCTGATAGTCCTTATAGGTAACTCCACAAATTTCTCACCAGCAAAGGACAGTGAGATGATAAAGGGGAGAAGCAATATTCTAAGACTTGACTCTGTGTTTTGAACAAAGGAAGGTGCAGAGGAAGAGAACTAACATTTATTAAGGGTACTTGACTAAGCATTTGAATTATCTTATTAATTTTGTCATTCCACTTTTTCTGTGAAGTAGGGACGATTTGCTGTTTTTGCTACCTACAACACAGTCAAGACGTGTCCACATGAAAAATAAAATTTCTCCAACCAAGGAAACATTTCTACCTTTTATAATCAATGTAGAAACAAATATGATAGCTAAAAAAGGAAATGTCCCCTACATATTCCTACAAAGGGGAGGGCAAAGCACTGCTTTTGGTAGGCCCTATCCAGGTCTTGTTTCAGGCAAAACTGTGGCAGGGATGTTTGTCTTTGTAGGGGCGGATTTTCCCATTTTCTCATTTGGTTTTCCCCTCTGAACTGCTCAAGGTCGAAATCATCTACTGTTGAAGGGATTTTTCCATTTCAGGTCTTTTCTCATGGTGTGTAAAACAGTATTTTCTTTAGAACTTGGAGATTTCCAGGTACCCTGGGGAGGAATTTGGGAAGCAGAATTGTCTCTGTAATTTCATAAAATAACAGGTTGTGTCCATGTGTAGGACACCTCAACCAGACCCCACCAGGGGAGCAGAGACACGGAGCAGATGGCAGAGCAAATCTTTAGCTGTCCTGCTCAAGGATGTGCTTGATTCTTTCTTCAATCTTTCATGAAAGTCAGTGCCAACCACACTTATCCAATGGGTCAGATTTCTCTGTTTCCAGAGAAAGATACCATTCAGAGCAGATCCCATCAGAAAACAGATTCTGTGTGCCTGTTTTCAATATACATGCCAAATCTTATCACTTTCCCCATTTCAAATGTCTCACTTAGTCCAAAGCCCTGACTTCTTTTCTAGAGCTCAAAATCTCTCCTCATACCTCCCTATCTTTATTTCTCCTTATCATTTGCTTTCTACATCATTAGAATGATCCTTTTAAAACTTGAAACAGTCATCTAATACTCCTGATGAAAATACTCAAATAACTTTCCCCAAGAGTCAGAATACAATTATTTCTCGTTTTTCTAAATCTTCCTACATGACCAGTACCCTGGGGCCCTTTCCTGTGGGCCCCCCTCAGTCACCCTACTCTGGTTCCTAATCTTCACTGTTCTTGAATCTGTTTACTACTGGGGTCTCTTGAATTTTGGCTCTGACTCGGACATGGTTTATTTGAATTTTCATATCTCACACTTATTTTACTTGATTTCTGTTCAAATCTCAGCTCTTCCGATCTAAAATTGTTCCTTGTCCCAGCCTCTCTGTAAATCTGTCTTATAAGATCTTTGATGCTTTTCTTACCACCTACATCTATCTGAGATTCGAATGCCCCTCAATCCATGGACTTGATTTGTTGCTTTTCTGCATTCTCAATAAACTCTAGAGGCATATTGAAAGCATGGACTTTGTGTTCATTACAAAGTGTCAGGTACAGAGTTCACAGTGAGTCTGTAATTTGAATGTATAAATCACTTGTAGCAGGCACCTCTGAGAAAGAATTAGTTAAATGAAAAATTCTAACTCGAAAGAACTAGGTAATCAATTTACATAAATTCTATTGACCAAATATTCTTGATACATTAAATTATTTTGATTAATATGAAATGTCCATTCTACCTTCAGCTAACCTGAACTGCCTGGAGCACTTTCCTTTAATTTTTTCTCTTTCCAGTAAAGGGTGTCGGGGGGATGAGGAAGAGAACCTTCACTTTAAACAGACCTGGGCGGCTCCACTGGGGTACTTCACACCCCAAAACATGTGCTTACTCAGTGCTTTCCTTCTTTCCACTTCTTACTCATTTTCAATCTAGTGAGCTTTAATTTTAATAATTTTGAAATAAAAACTGCATTTCTTGTACACTCAAAACATGAACAGGTCCAGACATTGTATTATCAAACTTCAGTATGTCATTACTAGCTTCACTTCCAAGCTGAAGAGGAGGGGAGACTAGATTCAGAAAAAGATCTGAGGATGAGCATATCCATCAAATTTCCTCTGTTAGATTCCTAGTAGTATAATTGCAGAGCAGAGCTGTTATTTTCTGCGGGTATTTCTAGAACTCAGAAGCACACATGGTGAGGCTGATGAAGAGGTGCTGGTGGTTTGCTCAGTGGGGCTGGAGGAACGCTGGTTGTGAAGGGAGTCTTAATCCTTCCAGGGAAGCAGAAATACTGAACTAAGGAATGGATCTGATTCTGATGCAATTTTACCTCACACCCAAGATGACGGCCACGACCTATCATGCTTTTTTTTTTTCATACTCATAAATTACATGCTATTTTCATTTGCTCTTCCAGGAAGAATGCTTATTCTCAGTTATTCACTTCCAAAACTAGGTACTGAAGAATTCTATCATATTTTAATCTATCAATAAAAATAACTTGTTTATTTACCTAACCTTCAAAAACATATCAAACACCTTTGTTCTCTGTTATAAATGTGAATTGATTGTGTGTAATTCATTATGAAAGTGTTGACAAATATTAGTTAAACGAAAATTAATTAATGGTCATATTCCTAGAAAAATAGCCACAGGACACTAGAGTCAGGTCCAAAGAGATTCTTCATAGTTCCTTCCTAGCACCATCAGCCCTATAGCATCAGGTAACTCAGATGTCAGTAGGTCAATACATGATATAAACACTGCTTAGAACATTCTGCAGCATCAGAAAGCAATAAAATAAATACATGCAGAGAAACCTGAATATGTTCTCAAGACATATAATTATTTTTTTAAAGTAATAAGATGCAATCTATAGAATGATAGCATTTATGCAAAATTTCAGGCAATAGATTATATACCACATCACGGATTTTTCAAAGACAAATACACGACGACAAGTATCAGGTAAATTTACTGTGTCCTAGAGGGAACAGGTAAAAGAAGGTGAATAAGGATCACAAATGAAAGAGTTAAAACATCAAAAATAAAACTAAAATGAAGTTAAAATAGTGCTTGCCTGCTTTAGTGAGAATGATGTTCTGGAAACAAAGGCACACAATACATTCAATTCTCTGCACCTGAGATCCTCAAATATTAAAACAAAATAAAAGTGCAAATGAAGTAAGAACACAATAAAAGTCAACTTAGGTAAAAGAGAAGTGAAGTGAACTGGGTTTGCATCTTCGGAGAAACATTTGGTTTGGAAGCATCATTTCAAATTAATTACCACTAATACTTTTAGGCAGCAAGGGAATTTGACAACTCTTGCTTTCATGGCCTACAATCTAGTCTCAGGAGATACTGTCAGCTCTGCCTCCAGGAGCTATTCAGCATCTAATCACTGTCACCATCTCCTCCAAACTTCGTCACTTGTCATCTGGTCTCCTGTTGACACAGTCGGCCCTCCTTCCCCGTGGGTTCTGCAGATTCAACAGCCCGAGATGGGAACTGCAGACAATGGAGTTAGATCTACAATGGCTGTGTCTGTACCAAACGTTTACAAACTATTTTTCTTGTCATTATCCCCTAAACAATATACTGTGATAGCTATTGACATGGCATTAACATTGTAGTAGGTATTAAAAGCAACTGGGAGATGATTTAAAGTGTGTGGGAGAATGTGCATAGGTTATATTCAAACACCATGCTGTTTCACAGAAGCGATGTGAGTTCCGGTTCTGCTACCCATGGGGTTCTGGAACGAATGCCCCGTGGCTACCAAGGGGCGACTGTCATTGCTTCCACCCCACCCCTGTAGTTCCTGCTCCACAAAACAGGCAGGGAAATCATGTCAGACTATGTCTTAAAATTCTCCAAAGCTTTCGCATCTCCCCAGGATAAAATCGCAACTCAAAGTGGCCTACAAAGCCTCACCTCACCCAACCCCTCACTGGGGTCTGACTTTGTCTGAAGTCTTCCAGTGACCCCCAGCTTCATCTGCAGTGACCTCCTGTTTCTTCCTGAAATGCCTTTGCACTGCTCTTTCCTCTGCCAAAACAGTCTTCCATTACCGGTCACTCCCTCACTTTTTTTGTGATCTCTTCTCAAATGCTGCCTTCTCAGAAAGGACTTTCCTGTCAACTCAATCCAAAATGGCAGGTTTGCTCACCATTCGATCTTTCCCAACTTTGCTCTTTTTATTTTTTAGTTCTTGATGACTCCTGACATATTATGTTTTCATTTGCTTCCCTCATTGGATTGCCTGATAGGTCACCGCGATGTCTGGCCAAGCCCGGACAACACTGCTTAATTTTGTGCACGTGACTATAGAACGAGTGAATCTTTATGACATAAAGTGCAATGACTAATAAGTAGCAAGATAAGGCAATCATCATCATAATAATGGGATTTTATAGTATTTTAACACCTAAGATCATTTGATAAAAAGACTCATTCCTCCCTTTTTATATTTCCAGTAAGGTAAGTTGAGGCTCAGCAAACTTCAGCCATTGTTTAAAATACTGCAGCTAGGAAAACCCAAGTTTATTCCTAGAACTGAAGTTGGTGGATTCTTTGCCTTTAATCCATTTCATTAAATGGCTATTCTCCAATGTATTTTCAAGAATTTCTCATCTCCTGAAGTTCATTACTTAGTTCCAAATTAAGATTCTCTGAAAGGTTCATCTGCGAGAGTAGAAAATGTGCGAAATTCCAGGTGTCTGGTCTCACTTTTAATGAAAGACTCCACTTCAATAAAAGCAACAACCAGTAATTATTTACACCTTCTTGATTGTGTTCAATTTGACAGATTTAAAAAAGGAGGAAAGGTTGAACAGAAGGGGAAAAAAATGAACGACAAAACTCAGCAGCATTTGAATCAAGCAGCTGCAAATTACTAATAAAATGTGGAGCTGGCTGCAAGCTACGGCTTCATGCTGAAGATATAAGAAGACAGCTTCATCCACAGGCACGAGTTGAGAACTTCCTTCAGGAGCAGATTCTATGGGGCCATTACCTCTTTATTAAAAAAAAGTGTTAGTAAACAAACACATGGTGAAATAATGATGCGGCCAGACTCTGTAAACTATATTAGTTTCGGACTTGTTCTGCAAGGAACAAGGAGCTCTTATTCTGCAGTATTCCACACAGTTCATGCAGCACAAGCAGACTGCACTGTTCTCCCTTTGTGAGATGAGGCCGGTAGAGAGACTGGCATGACCTCTTAAAAGCAAGCATCGTAAACTGTTGGGACTAATTTTCTTTAGCTTCCACTGGAATGTCAGAAAGATAGGAAAGGGGTTCCACGACATATAGGAAATACAAGACTCATGCTCGTCTTGTTTCTGCAGTTTTTAAGGGAGGTTTAAAGTGGTGCATAAAAGCACACACCTTTATAGTGAATGATACCTGACTTGTCTTGCAATGAAAACGACGCAGACAACTCATTATCTTCCTTTAAAGCTCCCAAGAGCTTTCTTCTTTGTTCGTGATCTTGTTTATTTAGGCCAGTCATTGTACTAGGGTCTTAGAAAATTGCATTTTCACTTTCAGCTATGTGATTCCTGAGTATCTCTTGAACTTATACACCAGGATCTTTAATTAGCTACTGCTTACTCCCAAAGGCTTTGAGTGGACACACTAAATAATAACTTCAAATGAACACGAAATGTGAAATGATCTGCTATGTAAACAACCTAACAGTGGTTTCCACTTGCAAAGCCCCCAAATCTACACTTTTACGTCTGATCATAAAGGTTTCTCATTATTCTTGGCCTTCGATAATCTGCTACTTCCTGCTTCACACGCCATATCTAAACACAAGGAGCATAACGAGGACTTTTCTGGGCTCCAGCGTAATGGGAACTTCCAGAACACATTTCCCATTCGAAGGCTGAACCTCTGCATGTTTAGAGGAAGCCCCTACTGCCCCCTCGGAATTGCTACCACTCACCTTTGCTTACAAAGGCCTTTGCGTCTTCTACTTTTCATAAGTGTTACATGAATTCTGTGCTTTATCGGCATCCTACTCACTCTGGGAGTCAGTGCCCATGAAATTGCTTCCTTTTCTCCTCTGGCACTGACCAAGGAGTGCTGGGCAAACCTCCACGCTCGTGGTGAGGACTACAGACTCTAGATTCAGATCGCCAAGGGCAAACACAGGCTGAAGGTCTCCATGCCTTGGCTTCCTCATCTCTAAAATGATGATGAAAAATGTTTCAAGTTGTCAGATTTTTATGAGAAATAAATACTAACAAAGAACAAAAGGGAATACCTGCCATTGACTAAAGAGAGAGGTTTTGATTCTGCTCCCAAATACTTTTAATTTGGGAAGTCTTTCTTTCTGACCTTTATTAATCCTTCGTACTATATTCACTCAAAAGCAAAATGTCTGTTGCATAATTTATTAAGCAAACACCAAAGGAAAAAATGTTTGCTAAAATTCTAGGTCTTGTGAATGATTATATAAAGATATGTACATATATATCCCCTGGACTTTCATATTTACTCATGTTTTTATGTTATTAAGAAAGTTTTCATCAATTGATCTCTGCTATTAGAATGAGTCACATGGGCATTGTAGATACAATTCAAACTCTGTGTTCACTCCATGGAATTTAATCTGTATTATAATTTCAAGGGTATATGTACTATTCTTTCCACTAGGTTATAAACTCATCTAAAATAAAAGCGAAGTTCTTCAACTTTTTCTAATATCTGTCTCCCATGAGCTGGGTGTCAATTATTCTTATAAGTTTTTCAGATTGGATTGTTGGAAAACTTCAGTGAAATAGAACTGACTACTGATGACATGGTATTTAATGAGACTATATAACGGCATTCTTGAATCTATACATGAGTTCTCTCTGAGAACTCTGGCTTTCCTAGCCTTCTTCAGAGTGCCTCCTTCTTGGGTGAGTTATTCTGAAGCTCTACACCTGCCTATTCCATAACAAGTCATTCTATCTTAGAAGTAATATATTGCTCAAGAAATAGTCTTTCCAATAGCAAACAAACCTAAATGAGAGCTTTATATTTTTACTTGATGAAAGCTCAGGAATACCATCTATGCCTAACACTAGAACCATATGAACATTTGTCAAAAGAGATTGTTTCCAACAATCAATATTTATTAAGCATCTACTATCTGCCAGATCTAATATTAGACATTTGGTTAAAATGGTAAATAAGACTGATAGATCTCTGCTTTTGTGGGGATTTCAGTAAGGGTAGGGAGAAGAAAAAAACATAATGGAGCAGCGCAGCTTTTTAAATGCTACTAACTAATTTTATCAAGTGAGATCAATTCTTGACTAGGTTTCCTTAAGATTCGACATGAAAAACCTAGCAGAAAAAGAACTATGCCTGTCTTATCCTTCCATGAAAAGCATTCAAGAGGCATTTTGATGTCTTTTATATGCTTCTCTTTGCAATCAAGCTCAAGTTTTATTCCAGTCTAGAATTCCATATAAAGTGTTTTGTGCAAATAAATGTATAACCTATATAATCAGAAATTGTTATCATCAAAAGAGTTTAATTAAAAAGAATCTGCATCCACCTTGACCTTGCTTCTCTTCAGATGTGTTGCTAGGGGAGGTCAAATTTGATGTAGATATAACGAAACTGATAATTAAAAGCCTATTCCCCATCAAGAAAATTGTAAGTTGAAACTAAGAGTTCTTTAATACTAACTCATTATTGTAATCCTATTACTTATATTCCTATAAATTATGGTAATACAAAAAAACCACCTCACTTTCTCATAAGGAAAGCTCAGCTTTTATCACTGACTTGTACTTAACACAGACTAGCTCTCCATCCTACAGAGCGAATAACATGCTTCCCTACGAACTAACTGAGCAAATCACCAGTGAATTGCATAAGATCAAATATTATTGATTCCTCGTTAACCACAAGCAGAATCCATTTTTTCTACTGTATCTGGAAAAACTGGAAGCATAATAACTGTTTCATCACTGAAGACACATAGTATAGGAATCACATTTGAAAGAACGACTTTATTCTGGGTTATCGTGAGTTCTGGGTCCTCATGAATTTTGAGTTGAATTTAGCCACACAATGATAGACTCTAATGAAGTAAAGCAACAGCTTCATTTAGAATTTCCCAAACTGGAGTACCAAGGACTGTTTTATAATATACTCCAAGAAAAAAAAAATCAAGGATAAAGGTTTGAAACAGTATGCACAGACCTCCTTTATTCTTCAGCATTACAAAAACGATACAGGAAATACTGCAGCAAAAAAGCCTGGTTCATATCTGTTTTTGGCTGATCTACGAAGATGCAATTTGTTTCAGGTTCTGGTAGATACTCGGTATGTTTATATAAAATGGTGATATTTTCTCCTTCCACTACACCTTTTCTCATTCGAAGTAGCACTGGGATTTTCTGTTCTATGTTCCAGGCTCTTGATAACTCCAAGGGTCCATTTCATCTTTGTCCTGGGCTCTCCAGGAAGGTAAAGTGGTTGGGTGGGAGTATGAAGGATGGACAAGAATGCAACATTATGGAAGACATGAAGCTCACAGGGAGGGAGGTGCTGGGAATGGTACATAATGGACTCGCAAGACTGTTAAATCGGACTACAGACAACAGGTTTTGCTGCAATCTACCCAGAGTCCTCCTACCAGACAAAAGTAAAGGGTATCTCTTGCTTGGGGGGTAAGCTAAAGAGCTTCAGTGATTATGGCAAGGTAGCCACAGAAGTTTGTAGAAACTTCGTTGAGTCACAGAATCATAAGGGGTTCTGCTAGAAGGAATAGAAACAAGAATTACACTTAAAAAAATAACTGGAAGTGTATTTCCTGCCAGCTTTAGCAAGTGAGGCTCACACAAAATTTAATTTGATCTGGATTAGATGTGACTCAAAGTAAAAATGTTATCAATGACTTCCCCTGTGTGTACCACAGATACTTTTACCCTTAGTAGATATTTGTCGTTTCTGTCACATTTCCTCTCTCGCTTTATTGTGTTTTTCTCTCCATTCGGCGGCTTCTTTCATTCTTTTAAATTTATGGCATGTATATTTGGCCAAAATACTTGGCTATGCATGCGTGCCTGTCTGAAAAACACAGTTTTGTTTAGAAGCTATGTGCGAATGTTAATTTCATCTACATATTATTGCACTATAAATCTTATTCTTATTCAAAACATTTAGGCTCAAAACCACATTAAAAAACCCATTCTTATATGTGTGTGCACCTATCATTTGCAGAGCATTCCATCAATGAAGCTATCACATTTAATGCTTTCATAACCCTAGGCAGCCTCCAACTTCCCCACTACCACCAGGCACGTAGTCAGAACGATCATGATACATATTCCACAAAGGACACATATCGGATCTTGTATAGGGTAGATTTCAGAAAGCAGAACTAAGGAAAACTTAAAGTTACTAAGAATTCACAACATCACAAGGGACTAACATCAGACATCTATTACAAGTTACTATTCTCCATCCTGTCAAACACTAAGATTTCATGCTTTCATAGCAGAATAAATGTTATATTCTTTAACTTTTATTTCTCTGATCAATAGTGAAAAAGAGAAAGTCTTCCATTCCTTCTTCCCCTCAGGTTTGCAGGCTTCTTCCCCCCTAAATCAGCTTGCAGCATTATGTGCATGCATGGGCCTGGGAGGGGAAGGGGGAATACGGATATGGGTGCATCTTTCCCACTTCTCATAATTTTTTAAATGTATTTGAATATTCTATGTATTAATTAATTGTTTCTGGATGTTTTATTTAAAAACTCATTTTCTACTCTGAGAGTCTAAAGATATTCCTTAACATTTTTATTCTATTAGTGCTGCAATTATAATTCCCCACTGAGGTTGTGTCAGGTAGAATAAAACTATATTTTTCTTAATATAGTGTCTCAGATTTCCAGAACCTATCCAACTATTTGCTCACTAGTTTGCGTCGCCAACCCTACCGAATGTGATCCTGCCACTCGATTTTTTGATAGGTTCTCTGATCTCTGTTGACCTATTTTTCTGTCATCACATTAAGGCCATCCATTTGAAATACTTTGGAAATGTATTTAAAATGTATTATTTTATACATGTATTATATTATTTTATATATGTATTATATTATTTGAATTATTTAAAATGTATTTTTAAATGTCTTTAAATTTAAAATCACAGATTTCGCATTCAGGCTTTTATTTTTTTTGACTTTCCAAAAAATGTAATGTTTCTGATAAAAACTTAAGAAAAAGTCATAAAATTCCCCAATAAACTCCTTCTGAAATTTGAAATTTAAATGGTTTATTCAGTTAATATGAATTGATGTTTTTATAGTCTTATGTCATCTGTTCTATGAATGAAGTAAGGTTACACACTTATTTAGGATTAGCTCCATATGAATTTAAATTGAATTTAAAAGAATTGTCGATAGAGTCCTAAGAATTCTGATAAGTAATTCTTTAAATCCATAGATTTTGTTTATTGCAAATTATATCGTATTTTCAATTACATTTTTCATTTATTTTTATTAGTATTTAGAAATGCTATTGATTTTTATAATTGGATCTTTTTGGTCTCTTTTACTGGTTATATAGCTTATATGTGGAGTCTGTTGAGTTTTCCATTAGATGATCACAATCTCTGTGGCAAATAAGTTGTATTTCCTCCTTTATCATCTTATTCTTTCTTATTTAATTTTGTATTTTTTGCCAGCCTTATTTAATTGGTTTGTATCTTCAAAACTATATTGAGTAGCAATAGTAATAGCAAAATTGACAGCAATTCAGTATTCGAGCAGATATTCCCAAAGGCTTATGTGAAGTAACGTATCTGTTAAGGTTTTCATCTATAATTTTTCAAACTTAGGAAGGTGCCTTCTACTTCTACTTCTCTGATAATTTCTATCTTACTAAATGCTGAACAATATTAAATGCTTTTTCTAAGTCTGTTGAGATACTGAATTTTTTTTTCTTTTAGTGCTTGGCATAGCAAACTGCACTAATAAATTTTCTGTTATTAAATTGATTCTTATGTTCTTGGAATAAATTCCAGTCTAGCTAAGATATTATTTAATGCATGTTTTAATCAGGTCACACATTTTATTTAAATTTTATGGCTTTATATGCACAACTAAATTATCTTTGCTTGGACTCTCCTTATTGTGTTTTCAAATTCAGTTTGTCACAATAAAAGAAGGAAAGGATTTCTTTCAATGTTTCAATGTAATTTTTATGACATAGAGACCAACTATATTTGCATGCTTGATAGAAAAAAACCCTGTAAAGTCTATGAGATACAGGACTTCTGCATGTATATTTGGAGGACAGATTGACATGCTAATTTTCTAAACTGTGAATATTTAGTTTTCTAGTAAAATCACTTACTTTCTCTCTCATCAGTGTGGGCATTTCATATTTTTCCCAGAAGCATTTCATCCGGATTTTAAACTGCGGTGGCATGTAGTTATCGGTAGAGATATTGTTACTATCTTTCAAAGGCCTTCATTTCACTTTTTTCATTCACTCAGTCTTTCTAGGGGTCTGTGCCTCTTGCTGAGATTTCAAAAGAACCATTATGCGGCACTGAATTATTATTCCCTTTAGCTCAAGAGCATGCTTCTTTGTCCCTTAAACATGATCCCTTTAAAAACTGATTTTGTTTCATAGTTAAACCAATTTTTGTAGGTATATTTTTCTCATTAAACTTTTTCTTTCCTTTATTCTCAAACCTTTTTTTACTTTTTATTTTGTATGTATTATGGACCTGTTTTTTTTGGATCCTTTTATAGCCAACCTAAAACCATTTGAGGTCAGTGAGTTAATACCATGTCCAATTTATATTTATTATAAACTAAATGTGAATATACTGTAGATACTTCGTTTAACCTCACAAAATTTTTTATGGGTGATGGTTTTCTCCTGTCCTTCCTTCCATTGTCAAGACTGAATTCATTCTTCTTATGATTTTCCATGAATTACTTAAGACCCATTCTACCATAGAAGATTACTAAGATGATCATCTTCCTCCTAAATACAATTTAAAACTTGGAACAATTCTTTCCAATAGTTCAGGCATCATCCACTAGGAAAAATTATTGGCACCCTGGGGTAAATGCATGCGGCTACTCTCAGGTTCAGTTAGAGGTGACCCTTCAAGGACACTGGGTAAAAGGGCCGCTGGTATATCTTCTGGAGCACAGAAGATATCATCATCCTAGACACATGCAAACTTTCAGGGATTCCAATGACTCAACCCCGCTATCTTAGCACACTTTCACCTTCCCCTCCCTCACGTCTCATCACCACCATACTGGTATTGTCTGGAATTCTGATTGCCTGAGCAGGTGGGTGCTGGACTGGTGCTGAGAATTTAACAATAATTCCCATAGGAATTTGGGGCAGGGGTCTGAAATAAACTCACCTAAAATCTGAAACTCTCCCTCTCTGCCACTTTGGTCCTCAGTGGGGGAGCGCTTTCCTCTGAGAAGGACTGGACCACATATTTGGACTCCAAACCTTCTGCGGCCCCTTGACTATTCAGTCCAGTCAAGGGGATGAGCAGCTATTGTGCAAACCTTTAAAGCCAAGAACCCCTTGAGGCATTCTTATTCTTCTGATGCTTGGTTTATCCCCACTTTTTTTATTGTCTCACTAACAAGTGTATCCCCAATGAAAGTTTACTTATCGGCTGGTTTTTGTTCTAGCACCCCATTTCCAACAAAACAGCACTGCTAAAAACAATAATCAGAGTCTCTTCTGAGTGTCATGGAAGTTACACCTGGAATATACGGACTGGGAAAATTTCAGTAAGATCATATGCAAAACACAAGGTTGCAGATACATGGGAAGGGACCAGTGCAGCTG
This sequence comes from Solenodon paradoxus, assembly GCA_004363575.1. Taxonomy (NCBI): domain Eukaryota; kingdom Metazoa; phylum Chordata; class Mammalia; order Eulipotyphla; family Solenodontidae; genus Solenodon; species Solenodon paradoxus. The sequence continues at coordinate 11,391 of RJWH01001600.1, read as the reverse complement.
TCATGCAATCTAGGCATTTGTATCTTTTATCGCCTCCTTTGCTATCATAAACATAAGGGTATCTGATAAACACGTACTAAAAAGAGTTTCCTCTTACGCTTCACATCTTTATAGAAGATCAAACACATTAAATCTCTTTCTAACATCATACCTCACCTTTTAAACTGTCCGTCAACCAACGGCGGGGCGGGGGGGGCGGCGAGGCGGGGAAATGACTGTAGGTTCTTGCTCAACATTCCCCTTCATCCCTTTCCAATTAAAGAAAGAAAACAATTTTATTTGATCAGACACATGAAAGTTACTGATAACATTTGACTTCTTTGGGACAGCCTAGGATTTATAACCCAGGACCTTTATTAGATCACACTTGATCAAACTTGACATCTTTGATATGACTTAGGGCACATTTTTCATTCTAATAAAAACATCTTGGCTCCCTCTAGGACGACCTCGAATTAAGCTGTGTACTAATTTCAGTAAGCTGCTTGATATTAGTAAATATGTCATTTCATCTGGGCCTTACTGTTCTGTCAAAGACACTAGATATATAGTTATATTCAGGGTAGAATAAAACAAAGAGAAAATTCCAGATGCTTCTTTACAGGCTATGGATGGAGTATAAACGGTAAGCTACATGGAGAAGTAGATTCATTCTCAAAAAACCACACCCCAAAATGCTGCACACCAAGTACAGAAGTCGGTTTCAGAGTACTGAAGGTTGCATCATCTTTGCGTTTCTGTCTTAGTCAATTCAGGTTGCTTTATCAAAAGCATCACAGAGTGGCTGGCTTAAACAATAAACGCTTATGTCTCGCAGGTCTGGAGGCGAGAGTCTGAAATCCGGGAGCAGCATGATGGGGTTCTGCTGAGCGCCCTCTCCTGGCTTCTTCACATCGCTGAGGCAGTGGGGTGCACCCACCCCATCACAGGCACCCTATCCGAGCTAAATTTCACCAGACTGTTCAGAATTAATTTCTCAAATCCGAACAGCAATCTCTCTCCTGACTGAGTCTGGAATTTTCTTGAGAAACACGAAGCTTGCCCTGATCACGAGTGAGCCCTGCAGAGAATCTAGCATGGTCTCCGGGCAGCCAGCCTTCCAGGAGCAGCAACAAGAAAGAACCGAGCAGCTCCTCTGTCACGCTCAGTCCTCTCCTGGTGGGCAGCTCACAGCAGGTTTCATGTGCAGCCAAACCCAGGCCGCACCCCCTGCAAGAATCCCCGCCAAGCGAACACCCCATGAGGTTTGACTAACAAAACAACTATTTAAAAATATTTACCTGCCTCCATAAAACTCTCCAATGTCTTTCAAATACCTCTGGAGTAACTCCAGACTGCAGGAGTCAGTCTGATGAGGTTGAGCTCACTTTACATTCTCCACCCTGCTCTCCCTTCTGTCCCTTTATATGTGCATCTGAATCTTGATGTCTTTATCTTCCCTTGCTGGAAATGTCTTCCCTTCTTCATTCTTCACAGAGCTTTTTATGCTTATCATTTAGGACTTCTATAAAAACCTTTCATCCTCCAGTATTCTCTTTTTAAAGAATTTATCAAATCGCGTTCATTCAGTGGACTCCTTGCCCATGTTCCATTCCTAGCTCCCTGTGACACTATAGAACTTCTGTTTCATAAAGTCATGAGCTATATTCCTAGGAATTCACTATAATACCCAGCACAGCACATATGAGCTGCCAAATATATTTTCTTCAATGAATATATAAATGGCTTCCAAAATGTACATAACATGACATTTCCTTTTACAGTAATAATAACTATGATGCATTTTTTGATTGTCCAAAAGTCAACACAAAGACAAAAACTATCAACCTAAATATGGAAATGCAAGAAGATTTCCTCCATGAGAGGGAGGCTCTTTGTTTTGAAGACATATAAACATCCTCTATACTCTGTTTGGGTCACAGCTTCTGAAAGACGATGTATTCTGTGACCAGAGTGTCATCACTTACTCTCTTCATTGTCACAAACCGAGAAAAATGTCTGCACATCAGTTCTGGTAACTGCATGGGGCCCTTCACAATCTCGGGCAGACACGAGGTCCAAGGATGCCCCATGGGGGGGGCGTGCATTGCAGGCCTCGACCTCAAGTCAATCCGCAAAGGGAGTGCACGCACATGGCGGAGCGGGCAGACATGAAGCCGCAGGATTACAGGCGAGCTGCAGGGCTGAGCCTTCACACTGCACCGGACAAGCAGATTCGCATCCTTACTCATGTGTGTTTACAGTTGTGGCCTCCTCATATCAAACAGCATGAGACACAGGAGTGAGCAGGAGTCCACGCGCGGGTGTGCTCCATTGCTAGGACAGTCACAGCAAAGGATCACAGACGGGTGAGCCGCAGGGATGTGCGGCTCAAGGTTCTGGAGTCTGAGACCACAGAGGTCACGTGTCTGCTTTCTTCTCTCCGTCCTCACATGGCCTTTCCTCTGCACACAGGCCACCTCCACATTTGCTGTCCTAGTCTCTTCTTAGAGTCACTAGCTAAGGTAATTACCTCATTTGCACTTAATTATCTCTTGAAAGGCTCCGCCCTCCAAATACAGTCAGAGTCTGAGGCAGGAGGGGGGTTAAGGCCCCAGGTCCTGAACAGCAGGGAAAGCAGTGATTTCTTCACTCCCTGTGAGAGCTGGTTCCCTTCCCTACCAGCCAGTGTCCTCTTCTCGACTGGCCCACACCCATTAAGTCCATCCAGTAGAGAAATCCCATGAAATTCAAAGTGCTCTTCCCCTCAGGATACAAAGAAGTCTGGGGACTTCAAACAGATGCCAGCACCCTTGCAGCTAAATTTTCTTCAAACTCCACTTTCACCAATGCTCCTGAGAAAAAAAAAATATGGACTTCATTGACTGAAACACCCAAATTCAGCCTGAAGCCTTGTCATTACTCATGGTCAGACTTAAGAGCCTTGTTGAGGAGACTCTGTTGTGCCATTTCAATAAGGACCTTGCTTACGACAGACTAGCACGGGGTCCTGGTTCAAAATCTCCGTGGTTCTCAAGGGACTCAGGCTCTCTGTGTCCCAGACATGACGAAAGCTTTGCCAGGCCCTCAGTCACCTCTGCTCTCAGGTGACGGGTGAGCCTCTGAGAACACTGGTCCAGCAGAGCAGGAGACGAGGACATCTTTTCCTGCAGCTGAAACCCAGCAGTCCTTCTCTGGCATCCCTTCCAGAGAGTCAGTCATGAGTGTCAGAGACGTGGTGACTGTCAGGGAAAGCGGAAGACGTCTTTATTAACACCTGTCCTTGTCGTGACAGCTGGAAGCAGCGGTGCAATGTCAACGCCAGGGTCAGATACACTTTTTCAGGAGACAGTGTTTTCAAGGAAGGATACTTTCTTTATATAAAACCACAAAATCCACAAAAAAAAAGTCTTTGTCCAACTAGGAAAGACAACACTATCAAAAATGTTTCAATTTTACTTCCATCATGCTGAGTTTTTTTCTTTTTAGTGACTTTATTCTTATTGATTCTAATTTTCAACTTTTCTAAAACTAAGGAATTGCAACTCAAGCTTACATTATGAATTTTAATATCCCACTACATCCACTTTAAATATCCACTATATTGTACTCTTCTGAATTTCTTTTGAAATAAGTATTTAATGTGATAAATTACATTCTTTTCTTGGCCTAAAAAGAAAAATCAAGAAACACCCAAAAAAAGGAATGGCAAAGGGCACTAGAACTCTGGAGGTGGGTGTGGTGTGAATTGCACACAGACTGAGGTGCAAATTCACTGTCCTAAAAATCATATAGCAGTGTGTAATAATAAAACAAATACATATAGTATATAAAATGTAAACACAGATGTATAATGAATATCCATATACCCACCATGTTGTTCAATTTTACCTGTTTTGAAATGTAAGTTTTAAGAAAGCCTATAAATAAAAAAAAAGTTGAAAGAAGTCTTTGTCCAGTGAAAAGATTAAATGTTATTAAGGACTTCTGTATTTCCCACTCCAGGTGAGTCAGGAGAATTCTAGAACAGTGCCTTTCAAACCAAAGTGATGACAGGTAACTTGGTGATGATCCTGCTGCTTTGTTTTGCTTTATTCCCAATCCACCGGGGACCACTATTTTAATAAAACACATTTGAAGTGAATCATTGAAAAATGAAAAAAAAAGCAAAGATAAGTAAAATTTAGACGCTATTTTGTTTTACTACTAGATTTAACAGACATTCAATTACTCTGCCACCAAAGTTTCCAACGGCTGACTCTCAGTTTCAGTATTTATCTCCTCGTGTGCTAGTGACAAATAATTCTCATGGTTGGGAAAACATGTCAGCTATGATTTAAGAAGAGATGACCTCGGTGGAGTGAATGGAATATCACTGTTTTTTAAAGAGACATAGCTCCACAACCACTGTTAATATAATATATGGCACATACATCAACTGGTACAGAAATTACACTCTTTAAATACATGTGCTTTCTTAATGGTCTTTTGCTTGGGTTTTGGTTTTGGATTTAGTTGTTTTTACTTTTCATTGCAAAAACATTTAAGATACTGTTTTTCTTTTATTTTTAAAACTCAGTTCTATGTTCAGTGACTTTCGAGGTTTTATTTTTATTTCTGCTTTAATAAAATCCCCTTGATCTGAACCTAACATCTCTTGATGGTGTGTGAGTTTTCAAGGCAGGAGTTGGCTTGAAAAGTTGGTTAGTTTATGTGATTTTATCTGATCTTCATAAACTATGTAAAGTGGAAGAATAAATGAGTGGAAGACTTGATGGAGAGATAGACAGACGGACAACAGACGGACCGACGACAGAAGGACTGATGCCGTGTTTAGACCTTTAACTACTCTACAAATCAGAAATTCCTTCTCCTCCATATGTCCTTCAAATGGAAGGCAGGGATAATCAGAGAAGATCTTAGCCCAGCTAAGAATTCCTTAGCCTTCTAGTTCTGGCCACAAATTCAACTCAAACATGAAATTGGGGAGTAAATTTCCGAGAACTCCCCCACTCACGACCATCACAATCCATACACATTTCCCTCAGAACACACTATGTCTATTTTCTGAGAGAACAAAAAATTGACTGCACTAAATTGTCATCGTCTTCTTTTCTGCAAAGTGCCAGGCACAGTTTCCCTAAGTCAGATGGAGCTGAAATAGATGAGAAGCACTGGACCACTTACTGTGAGTGTTTTTCTGTAAGGACACATGCCGTGCCGCATTTCTAGGACAGAGAGCCTGTGTGAAGGTCGTACAATGACGAAGACTGTGAATTGCATCGCTGGAGTCCATCATCTCTGATTCTGCTCACATTCAAATCTCTGCATCTGTGCTAGCTCATTAATACTAAAAAGTTTCTACAAAATAGAAGTTTCAAAACCAGATGAATGGCATCAATCCAGCTGAAGGTAGTCTACTTTCTGCATCTGTGACACCAAAAATTTTTTTTGTCCAAATCTGTGCTCAGAAATGGATGGACAAGGAGCAGTCGCTCCAGGGCTTCAGATGGCTTCTTTGTATTTGAGTTCTCTTGACTCCATCTCTCTCAAGCAGTGTTTTGTCTCAGGGGATGCTATTTAAATTCAAGTTCTATCTTTGGGGCTGCAGCACTCAGAGGAAAGTCAGAAGAATGGAAAATTTTGAAGAACGGTCTCTGGCAAGAATCTGAAAAGGTAGTGTGATCTATTTTCTGTTTCAGTTTTGTAAGATGCCAGCAAAATGCCCTTTGTGCGGAGAACTGGCCTTCTCCGTCTTCTCCTCAGGCTCTGCTGCAGTTCCCCAAGAGGACTTCTGGAGCCAGGAACCCACCTCTTCTCCAGGGCTGGGCAATGCCATGTCTCAAGTAGGGAGGAGCAACTGAGGGCCATACACAAGGAGAAAAAAACAATCTATGTCCTGTCTTCGGGAGTCACACTTGCATCCCAGGGTAAGTCAATTTAAATGTAATTTCATACAAAAGTAAATACAGATTATTAAGGAGAGAGCAAATTGCATATTCATTCAGGTGAGTACAGTAGGATAAAAACTTTCAACTGGCCTAAATTAGTTACGCTTCCAGCTTTTTCCCTAGAAGCGCTGGGTGCGTCTTCATCCTCCCCGTCAGTGGAAATTTATGACAGAGGCTCTGAGGGTCCCTGCAGAAAGGGTCACGGAGATCTTGGCAGGATGGCCAATGACTGCCCATAAAAAACATCCACTGGGACTAAGATGGGTAAACTTTAATTCCTGAAGCAGCTGTCTTTTTAATGTCATGCCTACATTTCTGAACTTCTTGCCCCAGGATTCCAATAAATACATTTCTGGTCTCATCTACTTGACTTCCTTTACTACAAGTCCTCCTGAATTTTGCCAGGCTTATTGCCATCCCTGGTATCTTAATCTGCTTGGGATGCTGTAACAAAATACAGACTGAGAGACTGAAACAACAGACGTATATTTTCTCATAGTTATGGATGTCGCAAATATCCAAGATCAAGGTGCCAGCTTCTTTTATTCCTGATAAAAAGGTTTCTTCCTGTTCTCACACTGGGTGAATTCTGGGGCAGTGTGTGTGTGTGTGTGTGTGTGTGTGTGTGTGTGTGTGTGTGTGTGTGTGTGTGCATTTGAGAGAGGGGAAGAGAGAGAAATCTTTTTAAAATTTTCTTATCAGGCCACAATCCTATCAGATGAAGACTCCACCCTTAACACCTCATTTAACCCTAAATATTTATTAAAGATTCTACCTCCAAACACAGTCATGTAGGAGGTTAGGGCTTCAACATATAAATATGGGAGAACACAATTCAGTTCTTAGCACCTGATAATAACTCCTGTACAGAAAAGTCCACCAAGAGCCAACCCGTCTAGAACAATCAGGCCTAGAAACAGGGAGGGACATTGCTCCTAAGGGGCCGAGAGGCAGGTCTCCTCCTGCATAGAAAGTGTACAGGATGACCCGATGAAGACCTGGTACCAGCAGGGAACTTCCTGGGGATTCCCTTTTGCTCCCCAGAGTGAGAAATCTTAAAAGGAACACAGACATGACAGCATCAGATGGTGATACAGATGGACTACGGCCAGAAGAAGCAAGTTACAGGAGTGATTTATCCTCAGGACACAAAACGCTGCCCAATAAGGAAACAGCTTTAAGATCTATGAAGTGAAAAGATAAAGTGACAGTCAGTCTGCAGTGTATGAGGTCTCTTTCTTTTGTCTTCCACCCCAGTCCCGGGTCTCAAAACTGGGTGGACAGCAATCACAGCTTCACTTTAGTGACCTGAGCCACAGACGGGTACAGATCTCTGTTTTAGAATTAATTCTTATTTAGGTACAATGCACATATATTACATTGGTATCAGGCGTACAACATAATGCTGAACTCTGTATATTATGCAAAATGCAATTACCATAACAAGTTGAGTTACAATCTATCACCAGCATTAGAAATATTTTTCTTGTGATGAGAATTCATAAGATTTCTTTTCTTGATCACTGATTGGGCTCCAAGGTGGTGAATTGTTAGGATCTCAGGCACCCTCCGCCCCCTAGCACAACTAAGAAAATACTATTTGACTACCACCGTCTGAAAAGACACAGGGCCAGAAGCTCCACAAAACAAGAGGTCACACTCCTCCACAAAAGGGAGGACAGGCCAATCTTTCTTGGTGTCGCATCTCTCTGTTCTCAGCCTCTAAGCTGGAGGAAGAGTTGGGAGAACTGACCCACCCCAGAGTTAAAAGACTCTCCTCTCTTCAGCAGTGAGTGTTCCAGTTCACTAGCAGTCACTGAGTCTCAGGGGGGGATCCTCAGCAATGGGTGAAGAAAGACACAGTTCCTGAAAGGAGTGGGAATAGAAGGCCACCATTAGAGAAAGCCCTGTGGGGGTGAGCTGCCTACCTGTGCCATTAGCACATTGGTGAGCTGCTGGGTCATTCTGAAATTTCACCCCCAGGCCTGTGGGCATAGCCACTATCCCTGGCTGGGACTTCAACTTCTCAAAGGCACTGAAAGACTTTCAGGAGGGAAGGTATAACAGGTACCAGGTAAGCTCCATACAAGCTGTGTTGGAACTGCCTCCTACCTGCTGGCTGTGGGCCCACAACTCTTGGGCCTCTCTCTGTGAGATTTATTGTTCATATCTGTGAATCGGGGGTAAACTTCTGCATTTCCTACACCAACTTCACCCCTGTAGGCTAGACTCTCCAGTCTCAACACAGAGGCCACCTTCAAGCGCCAATAAATCCAACCATATCGAGATCACACAGCTAAAGAAAGTCCAGCGTTCAAACCAAGATCCAGCTCTATTCTGTGTGATTAGACACCCCAATGCAAGGAATTTACATCTGGGAAGCCACAGAAATAAACACAGAATCCCAAACAGATCAGAGGCAGAGAAATATATGTGAAACTCCAAAGGAAAATCTGAATACAGCAGACTTAAGCAAACTACCTAAGGAAGACTTTAAATCAACAGTGATAACCATACTCATTGAAACCAGGAATACAATGGAGAAATAAAAAGAGAGCTACAATAAAGAGAGAGAAGATATGAAACAGTTCAAAACAGAAATCAAGTTGCTAAAGAACACAGTAGCTGAACTAAAGAACTTGATAGAGGGGCTCAACAGTAGGCTGAAGGAAGCCTCCAATAGAATCAATGAGTTAGAAGATAGGGCAGAGGAATACGCTCAAGCAGGGCAGCAAAGAGATAAAAGAATGCAAAGAAATGAAGACAGCAGATAAGACCAATGGGATAACATCAAGAGGAACAACATTCATATTATAGGGGTCCCAGAAGGAGGAGAGAAGCAAGGGGGGCAGAAATTGCATTTGAGGAAATAATAACTGAGAATGTCCCTAACCTGAGGAAGGAAGCAAATCTCCATACCTAGGAAGCTCAGCCTTCCAAACAAAAGAAATCTAAACAGACCTACACCTAGACACATCATCATTAAATGTCAAAATAAAAGGATAAAGAGAGAATCTTAAAAGCAGATAGAGAAAAATGAGTTACATACAAAGGAGTCCTCATAAGATTGTTGGAGAATTTCTCAGTTAAAAATGTATGGGCCGGAAGAGAATGGCATGCTGTATTCAAAGTGCTGAAAGAAAGGGATTTACAACCTAGGATAGCTACCCTGCTAGATTATCACTTAGAATTGAAGATAAAGTTTTTCAGATAAGCAAAAGTTAAAGGAATTCATCACCACAAAACCAGTTTTACAAAAAAAAAAAAAAAAAAAATATTAAAAGAAGTCAGAAAATATAAAGAAATTCCACTTAAATGTAGCAAGACATAGAATTATAAGGAGTTTGGAAGAGGAGAGTAAAAATGTGAATGGTTAGAATGAACTCAAGACTAACAAACTTTCAAGTCAAAACAGGACATAAGCAAAGAAACATTTATGTAAACCCAAGGGTTCTCAAAACACATCTCCAGGGAGAGAGCAAAGAAGGAAACAGAAAGGGAAATAATCACAACATCACCATTTCAACTCATCTAAGAAAAGAAAGAGAAGGAAAAAAGGTACAATCCACACCAATAATCAGAAAACAATGAATAAAATGATAAACAGTTGCATATCAATAATCACCCTAAATATTAACGAATTAAACTCACTAATTAAAAGGCAAAGAGTGGCTACATGGATTAAAAAACACAACACAACTTTTGATATATACATACTGAAATACCACCTACCCCTTAGAAAAGATTAAATCCTGTATTTGAGACTCCATGGATGAAACTAGAGGGGATTATGCTAAATGAAATAAGTCAGAAGAAGAAAGACAAGTAAATACTGGATGATCTCACTCACATGTGGACTATAAAGAAACAAAGCAAAGGAACGGACTAAACAAAAACCAACCTTTGAATATCAGCAACAGAACTGAGGTGAGCAGAGTGGAACGCATAGGCGGGTGCGAGGGCAAGTGCTGGGGGGACTAATGACAGCAGTGAAGAATTTGGTATTTTGTTGATGGGCAGAGAGTGTTGCCATGTATCTGAAGAATAAGGAATCTGGATATATTAGGTTTATATTATTTTGTAAAGCAAAGTTACCTCAATAAATATTAAAGCAATTTAAATAAAAAGCTCTATTTTTTTTAACAACTTTCAAATTACAATACAATATTGTTTTGTTTTTGTTTTTATCTTTGTTGTTTTTAGAGGAAAGTTGCAGGCAGGAATAAAGGCGAGTAGGCAGGCAGGCAGAGAGAGGAGGAAGAAGCATTTGATTTACTTTATTTAGATGTTCATCTCTGCTGTTCCCCGCAGCGAACCTGGGTCATTTGGATGCTGGCAGCCTGTGCAGCTGGAGGCCACGGACTTACCCACTAACCTGCCGGGATGTACCGATACAATACTGTTAACTACAGCTGCCATGATATTTATTTTTCCCCTAGAATTTGTTTCAGAAGCAGAGGTTTGTATCTTTTGAGCCCTGCTAACTACTCTGCTCACCTTCCACCTCACAGCCACCAAGCTGCTCTCTCTTCTTTGTATCTATAAGCTTGATTTCACATATAAGTGCAACCAGACTGTTTTTCCTTCTCTGTCTGACTTGTTTCTCTTAGCAAAATGCCCTTTGATGTCTTTTGCATAAACATCTAATGAATGTACCTACACCAACCATGTGCACATATTCTCACACACGATAAAAAGGTTTAAAAAGATAAAGACGCAGACAGACATGGGAATTCCAGAAGGACACACAGCCCGTTCACCATGATTGCGTCAGGGGACAAGAATGCCTGCTGCCAAGACGAAGACTTTCATCTCCCACTTCCCGTGTTCTTCACAATCTCTTTAATGGTCTCGGCATGTACACGTACTTAAGATATTTTTAAACGTTGACCAGGTAAATATACTCTTTTAGTAGTGGACTGAAAGAATTTTTTAGGAGTGTACCAAAACAAACTTTTATAGTATTAAAAAAAAAAAAAAAAGACGTTTAAAGGCCTCAAAATGTATTTAACATGAAGATTCAGCCGGAGAAATGACTAAGGCGAACAAAGCCCCGGGTCGAGACCTGCTTCCACCACGGAAAGTGGCTGAGAGGTCTCTTCCCCGAGGCCGAGCGCGCAGGAACCCCAGTCCAGGACCTCACGTCCAGCTGGTCCTTCCAGAGGAAGCGTCACCCACGGTCACTTAGAAAGGGGCGCCTGAACAGAAAGGCCGGTTAGAAAGGGAAAACACACTCTCGGGCGTGGGATCAGCGGGTTCTAGAAGGAGTTGCTGGATTTGCCTGGGGCAGGTTTTACTATCAAAGGTCCAAGCTTCCAAACTGGGGTTTGAACCAGGTCATGAAGACCAGCTCCAATTTGAGTGCCTCTCCAGTCTCCAGGCAGCGGAAGTTAGATAAAAATAATTTGTCATTAAGCCAAGAAGTGCACATGGAGAAGTGTGTATGGACGGAGGGAGAGAG